>JARHVA010005936.1:0-472500 GCA_037957365.1 Torreya grandis
ATTTGTAGTAGCATTTGAGAATCAAACACTCTCAAAGAGACAGTGGATAGAGTGGCCTAAACTGAAGTCTCCACCTTTTTGCATAATTTTTGTGCATTTATCAGGAAAGTTGGAGAGGTTCTGAGCTGAGTAATCTCCTCAGAGATTCTTTTCCATACTGATACATATAGCTCCTTGACCAGATTCAGAACTCATATATTTTTTGGCCTATTATCCAACTCAAGTGTCAATTATTTTGTTATTTAGTTCTCATCTTGAAGTTGGGCCCGTATGGCAGTGGTATTGTTTTGCTCATTTAGCAGCTTCTTCTAGAACTGAGTGACTTGTTTTCCTCACATTTTTTTTGTAGTGTTGCCTTTTCTTGCCTTAGGTTTGTCACTCTAGATTTCTCCTGTGTTATCTCTTCTTTCAAAGAAGCATTTAGGGCCTAAATATCTTGGTGAATATGACAAGAAATAGTATCTTACAACTATTTTTTTGAGACTCTCTATTTCATCATTATTTGATTTGATTTTTGTAGCCAGATGACTACCATTTACTTTCTCTTGAGCTAGATCAGCCTCCATCTTCTACAACTTCTTTGATACTTTCAAATAATTAGTAGCTATAAACGAAGTGGTTTCATTTAGTAGTTCAACCCTATCCTATGGTTTGAAAAAGTGACATATCCATAGCCACTGCATTCATTATATAATCTTGAGGCTGCATATATTCATTTGGCCTGACTACATTAGGTGACAAATGAGTCACAGTTAGCTACTACTGGATTGGGTCAAACAATGGCCTCATGTGTGGTGCAGCTAGAGCTTTATTATCTTTCATCCTCTTTTTATCCATTTGAGCTTCCCTAGCCTTCTTAGCAGTGTTTGCTTGAGTTTAGAAGGTAGAGGGAGAGGCAATATACCCACCCGCAAAAGGATAACCTTGTGGCAAGTCATAGAGAATAGCCAAATGTTGGCTAGGGGGAATTTGGGAAGATATTCTCTTTAGGACAGAGGGGGAAAAGGGAGGTAATGATGTGACTTGTGATGACATGGCCTGAGTAGCTATAGGTGGGGTAGATTGGGAAACTAGAACAGTAGAGGTGGTAGGGAATAATATTTGGCTAGTTGGAATTTCCACCCCTATAGAAGAATTAAAAGACTGAGAAGAAGGAAAAATAATGCATACCTGAGGAGAAAAAAATGTACTCAATGGTTGATGCTATGAGGGTTCTACCTCTTTTGAATTAGTCTTAAGTTTTAGCTTCTTATGTTTCCTTGGCCTTTCTTCTTCTTCTTGTGCTTCCTTCTCTTTAATGTTTACCACTTCTGTTAGTGGTGATTACCCAAAACTAGGAACCCCAAAGCTTGCCACTGATGAAGAGGATATGGGGGGTGAGGATTCCGCATTCTTTTTTTTTTCTATGGCACTTAGAGATTGGGGCCAGACAACTACAATGACTGTAGATGAGGTTTGTCTTAGGGCCTACACTGTATGAGTGGATTTTGCTTCCCCCTCTGACTCTCCAACTTGTGTCTGTAGTTTGCTTGTATCAAGGCTAAACATAGGAGATGGACACCATTCATCCTAGATTTCCTCCCATTTCTCATCTGAGTTTACATTACCAAAAGATTGAGTTATCTCAAAATTCTCTTGCCTATACTTCCAATAGGCTTCTATTTTCTCAGGTTTCCAGTCTTTGTTCTTTAATTCCCTTCTTAAACTAGAAGTCATTCTAATTTTAGGGTCAAAATCCTTTTCCTTAACATAAAATGTCTCCAATGGTCTGGCCTCTTGAAAGGGAAAATATGTTAATTCTACATATAAATCAAGAATATCTTCCTCAGGGTTTCTTCTATTTTCCCAAAAGGGATGGCCCTCATGCATAATTTTAGTAGTAACCTTGATATTCTTGACCCATGAGGTTATGAAAATTCTTGGGTCATATTTCTATTTTTCTTCAATTAGAAAGAAACCCAGGATAGCTATCTTCCTTAGTAACAAGTGCTTAGCATCTCTAACCTCTAGGGCCATGTTTTTCTCTACCCATGGAATACCATACATTTTATTTTTCTTCTTCCCAGTGCCATAGTCATTATCAATCATAGACACTTTCTGGGTGACCTCTAAGAATGCTAACCTAGGAGTCAAAATATTGGGTAGCAACACTAGTTGTCCATTAAAACCATGGACCCTAATGATGGTATGATGAGTTCCAAAAAAGTAGTCACAGGGAATAGTGAAATTTGTCATGAGGCCTTTGACACTTGGAGTTAATATATTTTCAATAGGCTTTGGGCTTAGGTGAAAAAAGGTAGGGGCAACAAAAAGTTCCAAAAATTCATATGGGTCAGATGTTTTGGATAAGATATGTGTCCATGTGGACACATGAATGGTCCTATCATGACTGAAACTTGGGTCATACATATTCAGATGCATATATTGTGAAAATATGCCATATTTTTTATACAACATGAGGTGAAATAGATAAGAAGAATACCTAAATACTATTTTAGTTTTGAAATGGGTGAGTTGGTCAACCATTGAACAGGCAATCTACTCAGAGAAGTCCAGCTGATACTCTTGATATTTGTCTACAATTTTTAATCTGAAGAGAATGGCCATTTGTTCTTCATAGACAATTATATCCTCTTTCATTCCAAAAATGAATGTCATCATGGATAGTGCCTCTTGACTGGCCTATGCAAATTTTGCCCTTCTTACTGGTAGCACTGGCATAGTGGTATCATCATTCCCTAATTGCAATTTTGATCTTTGAAACCTCAATTGATTATTGACGTTTGCCCACATTTTCTACATTTTGGCAATGGTGGGAAATTTGGCTATCTTATCATGATATAGGGCCAACATGTCTCTGATGGCCTTCAATGTAATTTTCACCATGAATTGACCCTATTATATGGTGTTTGAGGGCACATGAAACAATTTAGTGCATATTTCAACTAAGTCAGGGCATAGATGTATACCTGGGACAATGAATTGTGCTAGTTGGGAAGTCCATATCCTCATTGTGAATGTTTTGTATTGTCTAGCCTTGGCCCTCTAGATACATCTTTTGTGTGCTCATTATTATAGAGCTTTGCCAGACTTTTGAAGGGTTGGGTCCATGATTCCATCTACAAAATCCTTCACCTTTGATGGGTCGATTGCATAACCAACTTCGGGGACTCTAGTCCTTGGATAGGTCTTTAAGGGTTGTGCAGGGGCTAAAATATATGATTTGCTAGTGAGAAGCTTATCAATGGATTCGTAAATCCTAGACCCCTATTTTGAAGAATGTGCCTCCTCCATATCTATGTCTATACTAGGAATTAGTGAACTTATGCAATATGTATGGAGCTTTACAATAGGGAAGGCACTTTTACTAAGTAGGTTCTATTATAAATTGAAAGTGTAGGTAACAGGGATTTTTCTAGCAGATGTTGGAATAGATGAGATACAGTTAAGCCTCAATTCTTGTTATTTTGGTATTTAATGACCCATCAAGTCTCAAAATGGCATTAAAACCAAATAACTATTAGTAAATCTTATTAAATTTGTGTGGGACAGTGAGTTAGACACATCATGAAAGTGGCTACGTAAATGTACCTTGGGAAATTTTTGGGATTTGAGAGAGATTTAATGAATGTTAGAGTTTCAATTTTTTTGAAAAGACTCTAAGCCACAGCCACATGTTCAAAGAACACTTATTAAAAGAAAGAGCAGGAAAGAAAAATGGGAAAATTGAGCAACAAGGAAAGCGAAACTATCTAACTATAATACATAAGAGATTCTGCTTAAATGAAATGTTTCAGGTAGATCTCATTCACAAGAATCTCTTCAGGTTTTCCCTCCATCATCTCAAGCTCAAATGAATTTTTCTATTTACATGTATGAATCTTATAAGGGCCAATCCACAATGCTTCAAATTTAGTGTGTTGACCTAGCTTAGCAGCTCTAGCATCCCATTTCAAAAATATTGAGTTTACTTCGAAATAGGGGTTTGAAATCTTCTTATCAAAGTAGTCTTTGATTATTTTTTTGATGTTTCTATAATTAGTCATGTGTTGTATCCCTTTTTTTCTTGAACTTACAAGAGTTCAAAAATTTTGACCTGCATGGGGCCATTCTCCTCAATTTCAATCTATTTTAATAATTGGAGAGTAGGAATCTCCAAGCTCAGGGGCATTACAACAGGCTTACCATAGACAAATTCATATGGGGACATTTTTGTCACTTGTTTAGGTGTAATTCTATCAGCCCATAGTGCTATATTAAGCATTTTATGCCACTCTTTGTGATGATCAGCCCCTATTCTCTTAATAAGTCTAATCAGGTTCTTGTTGGTTGATTTTGCCAAACCATTACCCTAAGGGTAATAATTTGAGGAAGTTTTTAGATAGATTCCATAATTTAGTGCAAATTCAGATATTTTTGTCCTTAAAAATGCCTTAGCATTATCTAAAATTATGGTATGAGGAGGCCCAAAGCGAGTAGTGATATTCCCCAAAAAGTCTAGGATCACATTTTTTGTTGCTTCTTTGAGTGGCACTACCTCACTCCATTTGGTAAAATAATATATGGTAGTTAGAATCTATTTGTGCCCCATACTCGACACTAGATTGATCATTCTAATGAAGTCAAGACCCCATTAAGCAAAGGGTTCATCAATAATTATAGGACTAAGGGGCATTGTTGTATTCCTTCTCATCCCCACATAATACTGACAAGATTGGCACTTTTTGACCAGTTGATAACAGTCTATAAATAAAGTGGGCCATAAATAACCTATCTAATTTATCTTTATAGCTATGGTTCTTGTACAAAAATGTCCACTTGAGACTCCATGGTGCATTTCATGTAGTATTTTCTTAGCTTCATATTTCTCTATGCATCTTAAAAGTATGCCATCAATATTTCTTCTAAAAATAATTTCATCAATTAAAACAAAATGGACCCCTTACTACCTATAGTATCTCCTCTTATCCTAAGAGAGCTATTTTGGGAAAATACCATGTTTCATAAAATGGATTCTATTTGTGACCCAGGAGTTCTAATAAATTTTTTGTATCCTCAATACATTTTCCTTTTCTGTTTCTTCAAGTATCATATTTCCCATATCTTGAGCCATGTATTGGCACAACCCCCTACCTCTGACCAGCTTAGTGGGTTTGACCTCTACATCATACTCAAGGATCTTTGTTATCCATTTTTCTCTTTTTTCAATAATTTCTCCTTCCATAATGTATTCTCTAACACTAAGATGAGCCACAAGTATCAGAATCTTATTTCTTGATACCATATGCCTAAATTTCTTGAGGGATTTTACCATAACATATGCTTGTTTCTCCACAAATTTGTATCTAGCTTCATACTCCCTAAGAGTCCTTGAGAAAAAGTCTATTGGGTGTTCTCCCTCTTGTTGATCATCTTTTTGTGTTAGGACAACAATAATACCGAACTCTCCTCCATAAACATACATTATA
This sequence comes from Torreya grandis, assembly GCA_037957365.1. Lineage (NCBI taxonomy): Eukaryota > Viridiplantae > Streptophyta > Pinopsida > Cupressales > Taxaceae > Torreya > Torreya grandis. The sequence continues at coordinate 5,469 of JARHVA010005936.1, forward strand.
AAAGACTTAGAGAAGTTTGGGTTACTAAGTACTAGGGCTATTAAAATTGGTTTCTTGACCTCCTCAAAATCTTGTCTTCCTTTTATAGTCCACTTGAACACTAGGTCTTTCTTCAACAAGAGTGTCACTAGTCTCATTAGGCCTACAAAGTCTGATATGAACCGACTGACAAAATTAATATTTCCCATAAAGGACTAAACTGCCTTCTTATTTACTGGCAGGGACAAGTTCATTATGGTTGAGACTCTCTCTAGATCTATAGAGACTCCTTCTTTAGATACTATATGTCCTAGTAGTTTGCCTTTAGGTACAACAAAGATACACTTTTTGGGATTCAGGGATATTCCAAAATCTTGACACTTCTTAAAAATAGATTCTAGATGATCAAAATGATCAACAACATTCTTGGAAAAAATAGTGAGATCATCAAGTTAAATCAAAATGATTTTATTTATGAGTTCTCCAAATGCTACATCCATTGCTCTTTGAAAAGTGTCTCTAGCTTTTGATAGGCCAAATGGCATCTTGGCATATGCAAATGTTCCCCATTTGGTAGTAAATGTAGTTTTGTGTTGGTCTTCATCAGCCAACCAAATTTGATTGTATCCCAAAAAACCATCTAGCAAGGAAAATCTCTCTAATCCAGCCACAGTCTATAAAATTTGTTCCATAGAAGGCCGATGATAGTGATCTTTCATAGATGCTCTATTTAGGTCCCTAAAATCCACACATAGCCTTATGTCACCATTCTTTTTTTTTGACTAGTACTAGATTGGATACCAAGGTTGAGTGTTTTGATTGGAAACATTATTTTAGATTCTAAGAGTTTTTGCAACTCATCCACCATTATAGGTTCAATCTTTGGATTCACTAGCCTCTACTTGTGTCTGACTAGATTAGATCCTTCAGTCAATTCTATGGCATGCTGAATGATGTCTCTATTATAGCCATGAAGGTCTTCATAGGTCTAGGCTATTACTCTATCATATCTTTCACACAAGTCAATTAGCCTTTCCCTTTCCTCTTAGGTTGCAGAATTTCCAATCTTTAGTTTTCTCCCTTCACTCACTTGTATCTCAGAATAATCGACTTTATTTGCTTGAAACCTTTTCTTCTCTAGGCTCACATCTTCTGGATCAAATAGGTTTTCTAAATTAATCAAGCCTTTGGGAAGCTTATTGGTCTTTAATTGAATAATTTGGTCTCCATGTGCTTCTTCAATTTTGGATTGTAATTGATCAGCAAATTCCCCTGATTGTGGCAAAAATGAGAGTACCTAAAAATCATTTTTAAAGACTTGCAAATTTTCACCATTGTTTGGGATAGTTGGCCTTACTATAACTTTGAATAACTCATTTTTGAAAAATAGATCAGTTACTGGGTCAAATTGTGAGCCAATCTGTGCCATCCTATCAGCTTCACAATTTTGGGTTCTAAGAACTACTTCAATATTGAAAGCTTCAAAATCATCTATTAAGTCCCAAATTATGTGTCTATAGGATCTCATCCTTACATTTTTGGCTATTGCCTTTTCTCTGATTTGTTTCACCACTAGTTCTAAATCTCCTTTTACTATCAGATTCTTTACTCCCTTTTTCTTGGCTAACATAAGCCCATGTACTATGGATTCATATTCAGCATCATTATTAGTACAGGAAAATTGGAAATGGATTGCTCTTAAAAATTTCTCACCATTTGCAGCAACAAGACAAATTCCTACTCCATCACCATTTTTACTTCTAGCCCCATCAAAATTTAAGGTCCAGATTCTGAGTCCTTTTCAGATTCTTGAGTCTTTGGCATTTCTTCCCTTAAAACATTTAGGATTTCATGATATTCATCAAATATGACATAAGTGCCCAAATCAGTGGAATCATAAGTTCCATATGGGTCACTTTGCATCATAGTTAACAACTAGTTATTTTCCTCCTCTTGGTCATGTTCAGTCCAATCACCTAACTCTTCAACAAAGACCCTTTCTTCCTTATTCAACATAGCATGAGCTACCTCTAATTTTGGGGTTAGTTCATTGGTGATGTGATCCTTAGATAGTGACTCATATAGTATTTTCATTTTTGAACCATATTTGGTTTTTAGGATGAGGTGAGACCAATCAAGTGAAATATATCCTCCTATCTTGGCTATGAAATCTATGGATAAACATAGGCCAAATACAGGGGGTATATCTATGACTACCACATCTTGATTGATAATTATATTAGGGAAAGTATATAATTTTAATGGGAGTTGTTTAATTTTCCCTATTGTTTACATCGATTTGCCATCCAACTGCATAAATCCTCTAGTAAGTGGCTCATACTTTATTTTAAAGCATCTTCTATTTGTTTAGGCATTACTATAGTATTAGCCCCTGAGTCTATCATTGCATTATGTAACAGTTTCTTTCCAACTATCAAAGTCAAATAAAAGGGCTTTGGTTTGGATTTTCTTACCTCTAGTGCATTGTTCAAAAGGGCTATTATCTATAGAGGAACTGTGTCTTTGAGATTTTCCTTATCAGTAGGTCCTTCTTTAGTACCAATATGTTTAGGCACTGCTTGGTCCTACAAAGCTTCTTGTAACAGTGTCTTTTGCTTAGGAATAGCTAAAATGTCCCATATTGACTCATTGTGCTGGGGTCCTCTTCAACTGATCCACCATATTCATCGGTCCTAGTGTTTGGGTTCTTGGATAATAAGGGTCCCTTGATTTTTATTAAACTTGTCCATAAATTACTTGGTTCTGCACTAGCTGAGGTATTTCTTGTCTAGCAGCTGTGTTTTGATGACTTTGAAATGGAGGAATCCCCATAATTTCATTATTTGTGACTTCAAGTGATTCCATCATCCTTATCTTGGCTCTAGTGTAGTAATTTGATTATACCAATGGCTTCTTGGAAGTAGAAGCTTCATTTAAGAATACTAACTCTTCATCTTCAACCCATGAAAACAAAGCATGCTCAGGGCTATTTTTTCTTCTTGTTGTAAGGACATCCCTTGCATCTGAGCCATTAGGACTGAATTTTGCATACCAAGGGATTGGTAGGGTTGAGTGTTAGAAGTATTTGTAAATTGTCCATCCATTCTTCTTTACTCTGCTATATTTTGTTGTAGATTACCCATAGGACAATCTCTAGGCATATGAGCATTATTACAAGGGAAACACTAGACATTAGTGCCATCTAAATAATTATTTTTTCCCTTAAACAATCTCCCTATTTGAATTAGGGGGAATAGTCTGTGAGAGTGTAGGGACTGCAACTAATTGGTTCAATGGTTGAGGGTTAGTTTACCTTTGAGGACCCTGATACTGGTTTGGCTATGGTGGAAATCTATTTCCTTGGTAGCCTTGATATTGGGGTTTAGGATAAGGATTATTCTATCTTTTTAGGTTAATTGTCTCATTAGAGAATGTCCTTAAGATGTTCTTGACATCATCCATCTCAGATGACTAGACAGGGACAAGTTCTTTAGCAGGTTGTTGAGGAAATGTATACATAGACACAAGTGGGGCTATGAGATTAGGGGCTTATTGAGGCAAAGGTAAGGTAATCTCTAGAAACATGGGCATGTGAGGCCTTGGGGGTAACTTTCTATAATCTATTAAGTTATTTTTAGCTTTGACTGTATAGTCATAGGCTTTTGGCATAGTCTGACCTCCAAGTGACTGAATCATTATTGATATATCTGAATTTAAGGCTTTAAGATAAAATGTTATAGCCATACCTGGTAATGGTCTTGCTATAGTAGGAATTATTTCCCAAGTCTTTTGAAATCTTGAATTGAAATCAGTCGTTGCTTCTTGTGGTGCCCTTTTGATAGTAATCAATTGTTGCAACAAAGAAGATTTATCACCCTTTTCTTCAAATCTTTCAAAGAAAGAATCTCAAAGCTGATCCCATGTAGATATTTTATTTAGGGTCAAAGATCTATACCAATCTAGAGCCTTCCCCTTAAAAGAAGCTGCTAACAATCTTATAGCCACATTCTATTATGTAATCACATGTATTACACATACATCAGACACATCTTATAGATGTTCTTCAGGTGTTTTGAAATCTTGACCACTAAATTTGGGCAGATCTTTCAAGGCATTTACTATAATAGGATCCCAAGTGGCTGGTGGTACTGGGAGAATCAAAGGATTGCCAATATTCCAACTTAAATAATTCCTTAGGGCTATAGGTGCTCCCATGTTTACTCTTGGTGTTGCTGTAAATTGATTGACCCTTCTTCTTAAATTAGTTATCAATGGTGGTAAAAGAATACCTAGGTTCATAGTAGATTAAGCTCTTATTACTGGTCCATAGCTCTGACTCCTTGTAGCTCTCTAGTTCATATAGTCTTGAAGGAAACTTCAAGATATTTTCCCACTAGGCATGCCAAAAACTGTTGATGTTTAAAATTGTGTGGTTTCCAACACCAACAATGGGAAGTTTTAGGAATGTGGGACTTGTGACCTGAAACAACCTCCAGATTTTAAAGAAGGTGGCTCTTCTTTATCTCAAATGTATTACAAGAAAAGGGATAGAAATTAAATAGAATCACTAATGCAATAAAATAAAATTTAACTATGGTGATGTACCTAAGTTTAATTCATCCCTTAATACTAAGCACAATGAAGCTATCTTTAGGATTCAATTAAATTAAAGAGCAAACAATGCATGATCAATGTAAACGATGAAAACAAATAGAATCAAAGGCTCATAACTTAGATGATTTTTGCAGTAACATAGAAAATATTAGCAAAGGCACGGAACTCAATCTTCTTATTAATTTTCCAATCACATAAAAGGCATAGATACATGCACAATTATATAAACTTTCTAAATCAAGAAAATAGAATAAAGGCAAGAAATGATATTACTGGACATAGCAAGAAAGTATAAAAAAACTTCTTGATAACAATCTCTTGTAGAAAATTCTCTCTTTTTTGATGATGATTTTTTATCCCCCTTCCCTACACCCATATTTATAGCATAGGACTGGCTCTAGATTACCTGCAAGATCCAATCCCAAAGGTCTAAATGAACTCTAACTTAACTAGAAGTGTTTAACAGAAGATATTTTTTTAGATCTAAAACATTTAGTCTCCTACAAGTTCATTGGCTGAATTAGATACACATGATACTTCCCACTCTAAAATAGGCAAGGACACTTGGTAGCATCCACTTGCCTCACTTGAAAACTATCTCATTATTCAAGGGTACTAGAAAATGACACTTGGTAGCTTCTATGGCACTTACAGAAGACACATAATGCTTTTCACATAACTTATACTCTTTACTGTGTCTTTGTATCAGGAGTGCTCCATCTTTGACATCTGTTATAGTCTGCTACTTTTAAACTTTATCAACTTATAGAAAATGGGACCCGCAACACTTCTTGCCTGAGTAGCTTCAAAAGGGGAATGGGGATAGGTGGCAATTTCTATTGATCTTTAACAAGTGACACGTGGTAGCTTTCACTTGTCTATAGAAGCTTTAGATACTTTTTGAGAGTCCTACAGAAGATGACATGTAGCGATCTCCATTGAACTTTAGCTACACTATAGAAACATTTTAGACTCATTTTAAATTCACACATATGATGACATTTGGTGGTTTTTGCTTACTTTAGAAACAAAACTCAGGGCCCACTACAGTCTTTACTTCAACAATGAAACAAAATGAAAAAATTGTGGATGTTGACACTTGGCGGCTTCTGCTGAGCTTTAACAAGGGACACGCGGCACTTTCCACTAATTCTAGAGAAACATATTGAAAACTTCCATAGTTTCCACTTGGTGCCCTCCATGGTAATCTAAGAGAAGCTTATTAAAATAAGCTTTTGAAACTCATAATAAACTTGAAACGTAGATGCTAACACTTGTCATGCTCTACTGAGTTATAACGGAAGATGTGGCACATTTCACTACTTTTAGAAACAAATTATAATGTGTCCTGGTAGATGACACTTGGTAGCTTCCACTCAACTTTGAGACTTAGAAAAACTTTAGGAAAAATGAAAAACTTGTGCAAAATGAAAAACCTGTGCCTTGTGTCATAACCCTCACTGCCTCAAAACTGAAATGCACAGGGATAAAACTTGGAGCGCACAACTAAAACTCAAAATAAAATGTAGAGTATTTTAATATAAAACATCCTTATTCAAAATATCTATAATATTTCTCCTTAAATGTTACAAACAACAAGGGTCACTGACTAGAGGCAGGTAGTAGTGAAGGTCAATGAGTTCTTGGGATTTAATAAAGAAGCAAATAAATACAAGGCATTCCTTAATGCTTTGGATTAAGTAGTCTAAGAGAGGTAGGGATATAGAAAAATTAGTCCATTTGGGACTCCCCTCCCCATTCTTGGCAAATAACAACATCCTCCCCAAGGACCAAATTAAGGCACTACTTAATCAAAAGTAGAATGACCAGACCATTTTCATGGCTCTTAGTTAGGCACCTGATATCTCCAAGGTGGAGAAAATTTTTCACCCACTCACCTAGTTGGAGTTCCAAACACTGGAAGTCATCAAAGGATTGGTAAACATCTCCTTCAAGGAGATAACAGATCTAGATAGATCCTTTTGAGGATCTCAATAAGAAGACCCATCTGAAAGAGGAGGAATGGATGCCATTATAGGAAGCCCTTCAAAAATTGTAGGTATCCACACCTTCCTCCTATTTTTGTAGTTTTACTTTGAATGACCTAAGTACCAAAGTTTTTGGGTTATCCTACCCATAAATGGATGCCCTTATGAGTCACCAATAACTATGGATCATAAATCCATAATTGTTATTTTGGAATGATTCATCTCTAGATTTGGGCTCATTCAGTAATTAATAGTTCCTTGACACCTTTTACAGGCTCCCATTTTGGCCCCTTCATTATTTGGGACCCCCTTTCTTTTAATTTTGCCTAAGTACCAATATCCATCCACTTCCTCCACATGATATCCTGATGCTCACTCAGCTTGAGGAGACTTTTATCTCACTCTAGTGGAGTACCAACTTGACATATGATAGCCCCATAGTCAGTCTCACCAAAGAAGTCTTTAGCCCCTCTTAAAAAGTGCCAAATCAAAACGTGTCATCCTAGTATTTACCCAAGAGTGAGGTTATTTTGCTAGAACTTAAATAAGTGTCATTAGATGAGAGTGTGGGATATTAATTTTGAGTAAATCCTTTGAAAAACTTTAATCCTAGCTTAAAGTATAATCTACTGATTTTGAGGGGGAACTAAGGTTATGGAACATGAAATAGGTAAGATAGATGTAGAAGTATACACATGGCACCACATCACTTCTCCTAATTGTAGTGGTCATAACAAAATGATGTAGATGAACCATATCCAAGTTCTAGAGGCTAATTACACTCATGAGCTCAAGATCCTCTTAATTAGTTATAATAAACTCATCATGGGCATGTGTGCTAGAATATCTAAGTGTCACTCTCCTTAGGTAGCCTCCTCACCTATTTATTTTATGCTCATGCCTTTTTAAGGGGAATGGTTATCATTTTTTTTATCTCTCTCTATTTTTATGAGCAACCATTATAATAGACTAGGAATAGTAGTAGTTGGATTTTTCTATGCTACAACCTTAGTAGGTACACCTCATAGATGTGATTAGATGATTTGTATGTGCCCCTTGTGGCCTTATGTATTATTTTATCCATCTACAATGAAGAGGATTGTTTTTTTTTAATTTAGAGTGAGAAATTATCTTTGTCTATCATTTTTATTCTTCTACTTTTATAGTTTTGGTCTTTGTTTGCATTATAGATTGTAGTTCATGTTTTATGCTTCCTTATGGTCTGTGATGATTTAGGATCCAATATATTTTATGAAATAATAGGTTAATGTTTCAAACCTCTTGATGCATCAACTTATATTATATTTACTTTCATGTTATCTATTTCCCCCTCTTCTATCCTTTTTCACCCCTAAAATTGAATGAAGAGTTGGCTTTTAGAATCTTGGAGGTTGATTTGCAGACTAAATTCAGTCCCACATATGTAAAAATTCCCATAGATGGTTATTTAACTTGAATCAAAAAATTTAGGCATCAAAACATTTGTAAGTAAATTTTTCCCACTTGGTGATCAAATAAATCTTAGTCTCATCTTCAAAGTTGACCAAAACTTGGTTGTATCTAAAGAAGCTATCTAAAAAGGACATCATTAGAGATCAACTCACCATTTGGATCACCTCTTCAAGGGATGGAAATGGGTAATTATATTTATCTGATGTTAGGTTTAAGTTCAAAAATTCCACACATGTAAATTTATCCATTTTTTTTTCACACATGCACCAAGTTAGCCACCCATGTGGAATGGTGAACCAAGAAAATTATCATCACAAAAATCAACTTATGGACTTCCTTATGTATTAAGGGATTCATAATTGGGTTTACTGGACTCTATCTTTACCTAAATGATTTTTGATTGGGTTTTGAGGGGATAGTGTTAGTTATCAATCTTGGGTCAAACACATTAATTTCTCAATAAACCCAGGTAATCACAACCTTATATCATAATAGTAACCTTTATAACTAATATAATTCATGATCTGTCTAGTTAAGACCCACATTAACCATCTGAGGATTTTATTTTAGGTTAAGGTCGATGAGTTGACACTTTTAGTCCTTGAACTTGGGCTTTTTCTCTTGGAAGGTGAGGTCTAAATCATCAAATGCTCTTTCCAATGTTATCATCCCCTTCAGGGCCCCATTCCTAGTGATATTTAGGATCCCATTCCTAGTTATATTCAGGATCCCATATTTATCTTGGTCAATCCTAGGGTTTCTTCTATCTTTTTCATCTATAACATGGGTCTTGAATATTCCCCCATTGGTGAGAAATTGGATGATTTTATGGTCATCCTCAAAGACCTAAAAGTTTTTTATGTTTTTATGGATAGAGGGATATGAAATGAGTTCCATAGTGAACTCTTGTAACTTAGTGTCATCTAGGGGAGTTAGGTTTGTTGTCATAGATGCTAGTGAGTCATCTACTCAATTTTTATATTAGGGGATACAGATGATATTAAATACATTAAACATCTTTATTAGGTCTCAATCCATATGCTTATACCTAATGAGGTATGATATATTGCATTGAAATTTAGTTTTGATCTAGTTAATCACTGATCCAAAAACCAGATTTACCCCTATAGATAAATCACACAAATTTTCAAAATTTATATATGAAACTCTTAATTCCTAAATTAAAATAGAATTGGTAGTATAATTCTCGATTTCCTAATTAAATAAAATAGGAAAATTGATTTTTAAAAATATGTTAATTTAAAAAATTTATTTAATAGAATTGAATTTTTATAATCAAAATGTAAATCAATGAAAAAAATTAATTCACATTTTTTTATCCTCTACAAATAATCTAAGTGTATTAAAACTTTATAGTCTACTTGGATTAAAACTGATTATTAATTTTCCAATTTTCCTTAAAATTGAATATTAATTTCCATTTTTTTAAGTAAATCCAAAAATTACATTATAAACATATTGTATTTTTATTAAGGAAATTGAAAGAATTTCATATCACAGATAAGAAATTAAAAAATAACATAAAAGATTTATTTATGGGGTTCACCAAATGGCTACATCCATGGGTCCATTTTATGAGTGTTCTGATCTATTAAAAACTCTTTGAGAATAATTACAAAACCTCTTTGAGTATAATAGAATTATTTTGTACTAGATAATAAGTATATTTAACAAATAAAAATAAACCTCTTTAATTTACCTAAGGTTCTTGCTACCTCTATAATCCAGATATATCTCTTCTACAAAATCCCCTTGGGCAAAAACATTACTCCCTCTGCAAAACATTGTTGCCTCTATAAAAACACCTATAGTTTTTATATCTCAATGCCTCCATGGCATTGGTTGTGCATCAGCTAATGGATTTGTGTTAGGCAATCTTTTTTGATTTTCCACTACCTTGGTACATTGGCTGAGAATAATAATTATTTTTATCATAACGGTGAGTTCCCATATTTTGGGTTGTCATCCCATTAAAATGAGCTAATTTATATTGGCATCTCAAATTTAAGGATCCCCACCATACTAGATTAAATGATTAATGCTAATAATGGCATGATGTTTATCACCAATTGTTTTTGTGATAAACACAAGCCAAAAATAGGCTCACCATGCACTTCCAATGTGGCTATTTAGTGCCAAGTGACTTAAAAACTTGTATTTAATGAAACATGTCAGTGTTTCAATAGCACGTGATAAGTCAAGAAACTCACAGTGAATTGCATGCACACTTTGGATGGTGTCAAGATACTATCCACATGTAATTTCTTTTAATAAAGATTATTATGCATGTAAATCTCCACAAAATAAAAACATAATCTCCCCACTAAAATAAATCAAGAACCAAATATATTTCCACCAACCATATGATTCTTTGCAAGTGGGTGAAATGAAGTGGAGTTTAACTTATGATATTAAATAATTAAAATATTCCCATGACTTAATTTAACAAGCTTCCAACAAGTGAATGCCACATTTCTTTGGTAGTATAAAGACTTGGATTTAAAAGAAAACATGCAAACATGCTTATATTGAATAACCCATGATTAATCTACCACATCAATTATTTAAAACAATCTTTATGTCTTTTTTATAATATAAGAGTGGTGGGATTCTTGATTTATGGGATAAGGATTTAAAAATATATCTCAAGGTCATTTTAAATAACTATCCACATGGGAGTGGGAATAGTATATTTTTGGGACTCGGATAAATAAAATATGCAATGGTAGATTATAACCATTAAATAAGATATTTAATTAAATAAATATATCCAATGATAGAATAAAAATTACCATTAAATAAGATATTTAATTAAATAAATGTATCCCATAGTAGAATAAAAAAACCATTAAATAGAATATTAATTAATTAAATATATATTCCAATAAAAAATAACATTAAATAGGATATTAATTATTTATCCCAAACCATATGAAGAGTGAAAATTATCTAGATCAAACCTCCCCAATAAGAACCTTTTGGTCCGCAAAATGTCAAATCACTCTCTAAAGCTACAAATAGTTCTTTTGAAAAATATCACTAAAAAAATATCATGGTAATGGTTCAAAAATCAAACTGAATCCTGAAATACTAGTGAAAAAAATATCTACCCAATACCAAATTTTAGATAGAAGTAAACTTCCTACTCAATATATATATATATATATATATATATATATATATATATATATATACTGAAATACAAATTTTCTAAAAATAGACATACTGATTCTACCCCTAATAATCTGCGTATACTACTATCAAGGTTTAAAAAAAAAAATTTTCCAAAACCCGAATGTGAGAAAAATAATCCAAGTATGATAATCCTATCCCTTGGATTTTCTCTATAGGTTATTCCAATAAACCAATTTCAAATCTTAAAATTATTTGAAAATATCTCCAAGTTTAAATATGAGTTAATTCATATACCAATGCATCAAAAACTTGAAAACTTATTTATGAGACTAAAGATAGCTTATCAAAACCATAAACATGAGAAAATAATCCAAGTATGATAAACATGCCATTTAGATTTCCTCATAGTGAGTAGCTCAAAAAAATTTCAAAACCAAAATTTATTCCTTTTACTAGAATTCCAAAACTACTTTGAACTTTTGCATGCTAATAAAATAACACAACTATGAAAATATAAAACTAAGAAATTTCTTTCCAGACTACTTAACTAAATTGTCCTTAGATTTTACTTGAGTAGCTACATAGGTCATAGCTAAAAATATTTGTTTAACAATGATTTCATTTTTCACAACTTTCTAATGGTCTTTTGGATGAAGCTACTAACACCTATTAACCTCATGGTGTTTCCTATTATAATGACTACAAAAATGTTTGTCCACTCTTTTTAAAAACATACTGTTTCTAAAATTCTCAGAACACTGTCTAGGAGAGTGGTCTTTTAAAATATCTCCTAACAAAGATTTACATTTCCAACATTTGGCTATATAGTGGTTAGATAATACATAAAAACTACATGGATAAATGTACCACAAATTTTGTATACTATAGTCAAAAGGAACATTTGAATATTTATGTTGTTTGGTAGAATTAGAATCAACATTATTGTAAGTGTGATGAAAAGAATTTGTTTTACCTTCTATCTGAGATGGTTTACACTTCTCTGTAGCATCTCTTTCTTTTGCTTTCTCATAACGTTCACCTATTTCATTCTTAATACCAGATTTGTATCCCAAACATGCATAATGAGGCTTATCATCTACTTGAATGGGGGTTAGAAACACCTTGGCCATCTTTTCCAAGACCTTTTCCATTGAATCCTATTTTAACAAGTAATTTTGAACCTATACCTCTATTATGTTGTTCAAACATACAAAAATCATTTTTTTATCAAATTCATGATTTAAAGGAAAAGTAGCTGGTGACTCACATTCACTTATAGTGATTAATGAATTTGTTTGTGCACTTATGGGTGAGGAAAGTCTTATATGCATAATGGAATTGTTTTTCTCCTTTGTGCCATCATCATTATACAAACTTGACAAGATCTCATCCTTGTCTTGAAATTATTTTTTCAAACTTTCAATCTCCTCTTCCAACGAGTAAAAATTTTCTCTGAAGAAAGAGTTCTCTTCCTGAATGTGCATATTAAATACTTTGAGCTCATCAAGCTTTCTCTTATTTGGACAACTTGCCCATGATTTCCTATTCCTATAAATAACATGTACTTCCAACACTAAAAATGGAGTAAATAATAGTCTACAAATAATCCAACCAATACTAAAACTAAATTCAAATTTTCACACAATCAGAAGCTAATCCTTGCATTCTAACTACTCTGATACCAAAAATGATCTAAAAACTAGATTTACCCCTATAGATAATCACTTATTTTTTCAAACAGATATCCAAAACTCTTAATTATTGAATTAAAATAGAATTGGTAGTGAAATTCATAATTTCCCAATTAAATAAAATAGGAAAATGGATTTAAAAAAATATGTCAATTTCCAAAATTTATTTAATAGAAATTGACTTTTTCTAACTAGAATGCAAATCTAAACAATTCTAAATATGACTGATTTGGAAACTCATATAATTTTATTGTTTAGTGAAAACATTCAATTCATATTTTTTTATCCTCTTCAAATAATCCAAGTTTATAAAACTTTAGAGTCTACTTGGTTTAAAAATAATTATTAATTTTCCAATTTCCCTTAAAACTAAATATTAATTTCCAATTTCCTTAATAAAGTCTGAATATTACTTTATAAACGTTCCATAATTTAATTAAGGAAATTGAGATAATTTCAGATCATAGAGAAATTAAAAAATGACACAAAAGATTTGTTTACGAGGTTCACCAAATGGTTACATCCCTAGGTCCACTCTATGAGTGTTCTGATCTATTAAAAAATATTCAAGAATAATTACAAAACCTCTCTGAGTATAATAGAATTATTTTGTACCAGATAATCTATTTATGCAATAAATAAAAATAAACCTCTTTAATTTACCCAAGGTTCTTGTTTCCTCTATTATATTTATATATATATATATATATATATATATATATATAATCTTCTGAAAAATATTTTTGTGTAAAAACACTACTACCTCTATAAAAACACCTTTAGTTTTTATATCTCAATGCCTCCATGGCATTGGTTGTGCATTGGCTAATAGACCTATGCTAGGCAATCTTTTTTGATTTTCCACTACCTTCATATATTGGCTGAGAATAATTATTATTTTTCTCGTAATGGTGGGTTTCTCATATTTTGGGGTTGTCATCCTGTTAAAATGAGCCAATTTCTATTGACATCTTAAATTCAAGGATCCATGCCATACCAAATTAAATGATCAATGCCAAGAATGGCATGATGTTTATCACCAGATGTTTTTTTGATGAACACAAGCCAAAATAGGCTCACCACGTGATGTCCATGTGGCTATTTGGTGCCAAGTGACTTAAAAACTTGGATTTAATGACACATGTCAATGTTTCAATACCACACAACAAGTCAAGAAACTCATGGTAAATTGCATGCACACTTTGGGTGGTGCCAAGATTCTATCCACATGTAATGTATTTTAATTAATATTTTTATGCATGTAAATCTACATCAAATAAAAAAATAACCTCTCCATTAAAATAAATCTAGAACCAAATATCTTTCCACCAACCATATGATTCTTTGAAAGTGGGGGAGATAAAATGGAGTTTAACTTATGAGATTAAAGAATTAAAATATTCCCATGACTTTTTTTAACAAGCCTCCAATAAGTTAACACCACATTTATTTGGTGGAATAAAGACTTGGATTTAAAAGAAAACATGCAACCATGATTATATTAAATAACCCATGATTAAACTACCATATCAATTCTTTAAAAGAATCTTTATGTCTTTTTGATAACATAAGAGTGGTAGGATTCTTGATTTATGGGATAAAGATTTAAAAATATATCCCATGGTTATTTTAAGTAACTATCCACGTGGGAGTGGAAATACTATATTTTTTGGACTTGGATAAATAAAATATCCAATGGTAGATTAAAAAGAATTAAATAGGATATTTAATTAAATAAATTTATCCCATGTTAAAATTTAAAAAAACTATTAAATATGATATTAATTAATTAAATATATATCCCATGGTAAAATAAAAGATACCATTAAATAGGATATTTAATTAATTAAATATATCCCATGTTAAAGTAAAATAATATTAACTAGGATATTAATTAATTAAATATATATCCAAATAAAAAAATACTATTAAATAAGATATTAATTATTTATCCCAAACCATATGAAGAGTGAAAATCTTCCAAATCAACCACCATCCCAGAGTCACTAAATAATCTCAGTTCATTTGCCTTATATTTCAATGTAAATTGAAATCCTAGGATTAGAGATTCATATTCTACCAAATTATTTGTGCAAGGAAACTATAACCTATACAATGCTAAATGTTTTATCCCTAGGGGATCTATAAGCATAACACTAGCCACACTCTATCTATATAGAGAGACCATAGGTTGAGTAGGTTTGGGTTATGAATAGCTTGATCTTTGTGGATTTATGTTCAATGTGTAGTTACATAGGTCTAAGGAAATTAGGTTTACCTTTTCATTAATGGTATTTTACTCTATTATCTTGTGTTCATGCAAGGTTATTTGTCTTCCAAAATTTAGTTGGCTAATCCTCTCTATGAAAACCACATATGGGATAAATCTATGGCTATATACCCATTTAGGGATTTGGACCAATATTTTTTGAGGAACATGTCATAAAACTTAGGGATATAAATACTTAGATATATATGAAATGTTGTATCCTATGCTTGGACTCCAACTGCTTACAAACATTGAGTAGATCACCTATCACTTTTAATTCTAGCTTATCTAGTTAGACCACTACCTTGTATAAATTTATGGGGACTAGCCTGAGCTTCTCACATGTGCCTACTAACATTACATTAGTTAAGGCTCCTGAACCTACTAATCAATTTTATATATTCTTTCCAAATAATTGAATGGATAAGAAGAAAGGGGGAACGTCCATCTTATTTTTGTGAATGAGCACATTGATGTGTGCTTCTCTTAGTTTTGGCTAGGTTGGTGGGGTCACCTTATAAGTCAAGGATTTAAGTATAATATCCCATTGGTCAATGATCTGAGTAAGATCATGAAGCATGATGTTGAACTTGTTCTTTTTCATATCCTCCATAATGTTATAACCCCTTTTACTTTGGACTGGTAGGGTTTTTATGGGTTCCTTAAGTTATTGAGGTCTTAAAGGTGAGGTATCATACCTAGAATTTTAGTCTAGTGGGGTTACATAATTATTTGGGGGAGTTGAGGTAGTAAGATGATGTTGTTGTATATTCTTGAGGGCATAGTTTTGCCTATGGAATTGTTAAAACACTTGAACCTTAGTAATATCCTCCTATGATTTTTTCTTCCTATCTAGGGAAATAAATTGTCTCTAACACCATATCATTACTAATGATTTACCCATGTTGGAGGATTCAAGGTGATTAGGGACCACTTCGTATTCTTTTATTTCCTTCTATAACATCTCAAAAGAAGAATGAAACCATGTGTAGTCTAGTTCCCCATGGGATGTCATGTTATGCACTTGACACTAGTTGGATAAAGATATCTCAAAGATATTGATTTTAGGTAACCTATTAAGTGAGGATTCTAGGGGATTTTGAGGATGATTATAGTTATTGTTTGATATTTAATATGTGAATTTTTTTTTGGAAATTTATACATTAGAGTTACTCACCTACCTTTGTATCCCAAGGAAATCACTTCTAAGATTTTTTACCATTCACTAAATGGCATCCAATGCATACTTGGTAGACTCCTAAAGTGTTGTTTGGCTATTATTATCTACTACCAAAACTACCTCGTGTTGTGTTTTAGGGATCTATTCATGCCCCCTAGGTTAAGATAACATAGTTGTTAGTTTGAAGTGGTATGCCCTGTATACACATAATATTTTCAAAATTTTATTGATTACTAACACTTCATATCTTATAAGAACCTATTGAGTCTCATCTCTCTGAGTGCATGCCTTAAGGGGTACACCAAGAAAGGGGTGATCAACCCATTGGTGCTTCATAAGATTATTGTTCCTTTTTCCACTTTTTATCTACACACTAGCTCCCTAAAACCATGAACCCTAAGCTTGTTCTTCTCTTTCCTATCCTTTCTAATCATTATCATGGTTTGTTCCTTCATTTATTTCCTTAGTTACCTTTTTACCTATTCAATACACTAGGTTAGCCTAGTAAACCTAGTTTATTCTAGGAACATCTTTGTTATTTTGAATTTTTTACGTCTCGACTGACCTAGCATAGACTTTAGGCATTAGCCCAAGAATGTACTAGGTCAACCTAGTTGACCTAGTACAACTTACATTTATGAATGGTTATTAGAAAAGTTACTACTATATATGCAAGTTCATTTACCACCATTTCATAAGAGTCAAAAGAGAGTGAATAATTAAGTGAAGAAGTGCTAACAAACATCTACTTATTGACCTTTTTACTTGAGGAATAAAGATTTAGGGTTTAATACTTTATTTTGGAGATTTGATCTTATCTTGTGGATAATTCTTTTAGATGCTTAGATAGGTTGTGTAGCCTAGAGATGATTTATCTTGGTTATCCTTATAATCCATAGCAATATCTTGTGAAGCATCATAGCCAAGGAAGAGGTTGAGACTTGACAAGTTCATCTTCAAAGGTAAGAATTTCTAACTTTATTTATCTTTTGTAATAGTAGATAGATAACGCAGTATGTATTCTTCTCTTCCATGTGTTAGGATTCCATATACATTGATGTAAGTATATGTCTCCTATATATTTTTACTTTAGTTTTTATTTATTTATTTTATTCTAACCCCCACTTTGTGCCATAAGCTTTGGTGCATACTAGATTAGTTTACTTTCTTATTTATTATAGAAGTGAACATTAAAGCATAGGACTCTTCTAGGGTTGTTGTGCAATTATGTTAGACTATAGGATTTGGAACCCTTCCTTGAATTATGTGTTGTGACAAATGATACAAGTGATCCCCTAATCGAGTTTAGTAGATCTCAATATTTTTCATGATCCTGCTTAATAAGCGTATACCCAATCAAAAGTGTAGGTGTGATCTATCTTATCTGATCTAGGATTAATTCTTTATGTATCATGTAATTATAATTGCGTACATTCTAGTGAACCCAACATGAATCAAATCCTTTTTGGATTTTTTCACTTTTATATCATTTATTTAATTATTTTGTCATCATTTATATCATATATTTTGACATACTAGTGTGATTCTATCGACCCAATTTTATTTTTCTTTGTGTGCAAGACTAGGTAACTAGATTAAGCAGCTTGACCTAGTACATGTTTTTAACACTTTTTTAGAATACTAGTTCAATGTACTAGGTCAACCCAATCAACCTAGTGTATTTACAATCACTTTGTAGTAATTTTTGTATAGCTTGATCAATCAACTCAACCTAGTATAGATTTTAGTTTTTAGAATTTTAGATCATCCTACTACGTCAACCAGCTTGACCTAGTACATTTATATACTTCCAATCCAACCAAGTTGACCAAGTTGACCTAGTGCATTATTAGCACTTTTTCATCATATTTATGTATTGGTTGATCAACAAGCCCAACCTAATTGATAGGTTTTTGATCAATAATTTTTGTCTGTAAAACATCAAGGTGAGTTTATATTCTTCTATATCTCTTTGTTTTTCTACTTTATTTTCAAGTTTATTGCATTAAAAAATACCTCTACACATCCAACAAGATCAACCTAGTTGACCTAGTTCTATGTTTTGTTTACTATATAAAACAACTAGGTTGACCTGGTCAACCTAGTAGGTTTTCTAGACCCTCTTTTCAACAGTGATAGTTCAACACTCTCAACCTAGTTCTATTTGTTTTACATATAGTGTTTTCACTATAGCTTGTTTCAAAGATGGAATTCAACTTATATGATAATCACGTCTTTCATTTCAGCTATTTGCATGCTTAGAATAGTTCACATAGTGTAATTAGGAGGTTTTTAATTAACTATTTAATTTCGCTATTTCTATTTTATGCACACATAGCTAAATCACTTAACATCAAAAAGCATTTTAACATTTGACTACCTAGGCCAACCTACTTGGATTTCATCACTAAGGGGGAAGTTCACTTGATACTCTAATCAAGTATAAAGCATGGTTAATGGTATATTTTGGCTAAGCACTCAACACTCTTATCACTGTGGTGTGTGAGGTGATGGGGTAGGCCCTAATACCAAGCATGCATCATTTTCACTATAATCTTTCAGCCTAAAATCACCTAAAACCATCCATAGATTGTTATTTAGTACCTTATTATAGCTAACTTTATATCATTTAATATCATTATTAAATAATCTAACATTCTAGGTTGACCAATTAGCTAGGTTTACTTTCCAAGTTGTTTGCTTGCTCTTTGCTCAATTGTGTACACAAGAACTTTTACTAGCTCATATTGGTGCAAAAATTTTGTTTTGAGTGTATCAATTGGATTAACTAATATCAATTCAATTGATTATCTGCTTACTTTCAACATTTATTTTCTTAGATTAACTACAAATTATCTCACTTTATTTTCACAAATTTATTATCAACTCTTTCTTTTTTATATTTAATATGCTAGGTCAACTGGGTCGATCTAGGATATTTTCTAGCCCCTATACACTACACTAGGTTGAACTAGTCAACCTAGTACTATTTTCAAAAATTTCCCCCTTTTTTTCCAGTCTGTGTTCTCTATACTAAGTTGATCATGTGGACCTATTTTAGTTTCATAGACCCAATTTTTGCACTAGGTCAACCTAGTTCAATTCCAGTCACTTTTTGATTCTTTGTTTTATCTCATCTTACCTTTTCCTCCTTCCATCAAGGATTATCTATTTGATGATAACACTAAAAATCAATCAATAGATATGATGGAGTTCACCAATCCTAATAAGGTCTCCCATAAACAAAGTAGGATTCCTTTCAAAAATGCTAGTAATGTCCATATTGTAACCCATACAACAAATTATGGGAATCCTCATAATACATCTTTACAACATAAATCTCTCTTCTTATAATATCAATCTCAATTAGAATATACTCCTAAAATGCCTTTTTATCATGTAATTCCCTCAACATAGAGGTAAATACCCTTCTACCATCTATAATCCCATGATTAACCATCAAGTTGAAGAGCCTCATTCTCCTACTTCCACTTTCTCAACTAGGTTTTAGGGTACTAATTTCTTTGCTTCTTAACCTTTCCCTTCAATCTTGACTCCTTATGCTATGACATCTTATTATTTAACTTCTTCTACCTCTATGCCTAGTATCTGAGCTAACATGGATGGTTCTACATTTAGTGGGTCTCTCATAAGATCTATGCATAATCCATCCACTATTTCATTATTTCCTGCCCAAGGTTATAATGCTTCTAACACTTCTTCATCTCAACCATTTTCTAGTCCATCTTTCGATTCATAAGAAAATTTTACCATTAGTTCTTCAAATTATCATAGCTCTTCTCAAACTCATGTCAACATTAATAGTGGTACCCATGCCACTAATACTAACTCAAACACCAACACTACTTATAATAACACTAATCAAACTCATCAACTATTATTACAAACTCTCAATCAAATGAACACATTTCAAGCTCATAACATAAATTAAATCATGAGAATGCAAAACAACCTTCTTAATCTTTAAACACAACTACAACTAATGGCTTGGGACACACAACCAAAATGTTTCTGCTCCCCTTCTTCAATATTCTCAAGGTAATCTCATTCCTCAACCTACATTAGTCAGCAAATTTATCAAGCATTTACAAAATTAATCTCTTAATACTCAAATTACTAACATCAATATCAAAGGTATAACACCTACCATCTCTTATAATGGATTAATTGATCCCACCCTTAATCTTAAAACATTTATAAATCTTTGTAAGGATTCAGTCAAATTAAACACCTTTTCTACTCCCAAGCTACTTGCCAAAACCCTCATAAGTGATACCTTGGATTAGTATAATCAACTTAGATCTCATTTCATTACTAATTTGGAAGACTTAGTGAATTATTTAGTACAATAATTCCAAAATAGTGATCTTCTATAAAAAAATTTGGCCCACTTCATCAATTGTAAACAAAATGAAAATGAAACCGCTCAAGCTTTTGTTAAAAGATGGAAGACCTTTTTAAACAAGTGTGAACATAACATGGCATATGATAATCTCTTTCATCTCTTTACAAATTCTTTATTTCCTAAATTATAATATCAATTTTTTACCCTTTCTCCACATACATTGGAGGATGCCATTGACTAAGCCAAAAGACAAGATTTAATTATGCATCAATTCGATCCACTCCAACCTTTCACAAGTCCTTGTCAGTTACTAAAAAACAAAATATAAAATACTACCAATTATGGTGTTATCAATTAATATTATACCATTAAAAATGTTCAAGCTATCATTCCTATCCCTTCTTTAGAACCATCTCCTTCTCAAAAATATACTAATCCTCATTTCTCATCACCAAACATCATTAATATCCATAAATATATTTCCTTAGTTGAATTACTTAAGCATCTACCCAGGCCTCTCCCTCAAAAAATTAATCCTACTCATCCTATGAAAATTTGATATAATCCTAAATTTTTTTGTTGGTTTCATGCTAGTTAGGGTCACTCTCATGAGACTTGTAGACAACTTCATAAGTTATCTATGCACTTTCTTCTTGGTCGTAATTTTTATCATGATGTTATCACTCTCAAGCATCAATAAGGTTATAAAGTTAATTTATTTCAAGGATTAAAAAAATCATGATAAAAACCAAGCCTTAAATCAAACAAATTCTCATTTAGCTATTCACAAAGATCCTTTACCTAATCATCAACCTATTCAAGAAAAACAAGACAAGACCACCTCCTCCACTAATAATATAGAAAGTCTTGTTGAACCCACTTATGAATAAAATGTGGTTATCATGAATAATATGTGAAAGGTGGTGGCTTTCATCAATTCCCAACCTATCTATACCCTGCCTCATTCTAATACATTCTATGTTATCCAAGATTATTCTCTAACTCATTTGAATGAGTTGGGGAAATAAGATATTATAAAATTTGATATGATCTAATTTGTGGTTCTACCTTTGATAACACATCTCATTATATTTCTCCTTTTCTTCCATCATCTTCTAATAAGAATGATAATCAACTTTTTTTTAACACTTCTTTTACTTATCAAAATCAGTCTAAACCAACTAATTCATCACCAAATGATTTAAAATCTTCTTCTAAAATTTCTCATATTTATCAACACAAATTTCAATGCTCTTCAATTCCTCCTTCCAAAGACCTCCTTAACCATTACACACCTATATATAACAATCTTCTCATGGGTTATGATCAGTGGGATCCCATTGTGGAACTCACTAATCTCCCATCTCAAATCCCATTTCTTAAGCTTATGATGACATCTCCATGACATTAAAATCATCTTATGCAACTATTATTTGAGGTGAATGTCCCTCATCCCCCCTTAGTAGGATGGGAGCCAACCTTATCTGGTTCTGAGGATAGTATCTTAAAACAATGTGAAGAGATGTCCATCAATGTTAACAAAACTCTTGAAACTTCTCTTTCTTTGAAATTTCCTATCTCATCTATGATTCTTGAAAAGATTCTAATTTGTATAGATGATCCTCCCTTATTTATTAGCATCTAAATAGGTGATATCCAAGTTAAATGAGCATTGATTAATGAGTGTTCTAGTACTTGTGTTGCTTCTCTTGATTTCATTAAAACCCTTGAATATTTAGAATGCAATCTTAAGTCTACACGTAACACCTACCAAGGATATGATACAAATAAAATACCTCATTTTAGGTGTGTGTAGATTCCCATTATTGTCCCACCTATTATCATTCATGTGAAGGTTATGATATTTAATTTCCCTATTTCTTATAACATCTTACTTAGTAGTCTATGGACTCATCATATGTGAGAAATCACTTCTTCCACTTGCTAATGTGTTAAATTCCCTTATAATGGAGTCATTTACAGGATTTAAGGAGATACTAACCATTTTAATTTTGAGCAACTCTAAGATCATGGTGTTTTTAAGATTCCTACTCTTGATCCTTTACCTAGTATTTCATTCCATGAATCACAAATTTTTAATTTTCCTATCAACTCAACTAGAGGTTACAATCAGCATCCCAAGATCATTAGTAACATTCTTCCTAACCTTTTAGACTTTGATGATGATGAGCCTGATGAGATTAACTTAATGATCAAAACCTTTGATCTCATGCCTCATCTCATCTCACAACTTTTGGCCTCATTGCAACTTCATTCTTACAAACCACCTTGTGATGACATTCCCGTAGTCTTATCCAAAGGCATTATATTCACCATGCTTCTTTTGATGACAAATTTATTCCAACTTATGTCATTAACCTTCATACACTAGATTATGATGATTAATATTATTTAGATGATCTTTTATTAGTAGCCTTGTCTAAGCTCATGATGTTGAGATTTTGCATTACCATTCTTATTTATTTTAGTCTTTTCATCCATCTTCTCTTGTTCCAACATTTATAGTTCTTAATTCTTGAATTTTTCCTCTTTATCATTAAGTAGAGATGGTGCCAACACCTCTAGTTTTTAAGGAGCCTCGTAAGACTATGCTCATAGATCATGCTATGACTGAACCTTCCCATTTTATTAGATTCCCTGACTCCTATCATTGGTTCACTCCTAAATTTAGTGTAGCCCTTCTTAGACCTTCTATTGATATCACTCCTTCCATAATGGAATCTATCTTATAGCTAGTTATTATTGCTTCTTTCACTATTGATGAGCCTACTTTTACTTCTTCCATTAGTACTCCTATTCAGCCTACTTTCATTCCTTCTCCCTCACCACCTTCTCTTGGTGATTACTTGATTCCTTTGCCCAAGATGGATCATTTCCCTCACTAAATGGTCTAATGATCCATCTCCTTCTTCATCCATGCCTATTACACCTTCTCCCATGAGTATTTGTCCTAAGAATATTCACAAGCATATTTGTTGCTTCCATGGGATAGATAATCATTTTTCTACCCATTATCATAAATTACGGTAATATATTGATACCTTGCATCCTTATTCCCCAAAAATAAAAACTACCATACCTCCTATAAGTCTTATTTCTAAACATATACCTAAGTATGGTGAGAGGTATTGTGTATGGCACCAATGTGGCACACATCACACTGATCATTACCATGTCCTTCAGAAACATCTTAAATATCATCTTATAGATATTCCTATACCTTATACCTTTCCTCCCATAGGTAATTCTCATAAAAATGCTCCCCCTTCTCCAAAATCTACACCTTCTATAGTCCATTCACCACTTTATATGCCTCCACCTATGGTTCCTTCTCCACCTGTGGACCCTCTTCTAACATTTCTTATAGATCCCATTCCCAAAAATTCTCCTAACAATTATTCACCTAATTCCCTTCCTTAGCATGATCCAATGAGTATCCCCACTTTTTTAGTTGAGGAGATTAGAAAAGAAGTATTTTCCTAGTATTCAAAAAAGATTGATGAGACATTAGCAGTAGTTCATATCCAACTTCATAGAGATTTCTCTGATGTCTTGGATAATGTGTGTGGATAGATTTACCAATATTTATGAGCACATGCATGGTGATTTCTCATTTACATTAGATTGGACATGTGATTCAATATTATTTTTATCTATTTTTTATTATATCATTTGACATTGTATCAAATTATTTCTCATCTTATATCATGTTGTCCCTTATTGTTGTACTATAATTAGTTTTGATTATTTATATTTTTCATATAATTTTCTTTTCCTTATCATTTCTATTTTATTTTTTTATCATTGCTTTCTTTTCCTTTAAGAGTTTTTCTCAAAACTCTTCCCTTGTATCCTCATGACTATTTATTCTCTTATCTTTATTTTTCACAAATAGTTGTCATGGTGACTTGGTTATATTTACCCTATTCCCTTTAGTTATTATCTCATTTTACCATGTGATCAGTTGGCAAACAATCTTTCTCATTATTATTTATTTTCACCATTCCTCCTTTGGATATCCTTTTTCCTTCTTCCTTTTTTTCAAGACTAAGCATATACACAATTGAGACTTGAGATCACATACTTGTTCATTGTCAAGCCTAAGTGTCCTAGTTAGTATTTTGTGTTGGGTTACTTAGCTTCATTTAGCCTTAGCCTAGAACTCATTCATTTGTATCATCTCTCTCTCATTATTGGTCATTCCAAATACGTATGGAGGAGGAATCTTAAAAATCCTTCAAAATAAAGATAAAAGACAAATCATTTAAACAAAAGTTAATGATATCAAAAAGGTAAAAATATTCTCAAAAATCAAATCACACTAAAAGACATGATTCAAATCACATCTACTTCTTCTAGTTGAAGATCAAACTCCATATTTGGCCTCATGATAGAGATGAGGTCCTTTGGGGTTTGGTAGGATAGTAGATTAGGAGAGGAGTTTAAAAAAATATATCTCTTAGTGCTACCTACTTTGTCATGCTAGTATCCAATCTTCTTAATAGACCAATGGCTCTATAAGGGGTCCTGAAGAGCAGGGACCATGTCATGGGGAGGTAAGTCCATTTTAATTATAATTTTACAAATCTACCTTCATGAGTTGATCTTAGTAGCAAACTTATCTACCTATAAATATTTTTGTCTATAGGTAATAGTTTTCCTTTGTACATAGGTGACCACTAGTCAATTAGTGTCTTCTCATGTCCTTTGTATGCCTCTTACCTCCTAAGGTTTTCTCATAAGATGCCTAATTTTTATTTTTATTTTTTTTACATTCCCTTTTTAATTCCATTTCCTCATATTTCCTCTTGGGAAATATTGTTTATCTTTTTTATCACTCCCCATGGGATTTCATTTATGAGTTGCTTTGTAAGACCATGGATAGGACCTGATATTCCTCACAAATTAACTCATTTTCTATCTTATTACCCACATCCTTGATTTATCAATCCTAATAATTATAATTACCAATGGTGTTTTGGTATCCCTTGGGTTTTCTTCTGTGTGTTACAGTGTAAAACTATAGATAGGACCTGGCCCTCCTCACAAAACCAAAAAAATTCCAATAAACTAGTCATCATCCAAATTGCATGTGTCAAGTAATAAATAAGATTTGATTGATTATGAGGTTACATGTCAATTGACATACTTCCCATCTTGATATTTAGTATGTTTTATTATTATTTCATTTTTATTTTTCCTTTTAGTTTCTTATTTTTTGAGTGTATGTAAGATTACAACCATTTCTTGAATTTCTCATACTTCTTAGCTTGAATTAGTATGATCAATTTAAGACCAAATTTTTTAAAATTTTGTTTTTATTTTGTACTTACCATCATGATATAGTATAATTGATTGACTTAATTTTTATTTGTTTTTATTACCATTCGTGCCCTTTTCGTCCCTCCCATTTTATTACTTTGTATGCCATACTTCCCAACATGATATTTAGTATGATTTTGCTTATTTTAATTTGGTACCAAAATATTTCATATTGGTTTAAAAAAAAATATCCATTTTAATATCTTGTTTTACATTCTCTTGGTTCTTTATAATTAGTCATTTTTCATGATATTACACATTTCCCATCTTGAATTAGTGTGTAGTGCATTTTTGATTGATTATATTTTTCCAAGTGTTTTTTGCCTATTTATTTTTAACCATGCATGTGATATCCATAATTATAGAAAAGAAACTACACCCAATATATTTCTTGTAGCATATACAACAAAGATAAATAAATTTTTTATAAATAAATATATCCAAAGCATCCACAACCTCAACCATACTGAATAAATACAACGATCATAAAAACAACATACACAACCAATACCAATATGCCAAAATGATACATCATATATATATATATATATATATATATATATATATATATACATATATATATATATATATGTATATATATATATGTATATATATATATATATATATGTATATATATATGTATATATGTATATATATATATATGTATATATATATATATATATTTATATATATATATATATATATATATATATAGATATAAAGAGTTTGATACAACATATACAATCATATACAAAGCCTCAGCACTAGGGCTAAGCTCCATCATGTCTATCTCATGGCCTAGCCACACTTCCCACTAAGGCCTTGGTCTGACTCCTCCAAATAGTATGATATAACAAGGCAGTCTAAGATGTCAATCCCTCTACCTATCCCTATAGATATGCTATTTTGACTTGTGATTGTACCAACTCAGTTTGGGTTATTACATGTGACTCCATTAATTAGGTTTGCATCACTATATATACCTGCATCATCTATGTCACTATCTCTAATGCATAGATCTCTCATCAGCTAGGGTCTATTAGGCCTACCTCTCCCATATACCCATCTCTAGTAGTGGTTTTTCCCTCCCTATATTCATCTATATCTACCTCATGGCCTCTCTCATTAGTCTAAAAAATCTCACCTAATCTGGGGTAGATGCTGCACTCTAATCATCTAGTGTCATGGGATTGTATGATTGTAGAGTCTTATTTAGGACATCATGGAGTACTCCCCTAACCAAGTACCATCATATCTCCTCCTCATACTCATTTATACCTAAAACATCTCACTATATGTATATTAGATCATTATCATATCTCATAATATCTATCTACCAAATAACAACTTAAGAAATAAATTAATCATAGTTTTTCTTACTTATATGTGTCTTGGCTCTTATGGTCTCACCATCTATGTGACCACCTAGTATAGTATCCCCATATGTGCAGCTTCTTATTACCTCCTTTATTTGTCACCTCATTAGATCAAAACTAACTATCATAGCTTACATCTACCTTAACCTCTATTTGAGTGGTCTCTATATCCTCTCCTTTGGCTCTTATACTGAATAGCCAAGGATGATGATGGTCTCCACTCTCTCATCATGCATTTGTCACTACCATGTCCTTAGTGTCTATAACTCATCTATTTATGGAGTTGGTGGTGGTACATCTAGTATCTCTACCCCTTCTTCCACCTCTTCCTACTCTACCCCTCATTATATCTAACCAATTTATGGTCACTCCTAGTGTGGCCTCAATGTCAGTCTCACTATCAGTGATTTGAGTCCCCTCTTCCCTCATGGCTCTCTCATATGTTGAGTCCACTACTTGGGCATGAGTATGAATGTCACTAGATGAGGTAAACCCATCTACCCTAGTACTCATGCTCTTTTAATCATGTATAATGACCTATCACCTCTTTCTTCTCTAGTACTAGTCCAACTATGTGCCAGATCTCCCAAGTAATCACTATCTACTCATATTATTTCCACACTATGTTGGTGCATCTCACCATCTATAGCACTAGCACATGGGGCATGACCCATGCTACCTAGTCCATCCTCTATCTCCTCACTTAAGGTGACCTATTATCGACCACATGGGACAACCCAACTAGTTGATACATAGAAAATCTCTCATTTATCCATGTTGTCAGTAGTATGATCAGTCACATGGTTTTATGTCCTATAACCCACATCTTAAATAAATAATGAAAAAGTTGAATCTAGATGATAGATCCTAGATCATATAACACTCACTCCTCTAGCATAATCCTATTTAAGGCTATCATGTATAGTGTTACCTTGACATCTAACTTATGATATAGCATTTGTTGTGTCACAATACCTATCACCACCTTCTAAAGATATATAATGTATGATATATATACTACATCCATAGTCACTCTACACCTTGGTAATATCATCTCTGAGCTTATAGCCCACATGGCTAAGGCTCTCCTCTCCTCTATATTGTCTGGTATCCCTATGGTCACTAGTACTCCTACTATGGGTAGTATGAGGATGGCATGTATGTTCTCTAGTGTGATAACCACCTTTATCAAATCCCCATCTACTTCCCATCTGAAGGTGTTGGTTAGTTGTTTCCAACAACTAAGGAACATGACCAACACATCTATACTTAGGGGGATCTTACACATATCTGCTATACCTCCTAGACCTATGGCTACTAGTCTAGCTTTGTCTCCATCTGTTAACCTATCTAACAAATATGGTAACCATGACACATCTAACAGTCTATAGAACCATTACCATCTCTGTAATCAAGAAATAACAAAGGATGTATTAGTTCTTCCATGTCATGTATAATCATGATACATTATTTATAAATTCTATATTTAATAAAAAACAAGCATACTTTATTCATTTTTATCTTATTTTGGTCCCTCTTTCCCTTCTTTGGTCATTTTGGACCATTCTAGCCCTCTTTTAGCTTTCTACATAATTTTTTATGCTTATTTTGGCTCCTTGATCAACCTAATTTGACAAAAAAAATTCCTATTTTTATCTTATTTTATCCTAAATTTCTTATTTTTCCTCATATCTTCTTCTCCCTAGTGTTCAAGTTTCATTTTGGCCCTTATGGACTAACTAAACACCTTTTCACTTAATTTGAGCTACCATAATACACTAGGTCAACCTACACCTACTAGGTCGACCATATGGATTTTCACCTTAATTCAACCTACTAGGTCAACCATATGGACTTTCACCTTAATTTAACCTATAGGTTGACCTAGTTGACCTATTAGGTTTAGGGTGCTGACTTAGTGTATTTTGCTAAAATTTTATCTTTTTCTTATTTTTCCCTATTTCTTTCCAACCCATTTATCATCTTCCTATCTACTACCATTAAAACATAGTTTTGTTCATTTTTTATATTTATAGATTTTTAAAATAAAATTTTCCTAAAAATTCACTTAAATCGATGTAAATTTTAAAAATTGGTTTGAGAATCTTGGTTGCATACCTGTAATGTACCTGCTTTCACTCTTGGGGTTCTCTCTTACCTAACATGTCATTGTCTTGCCATCCTATCTTGTTTTATCTCTAGAGGTATTTTTATCCTTTCTTACAAATCAAAATAACAAAATTATTTCTCTATTTCCTATTTAAAACCACTTTTTCAAAATTCAAAATTCTCAATTATTTTTCTTTAGATTCCTTATTTTGCTCATATCTTTGTTTCTGATCATCTATTTTGAAAACCATAAAATGCATTAGATTCATGGTTAAGTATATATTATGTTCCACTATCATATTCCTATCTTCCAAAAAATTTAATTTTTGGCTATTTTTTGCATTAACTTCTATAAGTTCACCTAGTGTGCTTTACATTGGATGCCTTCACTTCCTTGTAGTCTTCTTTTTTATCTAAAACATGAAGTTAATTTAAAGGTATGAATTTTTCAATTTAGTCATTTCATTTATCTTATTTTCTTCCTACTACATCATACTCAGCATTAACATTATGTGTTATCATGTTCTATCTTTGAAGCACCATCCTGTGTTTCACTTATGTGACATGTGATGAGCTTCAATTAGGGCATATATATAAAAATAATATTTTTAAACTTTTATTGATTATTGACACTTCTTATATTTAAATAACCTATCAAGTCTCAATATCTCTAATGATATTCCTTAAGGGGTACATCAAGAAAGGAGTGGTTAGACCATTGATGCTTCATAAGATTATTGTTCCTTTTACCACTTGCTATCTACATACTAGCTCCCTAAAACCATGACCCCTAGTCTTGTTTTTATCTTTCCTATCCATTCCAATCATTATCATGCTTTATTCCTTCATATATTTCCTTATTTACCTTTTTACCTATTTAGTACACTAGGTCGACCTGGTTGACCTAGTGTATTATGGGGACATCTTTGTTATTTTGACTTGTTTACATCTCAACTGACCTAACATAGACTTTAGGCATTATCTCAAGAATGTACTAGGTCAACTCAGTTAACCTAGTGTAGCAGACATGTCTAAATGGTTTTTAGGAAAGTTATTACTTTGTATATAAGGTCATTTACAACTGTTTTAGAAGAGTCAAAAGAGAGTAAAGAATTAAGTGAAGAAGTGCTAAAAAGCATCTACTTATTGACCATTCTACTTGAGGAATAAAGCTTTAGGGTTCAATAATTTATTTTAGACATCTAATCTTGTCTTATGGATAAGTATTTTGGATGATTAGATAGGTCATATAGCTTAGAGGTGATTTATCTTGGTTATCCTTAGAAGCCACAGTAATATCTTTCAAAGCACCTTAGCCAAGGGAGAGGTTGAGACTTGGTAGGTTCATCTTTAAAGGTAAGTATTCCTAAATTTATTTCTCTTTTATAAGAGTACATAGATAATTCAGTATGTATTCTTCTCTTCCATGTATTAAGATTCCATATAAATTGATGTGAGTATATGTCTCCTATACATGTTTAGTTTAGTTTTTATTTATTTGTTTTGTTCTAACCCCCATTTTGTGGAACAATATTTGGTGTACACTAGATTAGTTTACTTTTATTATTATTAAAATAGTTTACTTTCTTATTTATTACATAAGTGAACATCAAATAATAGGATTACTTTAGGTTTTTTATGCTATTGTGTTAGACTGTATGCTTTGGAACCCTTACTAGAATGATGTGTTGTGATAAATGATACAAGTGATCCCCTAATTTGGTCTAGAAGATCCCCATATTAGTCATGCTCCTAATTAACAAGTGTATACCCAATCAGAAGTGTAGGTGTGATCTATCTTTTCTGATCCAAGATTAATTATTTATACATCATGTAATTTAGATTATATACATGACGTAACAAGATTTGATGCATTACAGGGAGAAACTAAAGCATTGGGGAATAATGATTAACATTGGGTAAGAAACTCAATGTGGACATTTGTGGTAGCATACTAGGAGTGGGGAACATTAAGTGGCCTTAAGGATTTAGTTGCCTATTTACCTTGATGAACCATACACAATCTAGGAATAAGTCTTTTATGGTTTTGTCTCTCCTTAGGAACAAGGTTGTACAAGAGTCTAGTGCAATATTATACATTTCAAGTACTAGTTAAGGGTTATATTGATAAATCATGGTGACCTAGCTTTACATATTTTTATACCTAGAATTGAAGTTCCTAATAGTGTTAGAAGAGTAGTTTAGTGGTAGATTAGAAAAAAAACAGTGATTTTACAAAAAAGACATTAAATGATGGGAAAAAAATAAAGACCGTTAAATGAGACCCAAAATATATATTTGTTTTCATTCAAAATGGTCTACATTACACATTTATTACACAATTGCTTATAATAGCTTCCACATGACTCCTCACCTTATTTTATGACTCTTCCTTCCCAAGACTATTTGACTTCTTTTTTACACCTATTTTCTCCTTTTTAATGGAAAATAATATTAAATAATTTTTATCCCTTACCTCTACTAACACTCACCTTAACTTAAAATGTGTCTCATCCTGAGACATAAAATTCCTACTAACACTCCCCCCAGTTAAAATGTGTCTCATCTTGAGTAAAAAAGGATATAAACATTTCGAGTTTTTACAACTTATAATCCATTATAAATATATTTGAGAACCTACACTAGACCTACTCCTACTCTCCATGGTCATCATGCTAGAGCTCATCCACTTCTATAACTATAACTTCAAATACATTTATAATTTTTCAAAACTTATAAAACTTATAAATACTATACTTTATTTGTACATTTTTCAATACATATCATGTGAGGAAGAGTAAAAATTGAATATAAACATCAAGAAGAGCCAAATTTACTTGAGTCTTAAGACAACATATTAAAATTTATCTCTTGTGTAGCAAGAATCATGGACTACATAATCATTCAATTCTTCATGTTATGTAATGAGTACTAGGGCCTTATCTAATAATAAAAAAACTTAAGCTATCAATCCAGTATACAATATATTCCCAAGATATTAATCTCATATATGGTTATTTAAACATTAAAACCACCATGCAACTTGGAGGAAAACACTAAATAGATCTTCATGCCATGCAATAGATGTAAGACCAACCTATTTATATTATTCCATTCTTGGGTAAATAGTGGTGAAGCTATAAACTTGCATCTATTGACTTATATCTCCATATCTGTAGCTGAATTTCATGACCCCATCATGAGTAACATCATCATCCCCCTCTTCCCATCACGTTTCAAACTAGCCTCCTAAACATTTGTATGATATTTATAAATATCAAGGACTCAAAAACTATAATTTGATGCAACCCAAATTAATGTCATCCCCATGATTTGTGGTCACCTCTGTTATGAAGTTAATTTCTTATTCACTCCACCATGTCATTATTTTGAGTCCCCTTGGTTCATACCTAAGCCTACCAAGTAACAAAACATTTATATTGTAGCCGTGTGGAAAGCTAGGCTATCACCCATAATGGAATTTGAGACCTGCAATTACTCTAGGTACATCAAAGGCCATGTGATAGATGTGTGTGCATTTATTTATTAGCTAAAAAATACAAATTGAGTCTCTATTGGATTGCATAATGGATTTTAGAATACTTAGAATCATATTTTTATCATATCATAATAAAAATTAATTGAACCAGTCCTGTGCTCTTCATCATTATAGAATTTGATTTGTAATAGATCAAAAGTTCTTCGAATAACCAATATCATGAAAAATTAAAAAAAATAGAATATTGTCTATCTCATGGAAAATAAAATAAGTTCTAATGGAAGAAATAATATTTTAAACCTTCTTCATATATCTTGGGCATATATTCCTAAGGAAAATGAGACCCATGCTCTTTACAATAGCCACACCATTGCTAGCTGAGTAGTTTAGTGGTAGAATAGAACAAACAAGATATTTTATAAGAATAACATTAAATGATGAGAAATAAATGAATAAAATAAAATAATACCCAAAATATATATTTGTTATTCATTCAAAATGGTATGCATTACACATTTCCCATATAATTTCTTATAATAGCTTCCACATGACTCCTCACCTTCTTTTATGACTCTTCCTCTCTAAGACTATTTGACTTCATTTTTGACACTATTTTCTACTTTTTAGTGACAAATAATATTAAATCATTTTTTTACATTACCTCTACTAAAAAATAGGCTCATTAGGCTCCATTTTTTACAATAAAAGTGATGGTATATGATACTGGGGTATATCACTTGCCTAAATTGGGTTAGGAAAGCAATATCAAAATGGTCCCAACTTAGGATAAAGTCTTTAGGGAGGTTGAGGGATAAATCATAGGATAATTCCATTAATATGAATGGGAAAATCCTATATACCACATCCTCATGTTCTACATTTATAAGCCTTAAGGAAGTTTTATAGGAATTTTTATGCTCTTTAGTAGTTCATCCCATACCAGGGGTGAAATAAGGAAGATACCTCTTAAGGTTCCTAGGTAAATCCTTGATGAATTTTGATATGTTAATGGTAGATATAGCTAACCAAGCCATATTATGTTTAAAATTTTGAAGAGGTTATGGGGAAAAATTTATTGGAATCATGGTAGGTCTAGATTGGTTGAGCTTAAATTTTCTATGGAAAATAAGGGGAAAATTACTAGGCTATGGCATAGCCTAGCTCTAGTAACAGGCAAACTAGTATCCAAGATGATTCATAATAAAATAATGGTTATTACGTTATTATCAATAAACATAATATTTAAACACCCATAAACCAATGACAAGTCTAAAATATGTAGGTTTAGGCTTCCTTCTAGTGTCAACTATTGTCCGATCCAAACTATGGTTTATGAAATACCCATGAAATTGGGTATTCCCCAAAAAGGAAGATATTAACAATGATAGAATTTCATCTTCCATTTTTAGAGTGATTTAGGATCATCCTAGGGCATGGTTATTGGTATTTGACTTCACAATGGAGTTTGGGTGAATAGTCTCCAAGAGATGTAGTGTCACCATTAAAAGTTCAATATGAGGAAATTGCACATAGGTCTAATTATAAAATCTTGTTATTAGGATTTATATATTATGCCACTATATTTTTAAATACCAAGGGAGAGGGTAGTTTTTTCTTATAAAATAAACATAAAAAGAGAGGGGAAATTAAGTTGTAAAAGGTAACTTTTGTATCTAAAATAAAATCAGTGTGTTGACCATAAAATCTAGTGCCATTACCATAGTTATATAATAGTAAACTAAGTTTCACTAAAATTCTACCTCTAAGAACACATAGTGGGAAGAATCTGTATGGATCAAATATAAACCCTCGCTAAATATAAGTAATAGGAGTTTATATTAAACTAAACATAAACACCCAATGATGACTTGTAGATTAACACAAAATTTAATAGTACCATAAAAGAGAAACTAAAGATCTCACACAGGGCTTCTAATAGCGAAGCACATCATAACCATAGCATACATTTAATATTAAATTATTAATATGATTGATCTAGAATTGATACACATTCAAAATGGAGATGAAGGTTATTGAGAGGTAATGCAATCCCTTTGAACAAAAATGATAATTATATTCATTAAAAGGAATCAAGTGATATTATAACAATTTATTATGGCCAACTTTATAATCCAAAGAGATGATGTAAAAATTAGGTGAAATCCAAGTTATAATCTAACCACACTTTTGAGAAAGTTTTTATTGACCCCTAAATTATAATAAGGCTTTTACTCATATAGATGAGGATGGGATTCACCTCTTAATAGCATAAGATTCTCATCCTAGGCTATGATGGCCACTCATGAAATTTACAACTATAATTCAAAATTCAAAATTCAAAATAATAAAATCCCCTAAATCAAACAAAAATATTTATGGGGGACCACTTAGTTGATACCTACAGGTGACTGCATAGGTCCATCTCCTATCTACTTCAATATTACATCCCTAGATTCTAATGTAGCTACCATGAGATTTATTTATTTGCCCATCTTGTTAAGGTTTAGTAGGGGTTCACTAAATATCACATTGGCTTGAGTTACCAACCTTAGGTAGACCTAGATGGGATATTCTATTGATAACTAGACCCTAGATACTTGGTTGATGCTTGTTATGGATTGTGTTGATAGATCTTGAACCACTTACACCGATTATTTTTTTGCTTTAGAGACCTTTTCCCTCATGACTTGGTCAAATTGACCTAGGTGGACTCAAAATTTCCCCCTATCCATTTGGGTTCCATTTGGGTGAAATAGCACAAAGATATTGACCTCTTTGAAGTAGGTCAATATCTTCCTCTTGCCTTCTTACAAGGGCCCATTTATATTACAAGACATAACCAACCATTCCTCTATAGTATCCTTCATGTTCTTAGTGTACATCTAATACAACTCCAAATATGATATAGGCATTCATTTTAATTTTGAGAATATACCTTTGTTAATTACCATTGGAAGCTTCTAAAACTTTTCATCTATCTTTGTAATCCTCTCCAAGTAAGCTTGAGTCTGCTAGATAAGAACATTGGTCTTATCCATAGTCTCACCACATTCTATAGAACTAAGAAGAAGAATAAGAGGGCATATTTCGCCTTACTAATTAGCTTAATAGGGAATGATATCTTCCCTTGGGATTATAATGTGGAAACTTAGCTTTACATATCCTCAAGGAGATTCTATGACATATAGTGAGTTTATCAAAGAAAGGAGAGTGGTTCCTCATCCATCCTTTCTTCCTTGGTGTAAGTCCTTAGCTTAGTGAGGAAGAAAAAATATTGATGGGTTTGCCATAACATTATATTCATATATTAGATGAACCTTTGCATTATATTCCTCTTCATGCTTCTCAAGGCTTGATTAAAGATCCATTGCACATCCAAGTCACCTTATACATTCATATTCAATGCTTACAATCATGGGATTATTCCCTAGGTTGTTAAAGGTGTAGAATGGGTGGATTAAATCATGGTGAAGTCTAGAGGATGAAGTGGAGTGGATATGGAATAAGTGGAAGGGGTAAATAAGGAAATAAATGGAGGAATATGAGGCATGGGATAAAATGGAGGAAGGATGAATGGGGAGCTCCAAGGGAACATATATGACTATCATTACTCCTGGATTGTGCCTACTTGAGGGGAAATGAATCTTGGGAGAGGGGTGTTTAACAAAAGGAAAGAGATTTGTTAGTTGAAGACAAATCCTTAGGCACCTAAGGTAATTTTAAGAGGGGGGCATAAGACAATGTGTTAAAGCACCATGACTAGGGTGGGAAGAACCATTGAGGTAGGTGGATGAGGCTAGGCTAGATTGAAATGTGATAAGAGTGAGGGGTATAAGGGAGGTGATGGAAATGGGAGGTGTAAGAGGTAGAACATATACTAATTCCATGATTAGGATATGGAAGGTGGAAAGAGTGAGAGGTGGAAGGGAGACAGAGGACATAAGAGGTGAAAGTGGGGAACTTACACCAATGATTACTAGTAGCCTCATTTTGGGATTACCTATAGATTATTGTTGATGTCAAACCTTAGGGTTTGTGTATCCCAAATTTAAGGTTTTGTTAGTTGAGTCACCTATGCTTAGGATACCTACTACCAAGTAACATGAGTTTAGATCTACTAGGGCCTAATAACTATATCTACTAAAGGAGTTGAAATTTGTTCTAGTGTATGAGGAATAGGTGTTGTTGTAAGTGGTAGAGGATGAGGTAGAATAGACACTAGAGGAGTTAGAGGAATTAGGGAGGGAGATTATGAGTTGTTTGAGGAGGTAGAGCTTAAATTGCATCCTGGGGAAGAAAATGTGGTAGAATACCCTACAAAATACTCATGGATATAGTGGGAGGATTCAGAGTTGGATCCTCTATGGAGTGAGTAGGAGTTGGAGGATGAGTATATGGGCCCACTTGGATGTTATTTACTTTTTTCTTCTTCCTAATTGTGATATAGGATAACACCTCATAGTCATCCATAACATCTAATTAGAGTTCTTTATCATATTCCTTTTGATGGCTTAGTTTATATTAAAGTGGGTCTAATACCTCACCAATTGAACTTTGATCAAGACTTTAGGGTCCCATTACCATAGCTAAGTTTTCCCTAGGGTGGAGTCCTACCCAACCACCATTTTTTTGAGGGGAGGGAAGGATTTGTACATATGGTGATTAATGGATATTTAGAATTGTAGGTATGCCTTCTATTGGTAGCTAATACAAAATCTAAAGATACCCTGTACTGACTGGTAGGTGATCTCCTTTTCTATCAGGTGATCTAAGATGAAGTATCAAAATTGGAGGGGATACTTGAGAATTATTACAGTTTGAATCATAGTGTCCTCTATTTAGAACTAGTAGTCACTGATGTTGGTCATTAAGTCCTAGATTACTATCATAAATAGGGAATTGTGACCTCATTGATAACATTATAGATCACAGATATAAGTTCTCATAGATGTCTTATATGTGGTTTTGGTACTATAGCCATGTAGTTTATATAATAATACATGGACCACTAATCCCTTGAGAACCCATGCAATAAAAATCAAAGGTTTAAAGGTGAGTGTCCCATAGACCATATCCACAAGGTATCTCATCCTATAGAAATTACCTCTAACTCAAAAATATGTTATGTCATTGACCACCTTGAAGTTGATCAGTCATCCCATGTCCAAAAAATTTAAGTGCATGAGGATCATATAGAGGAGGGGAACCTATAATTCATTTATGGGTAAGTAGTCCTAGGCCTTGAATTATTGGTTTAGCATAATCATGCCAACCCATGCCTCCTTCTAGAAGGTGCAGAATGTGTGTGTTTATGTCTTCCTTGTTGACCTATTTAACATCTATGTTCTCAGTCTAGATCTATATAACACCATATATCTAGAAGGTCTCTATTTAAATATTCACTACTACAACCTCATAAGAGAAGGTGATATCTACGAGGGAGTAATAAACCCTACAGTAAATCCCATATATGCAAATGATTTGGTGATAAGAGTTAGGTGAGAAAACCTAATCATGGACCCCATATTATACATGAATGGTGGTGAGAATTATCTTTTCCAAAAAGTTAGCATAGAGAAACACCTTTGGTCATGGTGGAGATGAATTAATGTTACAATTGATAACTCATCATGAATATATCTAGTGTGTTGATAATATGCAACGTATGTCTTGATCATAAGTTTTATGGATGATATATAGGTAAATAAGAACCTAATTAAAATATTTAGCATGTTCTAAGATCTTATAATAAGTGTTGAAATTATATCCTTTTGGAACATTCTCTTAAAGCCATGTATATTATTTAAAAATATAATATTTGACCTTAATGTGATGTTACTTGACCTTAAAAGGCAACTAAAACCACCATTCATGTCTTGAAAATCCTTCATTAATTTCATTAGGCCATAACCAAATTTCTTCACATGATAATATTGTCATTTTCATAAGTCAACACCTTTAATTCAATAAATGGTCCCTACACATGTGAAAATGTGTCCCTTCAACTCCCCAAACTATAACCTGAAATTTCAAACATTTTTACCCTTATTTTCCCTCCTATTGACTACCAATAATAATTTATGGTTTGAAACATAAAAAAACATAGGAAATATATAGGTTTCAAAAGTTTTCAAGGTGGTATGGATCCTTAAATTATGGATTTAATTAGATGGAGTCAAGGGTCTACAAGGGGAATTAAACATAGGCATATGATGAATAAATACACCTTTTTTATGGCCCAAAGAGCCAAAAATTGATTCACTTCCTCCATTGAACTATTTGGCAGACATAGAGAGCACTTCAAATTTGTGCTCAGTCTATACAAGAGAGAGAAGGTGAATTTATAGGCTCTTAGAAAAATAAAATAGACTTGATGACCTTCCAATCATGGAAATTGGTTTTAGTATTAGTCATATAAACAAACACTAAGAATCTAAGTAACCTTGTGTAATATCCCTTCGAATATCAAAACAAAGCTCCAAATAGCTTATCTGAATTTCTGCAAAATATCTTCAAATAGATGAATAAATCACAATATAATTTCTTATTTATTTGCTCATAAGCTTACAATTTGAGATCCTCTATCAGGTATACAAAGAATATCAAAAGTTCGGCCTTATAGCCTGAATATTCCGCAAATTGGGTTGAATCTGGCACGTCTCGGCCTGCTGTGTAAAAAACACAGTCGTCGACGTCGGTTATACTGCCGTCGTCGGTCGACCTGTAGTGGTCCCCTTGCCGACGTCGGTGATGAGTCGACCGATGTCGGTCTCTGTAAGTTCCTATTCGCCGATGTCGGTACCTGAACTTTCTGTAGATGCGTACGGATTTTTTGTAGATCTGTATGGAAGTCGTACGGCCGCTGATATAACACACCCTGTATGCCTGATCCTGATCTGTAGAATTATGGGCTGACACACAAGATCTATATCTAGATAATTCTTGAATCAAAAACCCAAAATAAAGAAAATACCTGTAAACCCTTGTGATAGCTTCTGAGTGAAGTTATCTCTCAAATACCTGTAATACTATGATAACTTCTGGGTGAAGTTATCTCTCAATTTGGCAATAGATCGGCTGATCTTTCACAACCTCTGAATCGCACACAATGAAGAGTTGACGTTCTTCACTGCAATTGGAATCCTGGAACCCTTGGCTCAGTCTTCACAGAAGAATTTCTTAACAAGAATCAATATCAATAATAAGCATGGATACAAACTCTCTTCCATGAGAGATTCTTATACACCTCCAAAGGTGTGCTTGCTAAAATTAGATTCCCTTAAATTAGACTGGGGCTTCCTTAATTTAGAACTAGGGTCTTAAAATTAGACCAATTCTTAAATTAGAATGAGGATCCTAAAATTAGACCCAATAATAAATAATTAATAATTAATTATTAATTACTAATTAATAATTAATTAAAATTGGACCAAATAATTAATATTTGATTAAATCAATCAAATATTAATATCTCCTTTAATTCATGTCCTAAAGAGCCCAAACGAAAGCCAAGCCCAGCTCCATCAAGACCCTCTATCCATCTCATCAGCCTACGAGGGTCGCATAATAGGCTAATCATCTACTCTGCACATGTCGACTAAAAAGGGGACATGACAATCCGCCCCTCCTAAAATTGCTTGCCCTCAAGCAATCGCTGAATACCCGGATCCCAAATGAAGTCTCGATCTACAGTGCTGTTAACCAACACAAACTCCCGACCCTATCCATCACCACTCTCATCCAATGGCGTCACATCACCTCTGTCTCCTGTACGCATATCGTCATCAACATGTGACCCCCCTGTAAAAGAACGTTGAGCCTCTACCACATGTGCTAACTCTTGAACTGAACTCACCTCAAGACAAAGCTCATCCTCATATCTCTCCTCTGTTGGTGCCAATGTGCCCTCATCATCGCACTCTATCATGTCATGTAGTATAGGGATCTCCATCCGATGAAAAAACATATGCTTGAAGCTGCTGCCCCGTATTGCCTTAAGAATATGTGTTTTCCCATCAACCTGAAAACGAACCTCCATATCTTTGAGATGAAGAGTAACTTCCTCAAATGAATGAAGCCACTTCATACCCAAGACTAATTCTATGTCCCCCATGTTCACTACAAAATAATTAGCCTTGAACTCATAGTTGTTCAAGCGCAATGGGAGATCTCTAATCATGCGCTCACACCTAAGAGTGTGACCATCGGCTACCTTAACTCTAATCCCCTCAAAATCTTTGGTAGTGATTCCACACTCCTCCACCAATCTAGCATCTATGAAATTATGTGTAGCTCCTGTATCGAGAAGGGTGGTAACCTTCTGCCCTGCCAAAACTCCACGGAGTCTGAATGACTCATCCGACTAAATGCTGGATAGGCGTGCCTCCTGTATATGAAGCTCTAAATCTGCCTCTACCTTAGGCTCTGAAGCCTCTGCCTCCTCAGAACTACCCTGCTGTTCGGAATCTTCTGATTCCGCATCCTCATAATACACCCACATCACATGATTTGCTTTGCCCTTAGGCCTCAGAGGGCAATCGTGATGGATATCATATGGACCTTTGCAGTAGAAGCAAAGCTTCTTCCTGCGTAGATCATTAAGCACCTCACGATCCAAAGGTGGTGCTGCTGGATTGGCTTTTGAATCATTTTTAACCCCAGATTTATCTATGTTGAAATCCAGTCTCTCTGTATCCCCGTTGGAGTGCTTATGGTCTCTCGATGAAGAAGTACCTCTGGAGTTAGATCTACTTGATGGCGCTGCCATCTCCATACTGCGCATTTTCTTCATAGCTTCCTGTAAGGAAGGAGGATCAAAGCCTTTGATCTAACCTCTCAATGGTTCTGTCAAGCCCTCCATGAAGAGTACTACTAGTCGCCTCTCTAAAATGTCAGGAACCATAACTGATAACTTCTGGAAGTCACCAATGTAAGACTCTAGACTGCCACTTTGGCACAACTGTGCCAACTCTCGGAAATAGGACTCTGGATCCCTCCTGTCAAAACGCTCTACCAGCCTGTCCACAAACTCCTGATAAGAAGTGATTCGATCATGATGGAGTGTCACCATCCCATGGTGCCACCAATCGTGAGCTACTCCCTCAAGATGTAGTGTTGCATATCTGATAGCATCTTCCTCACCCATCGGTCGCAATGTGAGAAATGTATCCAGCTTACTAACCCAGGCCTGTGCTATCACCTTACCACTACCGTCAAATGTTGCTAGTGTGAGCCTACTTGTAGCCTGCTTCAGATCATTGTTCTGGGGTCTTGGTCTCCCATTCT
Organism: Torreya grandis; assembly: GCA_037957365.1. NCBI lineage: Eukaryota > Viridiplantae > Streptophyta > Pinopsida > Cupressales > Taxaceae > Torreya > Torreya grandis. The sequence continues at coordinate 47,776 of JARHVA010005936.1, forward strand.
GTCGACCTCGATAATGTTCTTTCCTTTGTGTGAGGAATCGGTCAAAAGTAATCATCTCCCTGACCACATGTGGTAATGACTCCCACTCTTCAGTCGCTACCCTAAGTGTGTCCGTAAATGTCTCCTCATGCTCCTCACCTGCTATCACCTCCTCTGCTTCCTATCTCACAAAGATAGGCCTAGTAGGCCTATTCGCTGTATGAGAAACAGTCCCATGGCCTCACTGTGATCCTGCAACACTCCTGACATCCTCACGGTGTGGGGAATGTCTCCTCGGAGAACCCAATCTTGGCAGTGCTGCTGCCAACTGCTGTAATACCTGGTTATTCTGCCTTTGCCCTTCTCGTAGTTCTCTAAGAGTAAGTAAAACCTCTAGATCATCTTGGTCTCTCGGATGGTGAGGAATACGGGCCCTGCTAATATCATCACCCATGTCTTCCGGCGGTTGTTCTAGAACTTGAGTACCTTCAAGCAAAGCTTTACTGCGTGTGTAATACCCGTGTGGTCGCAACTCTTGTGGCTACATAAAATTTCTAAACCCTCAGGATGGCAGGATTTAGCTCTGATACCACTGTAATATCCCTTCGAATATCAAAACAAAGCTCCAAATTGCTTATCTAAATTTCTGCAAAATATCTTCAAATAGATGAATAAATCACAGTATAATTTCTTATTTATTTGCTCATAAGCTTACAATTTGGGATCCTCTGTCAGGTATACAAAGAATATCAAAAGTTCAGCCTTATAGCCTGAATATTCCGCGAACTGGGTTGAATCTGGCACGTCTCGGCCTGCTGTGTAAAAAACACAGTCGCCGACGTCGGTTATACTGCCGTCGTCGGTCGACCTGTAGTGGTCCCCTTGCCGACGTCGGTGATGAGTCGACCGATGTCGGTCTCTATAAGTTCCTGTTCACCGATGTCGGTACCTAAACTTTCTGTAGATGCGTATGGATTTTTCATAGATCTGTACGGAAGTCGTACGGCCACTGATATAACACACCCTGTATGCCTGATCCTGATCTGTAGAATTATGGGCTGACACACAAGATCTATATCTGGATAATTCTTGAATCAAAAACCCAAAATAAAGAAAATACCTGTAAACCCTTGTGATAGCTTCTGAGTGAAGTTATCTCTCAAATACTTGTAATACTATGATAACTTCTGGGTGAAGTTATCTCTCAATTCGGCAACAGATCAGCTGATCTTTCACAACCTCTAAATCGCACACAATGAAGAGTTGACGTTCTTCACTGCAATTGGAATCCTGGAACCCTTGGCTCAGTCTTCACAGAAGAATTTCTTAACAAGAATCAATATCAATAATAAGCATGGATACAAACTCTCTTCCATGAGAGATTCTTATACACCTCCAAAGGTGTGCTTGCTAAAATTAGATTCCCTTAAATTAGACTGGGGCTTCCTTAATTTAGAACTAGGGTCTTAAAATTAGACCAATTCTTAAATTAGAATGAGGATCCTAAAATTAGACCCAATAATAAATAATTAATAATTAATTACTAATTAATAATTAATTAAAATTGGACCAAATAATTAATATTTGATTAAATCAATCAAATATTAATATCTCCTTTAATTCATGTCCTAAAGAGCCCAAACGAAAGCCAAGCCCAGCTCCATCAAGACCCTCTATCCATCTCATCAGCCTACGAGGGTCGCATAATAGGCTAATCATCTACTCTGCACATGTCGACTAAAAAGGGGACATGACACCTTGTTACCATCTTCATCTACACAGGGCAAAAAAAAGGAGATGGTTTCAAATAAATTATTGGCTTATCTAATGAAACTAGTGATTATTCATGTTCTCTATATTTTTATAGGGTCCTCCCATGGAATCTTCCATCTTTGGTTCACATGTGTCAACCTATAAGAGTGAAAAATATCTAAGACTCCATAATTTGTAGACTACAAAGTAAGGTTTCATTAGTGAGAAGAGTATTCAATACATATGTCTGAAGGTGAATAATGTTTGAAGGTGAAATAATTGTGTCTTGAAGTTATTTAGGTCTCCTTAGTTTAATTTAAATGTTCATATAGACCTATAAATCTCTCAAGTGGTGCATCTAAGTGAAGATTTTTTGAAAATTTGGGTTTCACTGTAATAAAAGGTAGTGTGTTTTATGATAATGGCTTGGTGGTTATCAAAACATGAATAAGGATATAAATTAGTGTTGTAATCATTAAAAAATTACCTTCTCTCAATATTTTATTACCAACCCACTACTCTTAATATCCAAACCCTAATATTACCAACCCAACCAATAAAAAGCCCCACCAACCCAATAATTTATCAACCAAATAATGGACCCAAAACCCAAACAAAAAAATCACCCTATCCAACCAAATTGACCAAACAAACCAAAAAACTTGGTACCTTCCCTTCACAAAGCCTTAATCACCCATCTATAAAAGTGGATCTTACCTCACCAAACCCAACAACTAACTAAAAAATCAAATTGACTAGGGAATTAAAGCTATAAAAATGCTAGAGTGAAAAACTTATACCTCCCTCAAACTTTCCCTCTATCTTGGAGAATCATCCCTACACTTTGATTAAGAAGATAATTATCTCAACCAAGACCAAACTACCACTATTAGTTACACCAGCACACTTGCTTTTGGACATCCCTATCTTCATCAAGCCACCAATAACTAAACTACCTACCCTAAAAAATCCTACCTCCAACCTATCAACCTTTTCCTTACCAAAAAAAAAAACCTTCAACTAAGAACACCAAGTTACCCAAACCTTCTATCACCAATCCTACTTCTAAATCACCAATCCTAATTCCAAAAAGACTTTCATCCCACCAACTAACACCAAAACCTCTAAACCCTTTCCACCTTTAGATGATCCTTACTCAACCATTTTCAAAAGGTTACTAAAATATTATTCATTGACCTTACCTATCATCAAACAATTTGACCTTCTAAGTGCAAATCTTGGTTGGTATAATGACCACCAAGTGTGCTCCTATCATAAGACACTAGGGCATGCCATGAAGAACTAAAAATATATCCAAACCATTATACATAAATTCTATTATGAAGTTAATATATTAATAGAGGAACCTTCCATTGGCCCTTTACCAATCTAAGAACCAACAACCACTACCCAAAACCTATTGAGTGATGAGGAACCAAGCCAATATCCTACCCTTAACTCTTCCTTCTATCCATACTATCCATGTGGTCACATGATCACATGCTAAATATAAGGATACAAGGAAGGTGTAAGTGTCCATCCCATGGACATAACCATCTTACACCTCCTAACCAAGTCAAATTCAAAAACCTTCACCTTCAGCCAAACCCAAGGTATCTATTCTAGGAACCTCCCAATCCTACCCTTTTGAATCAATTAGGAGAGTGGTTCTCAAACAAATTAAATAGACCCTAATGAATATGAGCTTATATGAGTTCATTTCTACTTCACCTCATCATTTCCAAGTAATGATAGAGGCATTGCAATCAGTAAAGGTTCAACCTAAAGACCCTCAATCTTTGACAACCTTTATTAACACTCTCCAAAGTTATAACCTTATAACCTTAAAGGATTCATAAATACCTTCTATCCATCTTGATGACCTAGATCCCCCTCTCTTTATCACTGCCTATATAAACCAAACCTATATCAAATTGGTCATGATTTATGAGGGAGATAGTATTAATATCATCTCCTCCCATGCTTATAACCAACTCAACCTATCTGACAATGTCATGTCTAAAACCTTAGCCATCCTCTAATCCTTTAATGACATCATGGCCACTACCCTGGGAACTATTGTCCTTGATATCCATTTAGGACCCCACACACTCCCCAAACTCTTTTATGTAGTGGAAGGTGAATTCTAATACAATGTCTTATTGGGATGATCTTGGATTTATTCCATGGGTTGTGTCCAATCAACCCTTCATCATTGCATTAAATATTAGCATGAAGGTTAGGTTGTCACTATACAAGCTGACCCAAGTCCCTTTTCATCATGGTACATAACTTACCAACCCAATGACATCCTCCTACCTCCATTTAGCACACCCTCCTCAACAAAAGATAAGACATCCACCATGAAGGATGGAGTCCTACCTTCTTCTATCATTGAGGCATCAACTAGTTCATCCACCCCCTCCAATAAAATACCCACTTTAGACCACTTGTAATCCACATTCTAACATCTTTCACTAGGGGAATATCACCTCCTCATCCTTAACTCTTTACCTACTCCCAAAGAGTATGGGAAAATTTACCACTAGCTTGAATATGACCCCAACATCAAAGCCATTATTACCTTTAGACCTCTTAACTATAAAAACCATTTCATCTATGGGTGACTTGGAAAACCACTTGATGCTTATACCACCTCCTCTTCACCTTGACCATTCACCTCCAACTTCTCTTATCTAGACAAATCAAGTTTTGCCAAGACATGCCTCCAAAAGTATGCTTGGAAAGGATTTGGTCTTGGATGATATAAGCATGAACCACATGAGTTGATTTCCTTTGAGACCACAAAGCCTCATGAGAAACACTTCCTTCATTTCATTCTACCCAATAGAAATTAAAACAAACCACCTACCACCACCATTATTGAAGAAGACACCCCTTCCTCACTAACCTTTCCTCCACTTGTGCATGAGGATGATGACATCATTCCACCTAAAAATTTTTCATTAGCATGATTAGCCTCAAACCCAAAACTTATCAAAAGGAGGAGGTAACTGTAACCATCCCTTTGACCCACCCTAAGGTGATAAGAGATGACTTTCCTACCATTAACACTATTCAGTGCCAAGATGATGATTTCATTCTCACTTACCTTGGTGCCTTAGATTATTTCATCCACAAATCCCTTCCTCTTGAAAATTTATCCATGTTGAATGAATCGACCATGGATATCAACTTAGGCACTTTGGACAACCCTCACATTGTTAAAATTGGCAAATCACTAAATTTTGAGGAAATTTGAGACTTACCCTCTTTCCTCCAGGACTATAACACAGAATTTGCTTGGTATTATAGTGACATGAAAATAATTGACCCTATTATTTCCACCCACAACATAGTCACCAACCATGATTCCAATCATGTCAAGTAGAAAATTTGGTGCATGCACCCTCACATAGTCCTTCTTGTCAAATAAGAGCTTCAGTGCCTCCTATCTATCAATTTCATTCAACCCATTCATTATCCCCAATAGGTCTCAAATGTCATACCTATCACTAAAACCATAAGGTGACTATGAATTTTTATGGAGTTTTGTGACCTCAACCTTTCTTGTACCAAATATGACTTTCCTCTACCAAACATTGACTATCTAGTTGATTTTACAACTGGCCATGAGATGTTATCTCTCATAGATGGATTATTGAGTTACAATTAGATCCTAATTTCCCTAAAAGATCAAAACAAAACCACCTTTTCTACCCTATAGGGGACCTTATTTTATAGAGTAATGCCTTTTGGAATAAAGAATGCTAGTGTAAGCTACCAAGGTGTCATGACTTATATCTTCCATGACCTTATCCACAAGATTGTAGAGGACTATGTGGATGACCTTCTTGGGAAATCCAAATATCATAAGGATTATTTGCTCATTCTCAAGATTATATTTGAGTGACTTATCTATTACCATGTCTACCTTAACCCCAAAAAGTGTATTTTTGGGGTCTTGTTAGGAAAACTCCTTGGATTTATTATCTCCCTTCAAGGAATAGAATTAAATCCAAAAAAATCAATCCAAAAAAATCAAATCCATTCATGAAATGATTCCTCAAATTAACCTTAAGCATCTCCATAGTTTTTAGGGGAGCTCTAATCCATCTATTGCTTTATCTCCCAACTTTCAAACTAATGCCAACCCTTACACCACCTTTTGAACAAGGATGTGTCTCTAAAGTGTAATAGTGATTGTTAAAATGCCTTTGATTCACTCAAAAGGCACCTTTTGTCTCCACCTATCCTCACCCCTCCCAAGGATGACCAAAATTTATACCTTTATATCTCCACCACTAACCACTCCCTAGGGGAAATGCTTTCTCATCAGTATGAATAACATAAGGAGAAAGTTGTCTACTACATTACCTGAATACTTGTAGAGTATGAGACCTAGTATACCCACACCAAGAAACTTTACTTAGTTTTAGTCTTCATGGCCACCAAACTTTTCCACTACCTTCTTAACCACAATACCTATGTCATAACCAAAATTAACCCACTTAAGTATATAGACTCTAAGCCATACCAAAACTAATGTATGGCCAAGTGGCTCATGCTTTTAGTAAATTTTGACCTTGAGTTACTTTAGTAAAATTTAATTAAAGGGAAAGTCATTGTTGACCAATTGGTTGAAGCACTGTTAAAAGATAATGAACCTCCTCCTCTTGAGTTCCTCGATGAGTCCATTATGACCCTCTCTTAGGAGGACATCACCTATCAATTCAACATGTTATTTGATAGATCAAAATGTTAGCATGGTGGGGGAGTTGGCATCATTCTTATTCCCTTTGATGGTGAACTTCTTACTTTGTCCTTCAATATTGATTTTGAATATACCAATAATATGTGTTAGTATGAAGCCCTAGTCATAGGCCTTCAAACCACTTTAGCCTTAGGAGTCAAAAAAATAAACATATTTGGTGAATTCAAAATTGTGGTCAATAAAATCAATGACTCTTACTAGTGTAAGAATGATGTTTTACAATAGTATAAATAATTAGCTATAAAACTCTTAGCATCATTTGAAAACTACCACATCCAATCAACCCTATGATATACCAATAAGTTTATCGATACCATGGCTTCCCTCACCTCTCAAATACTATCTACACTCTCTAACTCTAAGATATCTATTATTATCCATAAAATTACCCAGCATTCCTATTTCAAACTAGATTCTCTCACCATCTTTAATGAAGATGAAACACAACCTAACCTTTAGTATCAAGAGACCTTTGACTATCTTAAACTTGCCGTCATCCCTTTTAGTCTTTTTAGGAATTCTCAAAGAGAATTTATCCATAGTACCTCACATTATATAATTATGGGGGAAATTATTTACAAGCATAACTTTGATGGCCTCCTCTTCCATTGCCTACATATTCATGAAGCCTCTCATGCTATCAGGGAAATATATGATAGAATCTATGGGGGACACTTTAGTGGCATCACTATAGCTAAATGCATCCTTCACCTTGGATATTAATAGCCTACCCTTAACCAATATTATTTTAATTATGTGAAAAAGTGTGTTTAGTGTCAACAACATGCCAATCTACATCATTCACCTAGCCATAGTCTTCATGTATCCACTAATTTTTATCCCTTCTCATAATGAGATCTAGACCTTATTGGTGAAATTATCACCCATTATTTAAATAAACACCATTATATCATCACTGTGACCAAATATTTCACCAAATGGGTAGAATATTTCATTTAGTCTTGACTAAAGCAAAAAATATTATCGACTTTATCAACCATCACATCATCTACTAATTCAGTGTTCCTCTTAAAATTATCAATTAAAATGGAAAATATTTTAAGAATAAGTAAGTATAGGGTCTTTGTGATGTATTTAGGATCAAGTTAAGTTTCTCCTCACCCTATCACCCTCAAGTTAATGGACAGGCAGAGGCCTCTGACAAAACTCTTAGCAACATGTCACTAAAATGGTCAATGCAACTGGTCAAGATTGTCATTTACATATCCCCTTTACCTTATGGGCATATCATACTAGAATTTTAACCCCTATGGGTGCTACCTTATATCTATTATATTTAGATTGGAGCCCATCTTGCCTCTTGAAGTCCAAATCCCATCTCTTTGCATATCTTTGTAGGATCTAATTTCTGAGGATGATTATCATCAACACCATCTAGCCCAACTTGAGCTACTTGATGAGAGTTGCTTAGCCATATTTACCCATCTTCATGTTTATCAAGATTGTATCAAACATGCCTATAAAAAACATCTTAGAGTGTAAGAATTCAACATCGTGTACCTCATCCTAAATGAAAATCAACATGTCACTAATATGGATAAAATTAGGTAGGGAAATTTTCATTTAAAACATATATCATAACCCATAAGTATGGATTAAGATCTTACCATTTTTCCTCTCTTGAGGGAAACCTAGATCTTAAGCTTATTAATGCTTCACATCTGCATCTATTATTTTGTTAAGAATGACCAAGTTCACCTTTTCTTTCAACTTAAGCTCATCCCTTAATTTCATATCAAATTCATCTCTTTATTTTAGGGTTAATTGATTAAAGTTGAATCATGTGATTATCCATCACAATCATAGCATTATCTTGAATGATGGGTACCATAGATGTACCCATGGCATGATTCTCATGGTAGTTTCTACCCCTTTTCACAAGGATGGATCCCCATGATCATTGTCACCTAAACCTATTTACACCTCATTAACCTTATTGTGATTTTATGTGTTGGCTTCATAAATGTGAACCTCTAAGTCTATATAAGCATGTCTATGTCAAGAAAATATTGAACAGTAAAAAAGAAGCATCCCAACTAATAGAAATCATGGGTCATTCCTAAGCATTCTTAGACTATTAACTTAAAGGATAGTTGTTGAAAACATATTTTAAATTACTCAAAGTAAGGTGGACATCTCCCTTGAAGGATATATATCAAGAAAATTAAACAAAGCATACAAAATTAGACCACTCCCTTTAAGGATGGCTGAGTAAAGCATTTGTCAAAACAATAAATTTATTAGAAGCTTCCTACATCATTCAGCTTCCCAAAAACCCAAGAAAAAAAAAAAAGATCCATTACCAAACAATAGAAAAATCAAAATAATTTTGAAAGCTGTAATCAACTCTTATAAGAAAGATAATTTTGAAAGTTGTAATTGGATTTCATGAGTAGAATTCTTGCATTGATCAGTATACAATTTGAGAGACATAGACTTATTTATACTAACTCTTTAGAAACCTATAGAATAGGCATGTTAGTTTCATAAGAAGGTTCCATTTTCATCCATCTCACCTTTATACACTATAAGCAAGGGATTTTGAGCTTGCTTGACATTATGTGGTTAAGACACCTTATTAACCAACTAACAAATGTATAAATGAGGCATTCAAAGGGCTTAAGTTCCTTAAGATAATGAAAATTCAGTTTTGGCTTAGTCCTTATCAAAGAAGAAGTATTGATCCCTCTTCTTATCCTCTCATAACTAGTTGATACTTTCACTAAAGATGTTTGTCGCTTGATTATATCCTTGTTCTCATATCCAGTGTTATTAATTAAATTGCTTCATTTGATTCACCCTAAGAAGAATAATAACAACAATAAGCATCAAATCATATCAATATATGTCATATACAAATTCATAACCATAATCATAACCATCACAACCATAATAACATCATATCATCCATGAAAAATTAAAAAACCAACCATTTTTCACCACATGTCTAAATCTAAACAATGAAACATATACTCATTAAAATATAGCATACATGTCAAAAATCATAACCATGAATAAACCATGATACATCTCATCACATGCCTAGCTAGGTGAGTCTACATTAGAATCCAATATCCATAGCAAAATCATGATCAATATAAATATCACATCATAAGTATTAACATCAAAGTAAATCACAGACCATGAGCATGATAAATAAACAAAGATCATATACATAACTCATGAGTCAAATAACTTCATAAAGTATACAATAAATATACATATCTCTCTCTTTCTCAAAATGTACATCACACCACATCAGCTTGTAGACCTAAATCAAAATGATATACAATAATATATATATATATATATAGTATGCCATAAATTTTATCCTATCTATGCTCTAGGGGCACCACTATATCTTAGATCACTACTATCTTCAGGAGAACCACTAGGTCTTGGTGCCTATCCCCCTGTAGTACCTATCTATCCACCTATAAATTATCCCACTAGCTTGGTGTTGTCACACTTACACTACCTTCCAAGATCACTTTGTACTCACCCCATCAAGGATCATCAAGACACCATCTCAAAACTATAGCCTTGTAGTACTATAACTCCTCCACTATGGGTAATTACCATGCCATGTGGATGGTTATAGGTGGTCCTATATATTTCACAACTTCTCCTCCTATCTCAATGAGTCTCTCTCTTGTGTAACTAAGGCTATTGAAGCTATCACCTAGTCCTTATCATCCATAAGTGTTATAACCTAACCTTGTAAAGTAGCCACCTGACCCTATACTACTATAACCTATGCTTGTGTAGTGGCTAGCACCATTCCTACCTATCCATATAAGATATCCCCTTATACTTGTTCCCTCTATCCTCCTCTCCTAACTAGGTCCACATCCATAGGTCTCCTATGACAATCACCATCACCCAAATACACTACCACATATAAATCCTGGTACCACGCCATGTAGCCATATGTAAATCTTACATCATCTATCTATGGGCTGGCTAGTAACTCTTCATGATCTAGAAAAGTCCTCACCAAATATGGCTCTAGTAGAATAATCTCTACATCCTCCTACCTATACTTGGAAAATGGACCTAGAATACCTTGTACAAGGTCAAACTACCTCTATACCCTATTGAATGGGATGAGCTCCACCTCTCCATACCTATGGATGAGACTCCACCTATAAATTTTTAAGGAGAAAATCTATCTCCTATACCCATCCCACTTAAGTAACCCAACATATGGTCTCTACATTATGTCTCCAATAACCAGTGTACATAGTACACCCTTGAACCAATTGACATCATGTATTCCTCCTCTTATACATGAGGTAGAAAATTCATCTATCCACTATCTTAAACTAACTAGGAACTCTATCATGGCATATCCTACCCATTGAATCCCCATTGGCCTTAGCACATAGATGTACTCATAGGCCTAATAGTGTAGAACCAAACCAACACTGATGCCATATCTCTTATGGGCCCTGAAACCCCACAAATCCCTATATATACTATCCATACCCATCCATATACTATCTACCCCAGTAGAATTTCAACCAACACCTGTAATAACAAGTATGAGAACCTCCCACTGCTCGAGTTAGGAAAGGCAAAGCATGAAATGGCCATCATCATCATAGTCATAAGTCTCCTCTCACCCCTTACCCTCCAATATAACGTAGAGTTTCCAAAACCCCTAATGTTCCATCTAACCTGATCCTAGTCATCTCCATACATTAGCTCTAATAGCCCATTATTCCCCTCCCATCCTATGTGATATATCAGCTCACCTCAAAGGGGAAATCGAGTGATCTTGTGCATCACTTATTGATAAGAGGAATGTATTCATGGCCAGATCATATCTCTCAATGAGGGTCATGATCATAGACAAATCATGTGGTACATGATGGTAGTGTCACATCACTCCCAAATCCACCTCCCTATGTGTGCCCAATCTGTTAGTGTCATCCCCTAGTGAACCCATATAAATATACATAGCACCTAGTCATGGATTTGTATATGTTCTTGTACCTACAAAATAATCAATAAAAAACACACTTAGTAAACTATACCATTTATCCCATGACTTAATCACCTTCAACCTACCTAAACTTACCCATTTGACGATTTATTCATTTCCAACCTACCAAACCTCAAATTTAAACCTGCCAAATCTACCACCTAACCTACAAATCAAACTATACTCACCAAATAACACCTACTATACCTTAAACACTTTAAACAAAATAAAAAATAGTTTTCTAACCTAAGTGACCACCAATGGTTAGACATTCATTTCCTTACATGTGTCAACCATTGATGATCAGACCAAACCACTAATGGTCACTGTGGGTGTTCCATAAATGAAACACCTAAACCCCCACCTTACCCAAAAATGTTACAAAACTACAAATTTACAAAAATAAATTCTATACATTATTACCCCAACATAACCCTAATTAGCCTACCCTCCCCAATTTGAGACTCACCCACCCATTTTACCCCCAACAATCAAGTAGTTACTTATAATGAATTTACCATTACAAAAACAACTACCCTATCAATTTAAGGGCACTCCTTACCAAATTACTTGACCATCATTGAAGAATAATCCTAAGACTTCCTACCTAGCCACATCTACATCTATGTTACATCCTAGAAAACACTCACTATTAGTAAATCTTGCCCAAGTATGACAAAACCCTAGAGCTCCCAATTAAACCAAAGGAAAATGGTCAAATGAGAAAAAATGACTCACTTTTTACTTTTTATTATGGATTTTTATGGTTTATACCCTGACTATCGATGGTTAGGGTGACTATCGATGGTCACCTTTAAGTACCTTGATCATCAATGATTAGGATACTCCTTTTTTGCTCTTACCTTAAGCACCTATTTTAAAATCAAACTTGAATTAAAACACCCACTCATGGAGACTACCTTCTCCACCCACCTCACCTACCTCATCACCTTGTCATTGGTCCCTTTGAGCCTAAATAGCATGAATTTTTGTGATGAATTTTTACTAATCCTTTAACCAGAGTTAAAAAATTACCATGTTGACCACTTTTTTGAACTTTCACCACCTCACACATACCAAACCTACTTGTGTCTTCTCATGAGTACTTATTACCTCTAATACCTATGATACTTGACCCATTTATGTTTTCACTAGGAGTATTTCGTGCCTTAAATACCCACCAACACATAGACATAGCCTAGGAGACTCACATTTATGAGTGTTCCTAGTTGTCATGCCTAAATGTGGTCAGAAGGTCCACTTGTCAATTGGCCTTCCTAACATCGACACTTATTTTTACCAAGTATGGAAACCTAGTCAAAACATGATTTTGGGTATCATAATTTATGCATGTGTTTGTATTATAAGTGCCCAACCTACCATTCACCCATTTTATAATCAACTACCTAATTATCAAATCCAAACTTGATTCTATTTTACCTCATTAAATCTTTGTTTGAGGGGAAACACCTTCTCCCATATTTGGGGCAACCAGACCTTTGATGAATAATTTATTTTTATAGCGTGTTGATAAAAACTATATATCAAAAAGGGGTAAAATATAGACACAAAAAATATATATACTATAGTTATGAATGTCATAATTTCCCTGTACCAATTCAAGGCCCCCTTGGTCCCACATTGACATTCCTAACCCCTAACTCAACCTAACCCATCTATCATAGGTTAATTGATTTACTAAATAAAACCTACCTTTAACCCCCAAATATCAATGGTCAGGGTGACTGTCAATAGTCACCTTAACCATCGATGGTCAAGGTTCACCATCCCAAGCACCAACATGTAAACATCTACCATACTTTTCTAAAAATAACTCATCTAAATTTATGTGTAAGCCATTGCATGTGTGAGTTATAATTAGATGGCCTAATTATCCTCTTGTTATACCTCTCTTACCTATGCCTATAAGAAGATATGAGTAGGAGGTGAAAGGGGCCATGAATTCGAGATCATTTCCATATAAAACCTTATTTATAGGTCACTTTGTCTAGCAATCTAGTGATCTATCCATCACATTAAAGAGCTAACTTGCCACCACCCCTAAGATGATAACCAATTAATATTACTCTATGGGGATCATGCCAAACTCTATCAATTATATAAACACCTCAATAATTCATCTAATCAACCTTTATAAATATAAGTATTTTTTTCTAATATTCATTTAATTTATTTCCATTTATCAATTAACCCACCACCAACCCATCTCTTATAATCTAACTTTGTGACCCCATCAATCAGTCTATTTATCAATCCAAACTAACACATAGTAACTATTGATGGTTGTCTAAACCACTGATGGTTTTTCCAACCACCAATGGTCACCTTGATGAAATTACTTTATCTTCTTCTTATAAACTTAATTGTTTAAAATATGTGGATTGACAACCCCCAAGAAAGCTCTTGCTTTTGGGATCTAGCTATTACTAGGCAATCCACCCAAATATTTATCTGACCAGCCATTTGATTTAGTGTTGTCTTATTTTTAGGTCATCCTCCTAAGCTAAATATGAGTTATTCATAATAATTGGATTCAATTCACATAAAATTGAACAAGTTTTTCAACCATACCCACATTTAGTTTCTTCTTCTTCCTTTCTCAAAATATAAGCTAAAATTCATTGAAACACCTATGATCAATGAATTGAGGAGGAATTTCATAATACATAAGTTAATATAAATTTATATGGGCCCAAATATATTAAATTACTTCACATTAAATACCTACATCCCCCCCCATGTCTAATATGCACTTGCAAGCAGGACTAGGTGCCCAAATGAGAGACTGTATGTATACAAAATGAAGTAAATAGCTTCATAAAACTAATATAGATTTTTGTAATATCCCTCAATGGTGATTTTAATTTAAATAAAAGTGGATTATATATATATATATATATATATATATATATATATATATATATATATATATATATATATATATATATATATATGGTTAGGGTCAAAACTCAAAAACTTTACACTCAAACATATTGATCTAGAACATTCTTTAAGATAGTGTTGCATGAAAGTTGGAGTAAAATACAAAGGTATATCAAATTAAATATCATACCTTCATTTAAATTTTAATAAATTTGTTCTATATGTGTGATCCACTTTGGTTTTTAGGGGAGAAGCCACAATTGGTCATTTTGGCCTAAAAATGTTTTAGGACTACTCGAAATGCTTATTTCTCACTTGAGAGGCAACTTGACAAGCTCATAAATGTATAGAATGGTAGGATTGTGAGTTCATAAATTTATTATAGGTGGGGGGAGTTATATAAAATATATTAGTGTCATTTTTTTATAGGTTAAGTCCCCAACCTCTATGAATCATTGCTAAGAGTCTAGAACTGTCTTAAACCTCCCTAAAACCATAATAAGGACTTGATTGGGAATATTTTAGAAAAAATGCATTAATATTAATTTAAATCACATATTGAACACTTGGTTAATATATTATATTTATATTATGCATCATCTATGGTAATGGTTTATATGTATAATGTATAAACACCTCTAAAAATTATAATTTTATAATATTTTGAGTAGGAGATGAAGTGTAAGAATTGGTGAGAATTTTAAAATAAATGGAGGGGGTTGTTTGAGACATGTTTCACCTTATTATATCATAAAATTTCCAAAACTCTACCTATAAATTCTTCTATAAATCCTTAAAAAATAGCTAATCTATAGAAGCTAGTAGAGGTGACCTAGTTACCTAAGTGGAGTAAGGTTACAAGAGTGAAATATTTACCAAGCCTAAATATTGATATATCAGGTTGATTTAGGTATAAATAAATATCACTAAAATATATTTAAGGTTTGGTTAACCTCTCATAACTCTCGAAATAGTGAATGAGCAAGAGGCTAGGCTACTTGTCCATAAGCCTGTTTATCCAGCAAAATAAGGAAGCTCATAGTTGTAGAAGACTAGTATAAATTTAATTATTCATCATAAAACCTATATAAATTCCCCTCAAGGTTACTAATATCTATATCCATTTTCAGTATAAATGATTTTAGAATTTTCTTAAACATGACTAACACATAGGAAAAGGCAGCCACTTAATGCTTCAAGGAGGAGGCACACTCAGATAACTTTTAATGCTTGGTAAATGATGAGAGGAGAGTTAATTGAATAAGGATTGTGTGTAATTAATCTTTAATAGTCAAACCTTGCTAAAAATAGGCTCTAATGACCTAACGGTGCTCATTCAATGCAGTAGTTAACCCAAGCAACACATGGAAGAGTGTGAAGGGCTATTGTAACTATTGTGTGAGTGGGTGATGAACATTATGGCCTCTTCATACCACTTCTATGATAATATACCCCCCCCCCTCTCTCTCTCTTGATCAAATATACATACATACATACATACATATATATATATATATATATATATATATATATATATATATATGCCATAATTCCTTAGTTTTCATCCCTTGGTTGGGTATGTCAAAACTCTAACAAATTATATCTTAAACCTTGATAATCGATAAGAAAGGACTACTTGTATACTTGTCTATTAACATTAGTGTGTTTTATGTTTTATTTTATTTTATAAAGTGTGATGTTCATTAAATTTTACAGGTCCTCTCCTTTACATAATTATTATATTTTCATCCTATGTAGGTTATGTGATGTGTTATAATGTTATAGTTGTATTGAAGAGTGAGCTGGTTGATAGTGTCTCAAGTAGGCCTTCCTTCCATTTCGTTCAAGTTAAAGACCTTACACATAGATTCCACATGAAACTCTTGTGTTTATGATTTCATCAGTAATCCTTTTTAGTAATTAGTCTTTCATTTTATTCAAAAATTATTGTTTGAAGATTAGTTAAGAGAGGATAAAATGAATATCAGTGCATCACCATCCTTAGAATAGGATTTTTTTCATGTTTTCACTGTATCTCTTTTCAACCCAACATCAATAGGTCTTTGGAAGAGAGCTTAATTTTATGTACGAAGGTATCTATCCCCATAAACTATAGGTTTATTCTTCCTATAGGTCACCCATAGCCTTTATACTAATCCAATATTACCCCAAGCTTGAAGAGAATTGAACTATCTTATTCACAAGGTATAACTTGGAGTGCTAATAGTTATAGAACACCTGATGGGACCAACATTCAAGTGATTTGAAGCATGCATTGATAATATTAGAAAACATTAGATAACTTTAAGTAATTTAGTGGTATATCTATAGTCAAGTTACATGTAAAATTTGGTCACAAGATCCTCCTCAAAAGGTATGAAGACTAAATTTATTGAGTTGTAATTGGAATTTTCTAGGAGAAAGAGATAACCTAGGTTTAATACCAACCCTACAACCCATAACTTGATAAAAAAAACTATTAAAAATCCTACACCTCCAATGTCTAGGCTTAGAATGAAATATTTTGTGCCTTTTAATGGTGGTATCCCCTTAAACCTAAATCAATTTGATGACATACCTATTACTACCATCAAAATCATTCCTTATTTTATAGGAGAAAACTCAACTACCCCTATAGAACATATTTTAAACACATCAAATTTTTGATCAATTTATAATGTGATCGAAAAGAATGTAGTAATGATATTATTGTTCACTTCATTATAAGGTACTCTAGTGGTATAGGGTTTAAATCTTTCATCTATCTATACCTGGGATGAATTTTTCAAGCATTTATAAAAGCACTTTGAGGATAAGAGTGACCATATCTCTTTGGTGAAGAAACTCACCAAAACTAAAAGGGCTCTTAGGAATTTATGGTAGATTTCATCTATAGGATTAAAAAAACCTAGGATAGGATCCCCATAATCATCAAGTCCACTCCCAATTATGCATTCTTGTACTACCTAAGGGCTCTAAATTTTGATGTGGTAGTAATGATACTATCCATTGGGGAAAAAACTATACTAAAAGCTTATAAGGTAGCCATAAGGGCAGAAAATTGTCTAATCCAAGTAGGTAAGCTCACCCCTAGACCACTCATGACTTTATCCTTAGAAATTTAACCCCTTATACCTACCATTGATCCATCACCAACCCCAACTAATCATTATCAGGTAGATGGAAATCAAGTTGATAGATTGGGAAAGATAGAAGGTTTGATTAAGGCACAAAATAATAAGATAGGAGCCTTGGAGAGGTAAAAAATTCCACCTAATAGACCTTATCAAACACCTTACCAATCCCCCTATTAGTACTAATAGTATAATATACCTCAATATCAGCCTAATAAATAAGGTGAAGGATAGATTACTCAAATAAAGCCTTATATCAACTACAACCCCAATTCTACCATCATTTATAGAGCCCTAGTCACAACTTGGAATAATTATACTCAATAGGGTTAATGGCCTACTAAATGGGAGAAGTCACATGATATGGAAATAGATCTAAGTTGTGATGTGTATCAATCATCTTTCATACAATATGGTTCTGCTCTTCCATTATATGATAATCAACCTCCTCCAAAACATAAGGAAGGTCCTCCTATGTTGCATGGAGATGCTCCCTTTATGACTCAAGATGAGATGCCAAGTCAATAAAGATAAATTGTTAGTAAATAACCTTATAAAATTACCTTGTTTAAATTCCAAGAAGATGAGCACTTCTTTGAATAAGTTGCATCCAATCAAGGTCAGAATGTAGCCAAGGAAGAAAATTTAGTTACAACCCATATAATGGGTAAGATAAGGGAAATTAGTGATGGTTTAGGAATTGAAAGGGTACTCTCAAAATTATAAAACACCTCAAGGGACTAATAATCAAGATGCATCTCCTAAGACACCATCAACTCATCAAATGAAAGACTGGAAATGGTAGAATCATAGAGGTCCTTTCATACCTTAGTTAATACAAGCTCCAAACAATATTATTACTCATAAGTTGTAGTCTAAGGAAGATAACCCTCATCTTGGAATTTTAGATCAAATGAAGAAGGCCCACATTAATATCCTTATGTGGAACACTTTGCTTATTTAAGGGTAAAATGACCTTATTCAAGAACTTTCCAAACTCAATATTCTTAGACAAACAAGTAGAAAAGGTAAGTGCAATCCTCACAAAATTAAATAAACTTCATGAGTCCCAAGCACCTAATGTATCCAAACCACCTCACTTCTATATTTCAATCATCATAAGTGATTCCCTAGTGCATAACTGCATGACATACAATGGGGCTATCATTTTTATCATGCCTAAGTCCATAACAATTAAATTGGGGCTAAAATATGAACAAAATACAAAAGGGTTTTTAAAATTATATGTGTCTCCTATGAATATCATGGGTGTCCTTAAAAACCTTAAAATCATAGTGGTTGTTTTTCCTAGTTGCACTGTCTCAATATGTGATAGTATTTGACCTCCCTCCCTACTTTACCTTATGCTTGTTTTAGGATTTCACTACCAAAATAGGGAGTTATCTCTCTTATAATTGGTCCTATATGGTTTTTAGGACCATGTATGGGAAAACAGATATCATAAGGTCTAAACCTATCTTTAGGTTCCACTTAGAACCCTACATTCCCAACTTATCAAATGTCAATTATACTATCTTGGATAAGGATGATCACCTTAATTATGAATAGCCCATTGGACCACTAGAAGCCATATCATATTTTCTCCTTGGTAAATGGGTAGAAAATTATCATGGCTATGATCCTTTAAAAATTATTGAAGAGATAGGTTTGGGTTTGTATCGTATGCTTAAAGAGGGAGCTACCATACCAAGTCTCACTATCACAAGCCAAGAGTATGAAGGGGTATAGAACTTAATATTTGATGGTTATAAATCTAAGAATAGAAGTGGGGTAGATGTTATTATTATCTACACTACCAAGAAAAAGTACTATTATACTCTAATATTTCAATTTAGTTACACCTCCAATAAAGTAAAATACGTGGCTCTCATCCATGGGATAAAATGGGTAAAACATAGAGGCATCAAACTCTTACAAGCTAAGAGAGATAGCGAGTTGGTGGTGAAAAAGGTAAGATGTATAATTACATTCAAGAATCCAATCCTAAATGCCTAAAAACATAGGGTTTGGGACCTCTTATAGGACTTTTAAGCCTTTGAAATTCACTTCATTCCTAGAGAGGCCAATCAACATGCATATCAATTAGCTGCCATTCAGACACAATATGATATACTAAATTAAGGTGTTATGCATGTATTAAATACTTTAAAATTAGGTGAGTTTTCAAGTTTTTGAAAGTGATAATCAAATTTCTTGTTTCTTGCAACATGAGGTTGTATTTTGCTTAAAGAATGAAGATAAATTGTAACATCAATATGGGGACCAAATTGTCCAATTGAGGCAAATAACGTAAGTAAGGACTTGGTAACATTAGAGATAATATTAAATGAAGATTAAAATATAAGGAAAGATAAGGTAAGAATTTATAGTAAGGAGGAACACTATGAAAAACTTTTCACATTCAAAGACAAGCTACTCAAACTAGGAAAGGTGAATACCAAAGATGAGAAGGAAGCCTTCATAACATTATGCCAAGAATTTTAAAATGTTTTTTATTGGGAATATCATGATTTTAAGGGGTTTGACCCTAGTTTGTCTCAACATGCCATAGATTTTGAGGAGAGTTCTAAGCCTACGAGATAAAACCAAAGGCTAATCAACCCCAAAATTGAGATCTTTATGAGAAAGGATTTGACAAATCTTATTGAATCCAAAATTATCTTCCCCATTAAACATTATTCATGGGTGGAAAATATTATTCCTATGAGTATTAAAAATGGGGAGATAAGGTTGTGTGTGTACATTAGGAATATCAATAAGGTGTCACTAAGAGATCATTACCTTCTACCATATATGGATTAGATTATTTAGAGAGTCATAGGTTAATAAAGGTTTTCCCTACTTGATGGATACTCTAGGTATAGTTAGGTATTAGAAAGGGAAGAATATAAATACAAAACTACCTTCACAACCAAGTGGGGCACTTATGCATACAATTAAATTCCCTTTGGACTATCAAATACAGGGGCTACCTTCTAAAGGGAAATGGATGTGACCTTCTAAGGGATCATAAGGAATTCATTGTATTATCTAAGGATCATAAGGATTACTTTAAATATTTTAGGTTGATTTTTGATATGTGTAGGCAGTTTGGGGTCTCCTTAAAGCCCCAAAAATGTATATTTATATTCTATGAAGGTAGACTCCTAGGACATGTTATGTAAAAATATGGCCTCTCTATTGACTCTGAAAGGATAAAGGTGATCCTTGCCTTATCACTTCCCAAGCACAAGAATGGATTGAAAAGTTTCTTGGGTAAAATTAACTTCATTAGAAGAATCATACCTAGATTTGTAGAATTAGTGAGGCCACTAACTCACATGCTCAAGAAACACAAGGAGTTATCATGGAGAAAATAAGGTAAGATAAGTTTTGAGGCTATCAATTAGGCTATTGACCAAGCCCCACCCTCCTCAAACCTGATTTTGAAAAATATTTATTCATGTATGCCTTCTCTACAAGTGAAACTATTTCTACTATGTTCATATTAAAAGATAATGAAGGCCTAGAGCAGCCCACAACCTTATTTAGTCAAGCATTGGAAGGGTATGAAGACAAGTAATTTTTTTAAAAAAAAAATATTCTAATCATGAGAGGCACTAATAATTTTATACATATGGTGTCAAAAAATAAGATATTTGTAATGGTAGTTCATCCTAGTATTAATGATTTCATTCTTAATAGAGAGTTAAGTGAAAAGAGGGATGGTTGGGAGATTAAATGCATGGATTATGATATAGAGGTGAAGGTTAATAATTTGATCAAGGGTAGATTAATATGTGAGCATCTTGTAGTATATTCCAAGGAGGAAAAATAAGTGGTTTTAGCACTCCAAGATAATTAACAAGTAGTTGAAACTATGTCTCATTCTAGATAGACCTAAGACATGGTGAAGTTCCTCCAAATGGGAGAATTTCCTATTGGATTAGATAGGATAATGAGGAGGTAATTAATACTATAACCCATCCCAACCATCTTGGATGATGGGTTACTCTTCAAGAAGGACCTGGGTGGCATGTTTTTGAGATGTGTAGAGACTAGTCAAGGTGATAAGATTTTAGATTTTAGACTTTATAGCCAAGACCATAACATCAAAGATCAAAATATTAGGTTATTTTTTTTCAAATTTATTTATGGAATATCATGATTAGTTTAGGAGATGTCCCAAATGTGCTATGTTCACTATCAAATAAAGACTAGTTACCTTGGTTCTAAAACCTATTTAATTTGAGCATCCCTTCATGCACTAGGGACTATAATTTATAGGTATGATTCACTTCCCATATAGTGATATAAATAAGTGATTTTTAATATTTAATTATTACTTTACTAGGTGGATGGAGGCGGCTTCACTCAAGGAGGCAAATGAAAACTCAATTTTGGAGTTATATGATATCTTAGTGACTAGATTTGGGGTCCCCTCCACCATTATATCAAATAATACATTGACCTTCAGTAGTGAAAATGTGATTGAGTGGTCCCTTAATCATGGTATCTACCTTAATTATTTATCTAACTACTCTCCACATAGAAATGGACTAGTAGAGTCCAATAAAAACTTGATTAGGATCATGAAAAGAATAATGGAGGACAACTAAAGGGAGTGCCACATGAAGTTAAGGATTGACTTATGAGTAGACTAAATTACTCCCAATAATTAAATTGGTCACTCACCTTATTTCCTTGTTTATAAAAGAATAAAGGCTTCCCATTTCACTTGAACTTCTAGATTTTGAAATTGTATACTAGATTTAACTCATGAAGAGTGATGTAATGGAAGTGAGGATAAATGAGTTGAGGGAGATGGAAGAGATAAGAGATGGTGTTATACATGACATGTGGTGTAAAAAAGATCAATTAAAGAGGTCATTTTATAAGAGAGTCTCTTTAAATACCTTCTAATAAGGTGACATTGTACTTAAGTGTGATGAGGACCATGCCAAGCCAAGTAAGCATTCAAAATTTGATAATCTTTAGAGTGGGCCATATATCATTATTAGATGTAAGGAGAGAAATGCCTTCCAATTTTCCAAACTAAGTGGTGAGAAACTACCTATCTATATTAATGGTATGCTCCTCAAGTATTGTTACTAGAATCAAGAATTTCTCTTATACATAGTAGTTATTTTCCTTCCTCCAAGTGCTACAACACATGCTTATTAGTTATTTGATTATCTAGTTACTTGATGTTATGAGTATTTGTTGTTTCTTGTTCTTGTTTTAGATTAGAGGTAAAAGCAGGTTTTGAAGGGGCCCCAAAACCCTCTTACAGCGAGCAAAAAAGGAGCAACAAAGCCCACAGGCAATGCCTAAAAAACACTATAGAGAAGTAGTAAAAACAGGTTTTGGATGGTCCTGAAACCAAAAGAGATACATCCAATCAAAACCCAGAAACAGAAGTCTGGAGATACAACAAACAAAAGCTAACAAAACAAGAACAAAGATCTGTACCAGTTTCTTTACCAACAAGAAGGACCAGATTATTCATCCAGTTCCAGTATCAAGTTCATGGCTTCTTTATCTTTCAAAGTAGTTTCGTGGGTGGTAGCCTCCAGCAAAGCTCCTTTTTGTGTATCTTTCTTTCTAGAACTTTGCCTTGTCCTTTTGCTGGGACCCTCTAGTGCTTTGGTCTCCTCATTGGCTCATTTACCTATATTGATAGCAGCTGCACAAAAGTTGGACGTTACTTCCTCCATTTTCTTTCTGTTATCCTTTATTAACTCCCGGAGATTGTTTTCGTAAGCTTTGAGCTTCACAGGGATCTCTCTTAACTGATTTTCCATGTTGTTTACTTTGTTCCAGGTAGCTTTCAGAGAATCTTCCAAAGTTTCCACTTTTTTCTTGAGATCAATGATCTCCCTACACAACCAGGAATCTAATTGGGAAGAAGACTCAGCTTTACTGTTAGCCCAAGTCATAGGAGTGTGAATTTCTTCATTCTGATTCTTCCCTCTCCAATCCTCAGCCTTTTTATTTGGGCTATTCCTAGCTTCTTCAAAGAAGTCATCTTTGCTCTTTTGTTCCTGCTCATTGATGCCATCTTCAATTTCCATCTCCATGTTTTGAATATCTTCCAGGACAGATATTTTCTTTTCTTTCTTAGAAGTAGGGTCCTCACCAGGATCTTCCTGGACAGTGTCTTCCTCTGTCACTTTCTGGTTTTCCTCCATCTCTTCTATTTTGGTAACAGAATCCTCCTCAGTATTGACTTTATCCTTTTCAATTTCCTCTGATCCTTCTTCTTCATTACTAGAGTTGGTGTCCCAGCTCTCTGTTCCATCTTCTTCCTCTGATTTTTCCTCCTCGGGTTCTTCAAATCTCTCCCGACCCCTTTCTTCTTCTGCATTCTATTTGTTAGGACTAGGGGTCTTAATTTTTCCTCTTTTGTTTACATTTTCATTCTTTTTATTCCTTGGCAGCTTATTTTTCCCCTATTTGGGATACTTAACCAGTGCCATATTCTTGCAATAGCCTTCAATAAGCAGAATTAGGCCTTCATGAAGAATAGGGTGCAAATCCTTTTTCCTATGGGCATAAAGGCTTTGAATTAGGGAGTAGCAAAGATAGAAAGGAAAAGACAAGCTAACCTTATGCCTGAAGTGATTGAGGAAGACAAAATGGAACTTATGCACTCATTTGCTTCTTCCATCTAGGATGAAGTACTCCCTTATACAGCTTAGGACGTCCCTCCATATCCCTTTAATCTGATCCAGCTCATAAAAATCCCCATTTTTGACCAACTTCTGCTCCTCCTCATCTGTTTTGGGAAACTTGCAAAATGCCTTGTTTGAAATGCTGGTCTGCTTTGAAAATTTGATTCCTTCCATAGACAACCCTGTAACCTCAGCAAGAAAATCCTCAGTTAAATTTACAGTTATACCATGCAGGGTGACCCTGTCGTCAGACCAATTTTTGAAGAAGGCCGTCATGATATGCAGTTTAGAGCCGTGGAGTCTTTCCATATAGCTCGTTACATTTCCTTTCTTCAAAATTTTCCAGACTTGGTGTTTCTCTCTCCATTCTGCACAGCTCTTGGGCTCCTGTTTATGGGGTTCTCCCTTCCTTTCACGCGCCATGCTCATTTTCTTTGAAACCCGATTACTGTGGATATTACCTTGGATCCTCTTGCTGTCAAGTTGATTGGGACGTCGAATTTGTTTATGGCTTTTCAGGATCTATTTCTCCCTCTTGAGGGCCTTGCTTTTTGATAATTGGGTTCCTTTCCCCGTGCTACCATTCCTCCTACTCATTAAGATTTTATTACACTCCAATCCTACCTTCTTTCGCATGTGTGGCATTGAGATGAATTATTGCCCTTAAATCCACGTTCCTTACTAAGGTTTCATCCCACCTCGCTTTTTGCCCTTCCCAAACAGCACAATTGGCAAGCCAATCTGCAACACCATTGGCTTCACGGTAGGTATGGGTGATTTTTATTTCTTCAAATTTATTCAAAAGAGTTTTCATCTCCTTTACCTTATCCTCTATTGTCCAAGACATAGTATTATTATTATTAAGGATATTAATAACATTCAAAGAGTCCCCTTCAAGCCACAATTTGGAATAACCCGAGTCCACAGCTAATTTAAGGGTCTGGAGGGTAGCTGTAGCTTCGGTAATGTGGTAGTTAGATATACCAATGGGAATTGCAATAGCATAAATAACCCTTCCCACATGGTTTCTCAGAACACCACCACAACCAGCATTTCTCGGGTTCCCTTTTGTTGCACCATCAAAGTTACCTTTAATCCAATCTTGAGGTGGACTAATCCAAGTCACACCTAATCTAGGGTTATCCGGTTCACCGGGAATAATATCCTTCCTCAGAGGATTATCCACATTGAGATTAGAACTTAGATTTTTTTGAGAAGAAAATTTTTCCTTTAGAGCTCTAATGATGTTCTAGCCAACCACCCATCCAGGGAGCTCTTTGTTTCTGAATATTCGGTTATTTCTTTCCTTCCAAATTCCCCACCAGATATGGGGAAGAGTAATTTTCCATAAGAAGAGAACTTCAGGATTCTTTGAAGGGCAATACCAGCTTTTGAGAGAAAGTTCAACATTTTTTTGATGAATCCATGTAATGCCCCACAGATTGAGAACCTCCTTCCAAACAAGCTGAGTGAAGGAACAATTCACAAACAGATGATCTCTATCTTCAAGGTCTCTCTTACACAGAATACACCTGTTAACAATATTGATTCCACGTTTCTGTAAATTATCCAGAGTCAAAATTTTATTTTGGAGAAGGGTCCAGAAAAAGAACTTGATTTTAGGAATGAGCCCCTTAATCCAGGCTCTTGTCCATAACGGTTTTCTGCCAATTCCCTTGGAGATGAAGATGGAAGAGACTTTAAACTGTCCACTTGGCTCTTGATACCAAACAATTTTATCTTCTTGATTAGGATTTAGGGAAATAGCATTTAGGGATAATTGAATATCCTTGAGATCTTGATCATAGTCAGTGAGGTTTACCCAAGTGTTGTTCTGCCAGTATTGATTAACCATTATCCCCACTCTTTGTTTACATCTTTCAATAACATCTTTATCTTGGATTTATTCCTGTAAGGGTTTACCTCTTACCCAAGTATCTTCCAAAAATTTCACCTTTTTACCATTACCTACTTTCCATGCACTACCTTCTTCAAGAACATGTTTTGTTCCCTGGACTGCCCCTCAAATAGCAAATGAATGAGAAATATCTAGAGTAGTAAAGAAGTCATGAAGTGACTGTGCCTTAAATAAATACTTATGCTTCCATATTTTACTCCATTCTTTATTTTCCTGATAGACCCTCCATCCCTGTTTAGCTAAAAGGGTAGTATTCATACTTCTTATTTTCCTTATACCAAGTCCACCATCCTTAACCAGTTTGCAAATGTTATCCCATGCAATAAGAGGCATTCTCCTTTTCTCCTCAGAACCTGACCAAAGAAAGTTTCTTTGGATTTTTTCAATTGCCTCAACATATTTAGAGGGGATTTTGAAAAGACTCAAAGCATACGTGGGTATACTTTGAAGACTTGCTTTGAGGAGAGTTAACTTTCCTCCTTGGCTAAGAAGACAGCCTTTCCATCCCACTAACTTCTTACTAAATTTATTAATAAGACCTTCCTAGAAAGCTTCAGGGGCTTTTAATCCAAAAGGGAGACCAAGGTATATGGAAGGAAAAGAGCCTATAGAACAATCAAGAATTCTAGCAATTTTGTTCTGTCTATAAACTGGGGTATTAGTAAAGAATACTGCACTTTTATTCCAGTTTATCAGTTGTCCAGAGGCGGAGGTGTACAAATTAATTGCTTCCTTAAGAGTCCTTGCTTCAGTTACTTCAGACTATCCCATGAAAATAGTATCCTCCACAAATTGACCATGGGAGCAAGATAAAGGATGTGAAGAGGGTCTCAGACCTTTTTACTGACTTCTATGAACCAAGTCCCCAAGGTATCATCCCATACTATCTGCCATGATAATAAACATAATAGGAAATATAGGATCCCCTTGTCTTAATCCCCTAGACGGATTGAAAAAATGAGACGAGGTCCCATTTACCAACACAGCTATAGAAGTAGTAGATATCAACTGTTTAATAATATCAACCACTCTTTGTTCAAATCCAAAGGCAATAAGGCTTTTAGAAAGGAAATGCCAATCCACCCTGTCGTATGCTTTAGCTATATCCACTTTCATTAAGAACCCCTCGGTGTTGGATTTGAGAAGTGAATGAATATTCTCATGCACCGTTATAACTGAGTTGAGGATTTGTCTACCAGGAATGAATCCATTTTGTTGATCAGCAATTATTGAGGGGATCACAAGGATTAGTTTGGTTGTAAGTACTTTGGAGATTATCTTATAGAGGGAGTTCCACAAACTAATCGGCCTGAACTGATCAGGGCTATCCGCACCTGCTTTCTTCAGAATAAGGCATAGAAAAGTGGCATTAATTTCCTTCAGCATCTATTTAGCTCCAAAAAACTCCTTCACCACGTTACTGACATCCTTTCTTATAAATTTCTAGAACTTTTGAAAAAAGAACATGGGGAAACCATCTGGTCCGGGAGCTTTTTCTCCTCCAAGAGATCTTACAGCTTTAAAAATTTCCTCCTCCTTAGGTATAGAACATAACATATTATTCTGCTCCTTCGTGATCAATGGGGGAATCACTTTTAGAATGTCATCCTGACCTTTCAAGTCAATGTTTCTATCTGCCTTCATCAGGGAGGAGAAAAATGAAATCATTTCCTCCTTAATTTCCTTTTCCTCTGTTATCTTATGAGCTCCTTTTTTCAAATGATGAATATGTGTTTTCACTCTGTGTTTCAAAGTGGAGAGGTGGAAAAACTTAGTATTTTTATCTCCATCTTTCAACCATTGCACCCTTGATCTTTGTCTCCAATAAATTTCCTCCTTAGTTATTATGTCTTGGTACTGAACCAATTGTTCGCTTTCTTCTCTTTGGGATTCAGAAGTATATCCATATAGCTGGATTTTTTCCTGTATTCTTCTGATATTCTCCTTGATGATCTTCTTTTCCACAAAAATGTTTCCAAAATAGTCATTCCATTTCTTAACTTTCTTTTTAACATTTTTAAGTTTGGAAACAACTCGAAAGAGAGCTGATCCCTCTATAGATATATTCCACCACTCTTTTATTTTATCTTCAAACTGTGGATGCTGCAGCCACATCTTTTCAAATCTGAATGGATGATTCTTTTTTTGGTTTAGTTTATCCGCTAAGAATATTAGAGGGAAATGATCTGAGCCTATTCTGTGGTGTGCTTCCAACTTGCAATTATAATCTTTTATCTAGTTAGGGGAGATAAGAGCACTATCAAGCTTGGCCTGAATGCATTCCTTGTTCAGTCTCTTATTGCTCCAGGTGTACTGAATTCCTTGCAGCTCCACATCCATTAAACCTTCTTTGCTTATAAACTCCATAAGGTCAATTCTCCCTTCCATTTGAATTGTATTACCACCCATTTTCTCATAATCATATAGAGGGACATTAAAGTCTCCCATTAAAATCCAACGCCCACAGTGATCATTCCTTCTGAGCTTTGAGAGAGTTTTCCATACCTTTTTCCTTTCATTCCTGATATTAGGAGCATAAATATTAACAACATACCAACTATCCTTTTGGTCAACATTTGTTAATTTAACCGCCAAAATTTTTTTACTTTCCATCAAAATCGAACCAACAAAAAGATTTTTTCTCCATAAAATCGCAGTACCTCCCGAAGCGCCTTCAGAGCTACTAGCTTTAAAGGTGTAATTTTTAAAGTCTTTGATCTGTTCAGCTTTCTCCTTACTCATTTTAGTTTCTTGAAGCAGAAGGAGGTCTGGCTTTTGTTCTCTAACAAAATTCCTAACAAGATCTACTTTAAGAAGGCTATTTAGTCCCCTTATATTCCAACTTAGAATCTTCATCTCTTTTTATTGTTGTTCATATAATGCCCCATGGTTTTCTGCTTTCCATCTGCTATATTGAGCTTGCTTTCCAATTCTCTGTTCTTCTTAGCAGATTTTTTCCCAGGTTTTTCTGAGGAACCTTCATCCGGTTTTAATTTGGCTTGTTTTCCAGATTCTTTTCCTCCTTTACTCCTTTGAGAGCTATTAGTTTTCACTCCACCATTTCTTGTCATAATGTGGTTAGAGTTGTTCTTTATCTCTCCTTTATTCTTTTGGTTTTTAGATTTTTTACCATCTTCAACCATTTCTTCTACCTTGAGGACCTCTTTAGCTGGAGTAGTAATTTCGACCTTTGGTTCCTCCTGCTTTTCCCTAAGCTGACCTTCACTCAATTCATCCTCTACTTCTTCTATATTGTTTCTTCTTTCAGGATCTACTTCTCCTTCCTCTAATTCTTCATTATCATGCATCTTTGAAACTTGAATTTCTAAGCTTTGAGAGTTCTGAGTAGAACCAATAACCTCTTCTTCAGATAAAAGATCTAATACTTTGTCCTCAGTTCCCTTCCCCTTTTCTTCCATCAGGACATTAGAAATCTTTACAAGGGGGTCTATTTTTCCTATTATATTAGGGTCGTTCGCTTCTACTGAAGCAATAGAAATAACCTTATCTATGTGTAGGTCAACTAAGGCCTCTTGAGTCTTCCTTATCATTCGATAGTCTTCTTTGACCTTCCATATTTTCTTTTGTTGGGTCTTAATATTTTTTCCTACCTGAAAGTTTTTTGAAATGGGTCTTCCCCTATTGGGGCAGTTCTTAGCCCAATGCCCCTGCTTCTTGCACACATAACAAGAATTTGGTAGATCTTTGAAAATAATCACTTGGGTTTTCTTACCAAGTTTAGAGATAAGATTCACTTTTTTGGGAAGGAGGTTTAGATCCGCCACTTTAACGTAGATTCTGGCACTTTGGAGTTTAGTTCTTGAAGCCGTGGCTTTATCCAAAGCCACTAACTCACCAAATGAACTAGCTATTCCTTTGAAGATGTCCTCATGCTAGAATTCTAAAGGGAGCCCAGGTAGCTTTTCCCAAATAGGAGTTGTTGAGAAAAATGAATCAGATAAATCCATATCTGGTTCCCATTTCTTAATAGTAAGGGTGCTTCTTCCAAAAGACCAAGGTCCTTCACTCAGGATCATATTCAGATCTTCTTCACAGTTAAAGATGAAGGAGAAAAAACCATTCACCATAGGTGCAATGTCAACTTCTCTGCGTATGGCCCATCTCTTTTTGATCATAGACTTGAGTGAATCTATATTTGGTCTTGCTCCTTGAAATTTCCCAACTAGGGTGAGATCCATTAAAGAAACCGAAAAATCAAGTAAGGGATCTGGGATGAATATTTGAAACTCACCTTTCTCCCAGCAACATTTTGATGTCACCGGGGGAAAGATGGATTTCCCTGTCGATTTTTTCCCAAATAGAGATGACCAGGTCCTTTGTTCATGGGCCCCTTTCTGCCTTTCAAGGTTCTTCTCTGTGTTAAAAATAGTTTTGTCTTTCGCTGTCTCCGTGGATAGTTCTGCTACTTTTTTCGATGGAGAATCTCCGACCCCACTATAGAGCTCAGAGGATGCTAACGGATTTTTTGTGTCTGCATTAGTTAGGAATCCTGACCCTCCATGTTTTCCTCCTTCCTCTATTGTTCCACCTAGATCTATTCCTCCTGCCAGATTCTCCCTAGTCTTTTCCCGCTCATACCGATTTCAAAATTCTCCATGTTGCCTGTGTTTCTTGTTCTTGTTATGTGTATTGTTGAGTTTGATTTAATCCTCAAGGTATGCAAAATTATATGTATTATTGTGTAGTATGTAGAGATATATGCCCTTGTGGGTTAAGGATGTAACTTGGGTTTGGTGCAAGGAGTACCTATTGGGAAGAAGTGGTGGTTAAGTTGGTGATCAAAGGAAGGGTAGTGACCTTTGTAATAATTGGTGGTAAGGTGGAAGGTATAGACACCACAAGATTTTAAAGAGGGATAGTGGTTAACAGATTGGGGGTAGTCAAAGGAAGGTTGGTAGTGCTAGTGGTAGGTATTCCCATGGTGAGGGGAGTATAGGTGGATACAAGTTGGGTTGCTTCTAAGGTAGAGGAGTTTTTGGTGAGTGTGGAAGGTATAAGGGTGTTTATAGGTTGGGTAGGTTGGTTTTTCATTTTAGAATCAAAGGTATTATTTGTAGATGAGGAAGCTTGGGTAGTTAATGGTTGGGTAGTGACCATGCCAATAAAAGTATTTCCCATAAGGTGGGAAGGAATGCCATAAGGTGGGTCCACAGGTAGAACCAAAGTATGGGTATAATGAGGCATGGTGTTAAGATAATTCTAAAGGTATATAGTATTTTTATCTAAGGTGGAAAAAATCCACATCTCCTTGGGTAATTTCTTGATGGAAGGGAGGACTTCCTGAAGGGTGAGGAGAGTCTGCTAGTTCAGAGACATAATCCATAGGATGAGAATGTATAAGAGGTTGATTGGTTTAGTGGTGGGTTATATTATACTAGATTATTTTTCTACTGATGAGTTAAAACTATACAAGATAAGGGAGAAAATACACAAAAAAATTCACCACTCAAACAAGAGAATACAAAAAAAGAGAAAGCAAATCAAACACACACTAAAAAGTACAATAAGTCCTAGAGTTATTTTTAGTCTCTCTTTTGTCTTATGCCTTAAGATTTCAAGAAATTATGTGATTGAAATTGGCTTGTAGAGTAGGTTCTAGAAAATAAGTCTATGATTGGTTTTAGGTTGTTCAGGCTCTCAAAAAGGATCTGTATTGGAGATTAATATGTGACTTGGTATTGGGTCCTACCCAGTCACTTCACACACCAAAATGATAAGGGTATTGGGTGCTTAACCAATATATATTTATTTTTAGAGTTTATACTCAACTAGAGAGGTGATTTGGTTCTCCTCTTGGTAATGACATCCAAGTAGGATTGCCAAGAAAGGGCAAGGTGACTGCTAGCTGATGAAATCCTAGTCAGGCCTTGTCTCAAGTTATTTGATGTTTGTCTGATGAAGGTGGTTTGGTTTAGTGTGTGAAATAAGAGTGATTCTATGATAAACTTAATTTGCTTTAGTTTAATTAAATGAGATAAACTTGAAAGCAACTAATGTGTGTAGTCAATTTTAAAACCAAAATAAATTTTGATTTTGTTTATGAGCACAAAATAGGGTAGATGCAAACAAGATAAACCTGAGTAAATAATCAAGGTCCCACTAGGCATGCCTAAATATTTCAATTAATTTTAGCTTATATTTTGAGAAAGGAAGAAGAAGAAACTAAATGCTGGTATGGTTGAGAAACTTATTTTATTATGCATGCATTAAATCAAATGACTATGAAGAACTCCTCTTTAACTTGGGAGGATGACTTGAAAATAAGAGATCATTAAATCAAATTGTTCGTTAGATAGATAACTGGGTGGATTGCCTATCACTAGCTAGATCTTAGAATCAAGAGCTTCCTTGGGGGCTACCAATCCACACATTTTGAATAATTAAGTTTATAAGCATAAGATAAAGTTATTTCATCAATAATCAAAAGGCACTGAAATTGAACACAATAAATTCTTCTAAATAAATAGGATATAAATGAATAATATAGCAATAAAAAATTCAATACCTATGCTACATGGCTTAAGTCTATTTCAAAAAATTGAGTAGGGGTTCTTAAATAGGTAGGGACATAAAAAATTGGATTTAGTTGGGGGTAGATGGGTGGAAATAACTTATTATTTCCTTCCATAGTGACCATCAATGGTTGGGATGATCTTCAATAGTTAAGGTGATTTTTAGTGATCAAGATAACCATTAGCAGTTAGACAAACTGTCAATAGTTGAAACAACTATTAGTTGTTACTGTGTGTTGTCTTGGATTGATAAATAGACTGATTGATGGGGTCACAAAGTTGTATTCCAAGAGATGGGCTAGTTATAGGTTGACTAAAAAATGGAAATAAAGTAAATGAATATTATAAAATAAGTACTTATCTTATTGGAGGTTGATCAGATGAATAATTGAGGTGGTTGGCTCATTCATAGAGTTTGGTGTTATCCTAGTAGAGTAACGATAATTAGATATCATTGTAGGGGTAATGGAAAATTAGATCTTTGATGTGATGGTTGGATCAATGGATTACTAGATGAAGTGACTTATAAATAAGGATATATATTCAAAATATCTTGAATAAATGGCCCCTTTCACCTCTTTCTCCTCTCTTTTTATAGGCACATGCAAGAGATGTTAAAAAAGATGATAACTAGACCTTATAATTATAACTCATGCATGCCATGGCTCACACATAGATTTATATGAGTTATGTTTAGAAAATAAAGGTGTATGTTTACATGTTAGTGCTTGTGATGATGGACCCTAACCATCAATGGTTAAGATGACTATCAATGGTCACCTTGACCATCAATGGTCAAGGGTCAAAGGTAGGGTTGGTCAAAAGGTAGGTTTTATACAATAGGTTAATTGACCTAGGATAGATGGGATAGGTTTATTAAGGTGTAAAGAAGGTCAAGGTAGGGCTGAAGGGGGTCTTGAGGTGGTTCAAGGGAATTACAAAATTTGGAACTATGATGTGTAGATATTTGGTGTTTACAATAGGATTAAATTGGCTCTCTCAGGCCTAATCCATAGATTATAGCCCTTGTACATGCCAGATAGTAGGTGATATAAGTGATTAGGGGCATTTGGAAGACCATATAACTATTTCATAGTATAATCACCTTATTTGAATGTATTTAGGGGAATTATTCTTTCATCAAGTTTGAGTTATTGTTTAGGAAGGGTTTTGGAGGTCCACCATCTTAAAAATGGTTCATATAGTATGGACCTCAAAATAAAAAGTTATGATTATGAAATGTTAGCCTATTAAACCATTCATCTCTCCTAAATATCCTTGGGTCCCATGAAAATTATGCATGGAGATATGAGCAAAATATGGTGTGCCTTGAGCTCTCTACCAAGAAATTTGTGTAGGTTAACTTATTAACATTAATTAATAGAGTTAGGCCCCTAAATCCCACTCATTCCATGGATATTTATTCCATATTGGTGACCAAATTCCCCTAAGATCCCTAGGTCTATCTCTCTTTGTGGTGAAATATATGAGTGTTGGAAGATGCAAATCGATATGATTACTTAGAGTAGTGGAGCTCGGGAGAGGACTAAAACCAAAATGAACAATTTATTTGAATTTGTCTACTCTAAACACCTCCTATATGAACTAAAACATCTTCATATACTCCCACATTTCATTGATTCTACATGGATGTATGGATTTTTTATTGAGGTGTAATTAGGGTCTTAAGCTTAAGGAAAGGGCTTAAGCCTCCTAGGCTTAGAATGGGTGTTGGGACCTTCACTTTCTTATAGATGTATCTATATATTTAGAGTTATCAATGAATATTATCTATTTTATTCTCCATCTTATACATTTATTCTGATTCACTTAGACATTCTTTCCAAGACTCCTCTCTCTTAAGCCTACCTTGGTTACATTATATTGTGTATGGGATTATAACAGTCGATGTTAGTTTATTTAGAAAAATATAATAGATATCTATAGGGGTGTGATCAGGGATTAAACATGTTGTTTCAAATATTAACCATACCCATGAGGTTCATCCTTTCTAACTCTATCAACACAATTGTATGTAAAGTTACACCATAATTCACATATTCTGGGTCTACAACTTATACCAGATAGATTCACTACTTAGGGGAACCCTCATGTAATAATTTTAAGGGTTTTGAAATGTCTTCATCTCCCTAAAAATCCCCTTGTAGATGTTATTTTCACTATCATTGTATTTAGTCACACACTCCTAAGTTGAGTAAGTAGGGTTATCTCAATGTGCACATTTGGACCATATTATTTGGTCACCTATTCATCTTTCTTACCCTTGGTACCATCATCTCAATGAATTAACCACCTTATCTCTTTGATTTTTCTCTCATTATGTGCATATAAGTCTCATATTGAGGGCAAGACATAGACTATCAACAATACTGTATGTTCTATTTTATGTGTACTAATTGTCAATAGGTCTATTGAATAAACATTTGAGTTAGAAGAGAGCCTCAACTATCATACTTGAGATCCTTATGTCATTTCTTATGTATGAGTCCATCCCATCGAGACATACATCTACTTATTCATAGACATTTTTATTATGTTCAAGGCTCATCTGCATATGATAAATATGAATGACTTTATGAGGTCAACCTAGGTTGTTTCCTAGAGGTGCTGATTTACTCTTTTAATAGGGCTTATGACTTGCATAGGTCCATTTATTTATGGTACTAATGAATCTTGATAGTTTTATAATGTGCTTAGGCCTTAATTTTATGTCTTGAATTTAGGTAAATGGTAGTGACTTATAGGTGAAAAATTGGTAAGGTCACATGGAGCTTACATTTGGAATATAGGGATTGAACTAAGGTAAGTTGAAAGTGATGAGGTTATCAAATGACATAGGTTTTTTGAGGGCTTGGATTGAACTATGGAATCACACCCAAAATGATCTACAAAGACCCTACACATTTCCACACACATACCTAATTGAATAAAACATTTTTAGGTCATTAGTGAGGCATATGCAGTGAGGAATGGAAACCTTTGACTCTTTGAAAACCTCAAATTTTGCTAATAAACCTTAGTATCTAAAAAATAAGACTATGAAGGTGTTTAAGACCTAAATGATGGTATTATGGTTTGTGAGGACTATGGAAATGTCTAAAAATATTTAGAGAAAGGATTTTTTGTGTGAATATAACACTAGTTATTATCCTTCTTCATGTTTTAATAACCTTCAAGCCACTAACATATAACATAGTACCTTTTCTTATACTGACACCCAAACATGAAGGCAATCTTTAATTAGAAGCACCACTTGAGAGAGTTGGAGAGATATATGAAAATTAAACTTGAAATAAGGAGACATGAATAACACAAATACACCATTATTATACCTTCAAGCACTATTCACCTTCAGACATATGTACTAGATAGTCTTTCTCACCAATGAAACCTTGTTTTGTAGTTTATAGATAGTGGTAGCCTACATATTTTTCACTCTTATATGTTTGTACATTTGGAATAGAGATGGAATATTCCATGGGAGAACCCTATAGGTCTATAGAGAACATGAATAATCACTAATTTCATTAGATAACCTAATAATGTCTTGAAAACATCCCTTTTATTTTTTCTTATGCAAATGAAGATGGTAACTAGGTTACTCATCTTCTTAGAATTTATTCATACAACACAAAAGGCTAATACTAAAACCAATTCCCATGATTATAAGTTAATCAAGTCTATTTTATTTATCCAAGGTCTTAGACCTTCACCCTCTCTTTCCTATATAGACTGAGCATAAAATTGAAGAGATCTCCATGTTTGACAAATAGCTTAGTGGTGGAAGTGAACTAGTTTTTGGATCTTTAGGCCCTAAAACACTTGTATTTATTCATCATATGCCTGTGTTGAACTCCCATTGCATACCCCTAGCTCCATTTGAGTAAATCCCTATTATACAGATTTGTACCACTCTGAAAACTCCTATAGCTTGTAGATTTCCTATGTTTTCTCATGTTTCAAATCATAAATCATTATTGGCAGGAAAAAGGATAGAAAATAGGGGTTAACCAATGTCTAAATGTTCATGTTATAGTTTGGGGATTTGAAGGGACACATTTTCACATGTGTGGGGTTCATTTAGTGTCAATTGAAGGTGTTGACTTGTGAAAAGGACAATATTAGCATGTGAAATAGTTTGGACTAATAGAATTCATGAAGGATTTTAAGGATGTGAATGGTGGTATTATTGGACTTTTAAGGTCAATTGGCATCTCATTAAGGTTAAATATTCCCTTTTTAGACAATATACATGGCTTTAAGAGAAGGTTCCAAACTGATATCATTTCAACACTTATTAAAAGATCTTAGAACATGTTAAAGACTTCAATTATGCTCCCATTTAACTATTGTTGTAACCAACATTATCTTATTATTTAAAAATAATGGGGACCCACTTTGATTTTGATTTGAACCATGTTTTTTAAGTTTTCTTCTTCATTCTATGGAAGTTTTATGGATTACTCTTTAATCTCAACACTTGAATGTATAAACAATGGTGTTTTAGATTTAAAACTAGCTTATTAATGTATTTTTGAAGTTTTGTACTTATTCAAGTTTTGTACTTATCATAAGTTTGGAATTTATTCATCAATATTTTATTCATCAGACATTTTATTTGGAGCTTCTATTCAAGATTTTTGTTCGTCAGAGAAACTATTCAGGATTTATTCTTCAGACAATTTCTTTGGAATAATCTTTGTTGGCTTTTGTATTTGGAGGTTTTGTTTTGAGGTTTTTTTTGAAAATTTTGTTTGAGATTTATTTATAGGATTTTTTGTTCATGACTTATGTTCAGGGTTTCCCTTGTTCACGCTGGGTTTGTTTAAAACTCCATCAACTTTTATGGTTAATGGTTAAATAATCCATTAAGGATTTTTTTATTCAAACATATTGTTTGGGGTTTGTATTCAAAGCCTTCAATTAACAATATTTTTTGGCTGGTCCCAATATGAAACCCAAATCATAACTACCAAAATCCCATTATACTTAGCTAGCAAAGAAGAAATACTTAATGACACTTTTTTAAAATATGTGAAAGACATGGCTTCCCTACCAAATAAAT
Source organism: Torreya grandis (assembly GCA_037957365.1). Lineage (NCBI taxonomy): Eukaryota > Viridiplantae > Streptophyta > Pinopsida > Cupressales > Taxaceae > Torreya > Torreya grandis. The sequence continues at coordinate 85,538 of JARHVA010005936.1, forward strand.
TAACAAGGTTTGAATTATGCAGGTAATTCAAGTTTATGAATCTTGGGCATTAATAGTGTACGTACTAGAATTGAATGCAATAACTATATCAATTAATCTTAGATATCTACATGTTCATTGATCATAAGTAAATTTAAAGATCAATTATTACTATATGAGTAAATCCTTAGCCATCTACGTATCAACTATAAATATGAAACCAATAGAAAAGAGTTCTTAAATTCTAGGAAAATAAATTAATCAAACTAATCAAATTATAATGGATTCATCATCTTGTGTGTTTAGAGGAATGATTCCACCATCTCAATTTTCCATTAAGGATTCTTTAGAGTATATAGATGGTGTGTTCAATGGTACAATATTTAATGATAGGTATACCAACTATTTATACCTATGGTATGACATTGATGATGTCAATGCCTTCTCCCACAAAGAATATTTATCATAAGTGTAGACACAATTGGTGACAGACCTAATCTCTCTCAAGATACAAGGATTGCACATCATGACAACTAATCCCAAGGTTATACTTTATATCAACCTAATGTGAGACTTATTTTTTATATAAAGGTGATAGATGATGTGTTCCTACATCACATGGATCACAAGATGGTCATGGGTTGCTTCTCAGGTGATGATTTCCAAAGTTATTTATCTTTGCCATTCTAGATGCCATATTCGACATGTACATGGTGGTAGCATGGAATAAGAATAATTAAATTGACAATAACATAAGTGGATGGATTCTTCCTATGGATTATATAGTCTTTAATGGAAAAGGCCTCATGCCTATCAACAAATTTAAAATGGGGGTACACATCAGTGTGGCCCTTTTGAATAGGCTATATGGCCTCCCATGCATCAATTTTCTCTACCTAGATTGGGTGCCACTTATAAACATGTTGATAACCTATGACATGACTTTTTCCTTGGGTGAGATTAGTAATATTAGGCTAAGGGAGCAAATTCTATACAAAGGTAAATGGTTTAATTCAATAGGTCATTTCTATATGATGTCATACATCCTCGATGCAGTAATGAGAAAGTATATAGGGACTATGGGTCACTTTAGAGCCTAGTTATAGACTATAAAATAATCTCATATGTGATTATTATCAATTAATGCACATATATGCATACACCAAACATATCATCCATATTGTAGAGGATATATATCCCCAGGTATGGTAATCTATCCATGAGTCCCCACTTACCTGGATATCTAATAATATAATAGATAAATTTGCACCTTGGGGTGACTATTAGATATACCCAAATTATAAAATGATTATGGTCAACAAAAACAAGGTCAACCCATTATGAATTCCCATGTATGTGTTTGATAAGCTTGTAGATCAAGAGATTGTATTCCAAATTTGGTGGAGTGTAGAATAATATTTGATAAATAAAAATAAAAGCACATTTTATAGATCCCATTGTAGCATAAATTTCCACCCTTGGAGATTGTTCTTTAGGCTCTCTCCAATTGAACTACACTATGGGAATAACCCCAAGATGTGGGTATTCTATGATGGGGTTGAACCTTTGGAAAAGCCTAGATTATTTTTGATGGATCACTTAAACTAATTTTGTCACATGTTTAATGGTTAGAAAGGGGAAAATGAATCCTAAGAAGGATAAAAGGTGATGCACCAAAAAAAATGGGAAACACCCATAAGCCTGAACCCACACTAGATCTGAAGAAGATAATGCTAGTTCACACAACCTCACAGTATAACTCAGTGCATAAGTGTTTCATGAACTAGGTTCAAGAAGAAATGAATTCAAACAAAGAGGATTTCTAAGACTCACTAAGAGCTTACATCAATGGTAGAAAGAACACTAATTTAGACCTGTAGATAGATTGAAAAAACCTTAAAAGAGGTCAAAAAGGAGGATAATGGATATGGAAAAATATCCTTCACAAGGACATCATGAAAAACTCACTCAACATAGATCCAAGGCAAGATATATGTAAAGAAAGTATTTTATTGCATCAAGAGGTAGTTATTGAAAATGATTTATAGGGTTTAGCCTGATCAAGATGAGCATATTTTGAAATATCTCATAGAGTCCCTTACACTTCAAGATTAAAGAGTCCTTATGAGAGTCTAGAATCAGAGAGAGAGAGAGAGAGAGAGAGAGAGAGAGAGAGAGAGAGAGAGAGAGAGAGAGAGAGAGAGAGAGAGAGAGAGAGAGAGATAAAATGGAAGAAATATATAAGGGGTGAAGAGAGATGGATTATGACAACCAAGAAAAATCAATGAGATGTCACCTTTCAAGAATGTTACACAATCTTTTGATCAAATCAACAACATTTCTATATTGGCAAGTTAACCCTTTTTTTCTCCAATAGTCTTCAAGCTCTTCTCATTGGCTGAGACATGCACTAGAGGACAAGATTCTATTTTATAGATGATGATTCATGATCCTTTCAAGGAATAAAGATCATTAAGATCTGAATAATATTGAATATTCTAACTACTTCTCTAACCACTAGATCTATTTGCTTTGATCTTCCACACTGACTTCCACTTGCTTTCACTATTTATGAGGACAAAATTTTCATATTTATAATTCATATAGATCTGTGTAATGTTTGATTTGAGCAATGGTAGGTACCTATTTATCAAAGATATGACTATGTTGATAGATGAGACATTTTTCCATGATCACATATCTACCCCTACTTTAAAATCAGATCTAGGTCTTACTATAAATTGAAAACCAATCTCATTTATTGGTTTTCATATAGTTATAATATTGATGAGAACATATAGGATGTATAATCATATATTGAACTATATTAGGTTTAAACAATCCTAGTCTAACTTTTAACCTTGTGGAAGTTGAAAAATCATCATATGCACATGTATTCTTTAAATAATAATGAACACAATCATAGAATAATACTGTGACCCTTAAAGATGGACCTTGCATGTTATAAATCTTCAAACCAGAGGTTCATACTGACCTTCAATGGAAACAAATCTTTATCATTAACAAACCCTAATTGTATTGATGTGTCTTATGCTTAAGGATGCTCAAATGATCTCTAATGGTGACATATGCCTTTTGAAACATTGTTATGGTTTGACCTAAACCATATTCAACCTTTACTTAAAGTTTCTTGGCTTCAAATATTGACATCAACCATTGATCTTGATATAGGCTCCTTGATCGTGACACTTATTAGCTCCTAATTTATCCCATGGTTATTGTATTTATTGGATTTTCCTAGAGATTAAGTTCAATAGTAAATACATAAGCAAATTTTTTTCAAGTTTTACACAATTGATCATGATTTATACCCATAAATCACCAAAAAAGTAGTTTCAAAATGAAACAATCAATTTTTATAAAAGCATAGGTTGACCATGTCCAAAATATCATGTTATTATCCCAATCCCAATAATGATAAAATAATATTTTTTATAAATTATTTAAAACACATTTAGTAGAAACCAGTTCCTAGCATGTACCAAGTCATATTTTTAAAAAAAATATTTAGATATGTCTCATATTTTTTCAGTTTGAGGGCATCATGTGTGGTATGTGTTCCAAGTTATCACACATATCTTATTTTAAAAATACATGATACTATGATTAGATTCTTAAATATGGATTTATATGTCAAACTAGTCTTGTACGCTTGACAAATATATCTCAAGGATTTACCCATCAATTTGACTTTATTTTTATCCAAAATTATTATACTTCCCACATAAATGGGTATAATTATTTATTTCTAAGTTTGATAGTGATTATTTTGATTATCTATATCACTTGTAACCATATATATCCTTCACTATTAGTTATAAAACCTAAACTTTTCTCCATCTTAGATAATTGTGTTTAGGTTAGGATAGTAGTGTTGAAATTATTGTCCATACTCCAATGCAAGTTTTATTACCCTAAAAACACTAAAATTTTAAAATATTTATGTGTAAAAGTTAGTCAAAAAATTTTACCAACTCTTCTATGAGGATTAATTTAAAATAACTAGTATAAATACAAGTCAAAGCCAGTTCATGTGGATAGATAGAAATTATCAAGAAATCACTTAGTCACACTCAATAAAACAATTCCAAAACTAATCCATTTTTCCTTATTCATTACTATTTGGATAATAATAATAAAATAGTCATACTACAGGTCTAATTCACTCAAAATATGGCCCATGAACCATATTTTTCAAGTTACTAGCGATATCACTACATTCATTATCATATAGTATATTTCACCCTTGTGCACACCCATTCCCACACATAGGGAAGAAATATATAATTATAATTCCCTCTTTGGTGTCTTGTATATGTAGGCATCACTAATTAATAGATGGGTCTTTAAGGTCAATTGGACACCATGAGCCCATTAACCTAATTTTTGACAAGGTAACCTAATCTAAGGTAGAAACCTAGGTTTTGAGATACAAATAGTGATACATAACATGTGTGTGAGATATAAATATATCATACAAAAGGATATATAAAACCCATAAATAACCAAGTGGTAACATATTGATACATTAAACATTTTGTATAGGACAGGTACATCAAGATTCAAATAGTAGTGTCAATGCAAGTGTCCTCAAGTTAACACAAGTATCTAAGTATCTAGAAAAAATATTTCTAGAATCTGACGACTGTTTTTTAAACATTAGATAGCCTATTTACACACCTAAATATGTCATATATGTCTACTTATCATTTCATAATCTAATTATTATTTCTTCTTAAATATTTTATATCAAAATATTATTTGGCATTATTTTTAATATTTTTTATATTTTCATAATTCAATACTAAAATATAATATCATAAATTAAATTATTTAATTTTCCTATTTTTATGAATATTTTATATCACTATTGAATATCCTATTACACCAAACCCTTATAATTTTTTAAAAAGGGTTAAATATTAGGTGAACTCGACCTCTAAGTCTTCCATGTAAATTTTAGCTTATTATAGGGGTTTTAGACTCCTAAGGTATTTTCTTATTTTTTTATTCATATATATTATATTAGATGAATGAAATATATGTGTTTATCTAGATTATATGGTGTTCATATTGAATATCTTGAGCTACCCTTGGGTCATCTAAAATGTCTCAAGCCAATACCATATTAAATTATTCTAATAATGAGAGTGAAAATAATGATATTGAGACACCTACTAAAAACATTATTATAAAATATATATTTGATCATGAGGATAATGAAACACATGAGGATAATGGAAATTAACAAGGAGTTCATGAACATGTTAAAGCTATTACATTATTTCAAGAGTGTATTCATGAAAGTCCTTAAGATATTCATAAAATTATACTTACTATATTAGACACTAACACAACTAAAAGCATATATGAACAACCATGTGCATATATTCATAATGATATTAGCACTATGAGACATACCCATATTCTTATTTCTCTCCCCTTGAGTAAAAAATTACATATTACATCTAGTGAGAGAATGGTTTATTTTTTTAAATCATTGTTTCCTAAAGCAAATATAACTATTGTTACATATTTTATGAGAACCACTAGTACTTCAGCCCAATTATTCATTTCAATGTCTATTTCAACACAAGTGTTTGCATCCATTTTAGTGAATTCTCAAAATTCAAACCATCTTGTAAAAAATTTAAACATTTTGCAATATAAGGTTACCATGATTGAGAACATTTCAAAAATCACTTCATGTTATTGATTCAAAAAATGTATCACATAACCATTTTTAGGTTGAGATATCTTTGTACCCTTTACCAACTAGTTTTGTTTCACCCAAGTTCACACTTTATGATGGCAAGGGTGATCATAATAATTTTTTTGTATCCTTTTATGTGGCATACCTTGACTATAGTTATCATGTTAAAATTTTGACCAAATTATTTCAAATAATCTTAAACAACTACACTTTGAAATGGTCCTATTATCTACCAATACAATCATTAAAAGAATCCAAATACCTATCCAATTAGATTTTAACACATTTACAATCAACATTACTAAAAATACGTCACATGCATAAATTTACAAGATCAAACAAGGAATAAATGAACCAATTAATGAATGTCTTGATATATAAGACAATTTTAGCCAAAATGACAAATCCAATGGTAGATAAATAAATTCAAAACATTCTAGAAATTTTTGATTACTCTAATGAGTATATTATTTTCAATAAATTCAAATATTTTGATTACTTATGCCATATTTTTTGATATATGGAAATTAAACTTATTGCCTTAAACAAGCTCAAGTATGTAGGTAACCCACCAACTACATCCACTAACAAGTTTCATATAAAAATAAGTTACAAGGTTAAAACCATTGAGGCTAAAAAGGGAAAAAAATATGATGGTTAATACATTATCACAATTACCTAATAGGTGTATCTTATCTAATTAACCTAAGATATAATTTATATGATTAACTAAGTCTCCAAATGTTTTACTTGTGAATTTGGTAGAGTGTCATCTAATATCTCTTCCTCTTCTTATGGTGGTTGATAGGAGTTAACCATTACCAAAAGGATATGATGTCATTACCTATTGTGACTACCACAAATGTGTGGGAATTATAGAAACATATGTTATAAAAAAATCACAAGATAAAATATATTATTTATAATAATCAACTTGATTTTAAGTACTATCTGATAGATTCAGGATCATAACCAATGATCACTAAAAACATTTTATTTTTAACAATCCATTTCAAGATCATTCTATGAAAACTCCAAAAGAAAAAACAAAATTATTGACTATTGTATGCCCTCAAGACTAGAAAGGAGTCAACCTAAGTCTTGAGTAACCTATTTCACCTAAGACTTGACTCTTCTCAGACCTCTTGATGATCCAAGGTAGTTCAAAGGAAGTCATTGGTTGTCATGTGAAGGACAACAAGTCTAAGTGTTTTGTCATGTCAATAAAATATCATGGTGGTTGTCCTTATTCCTTATTTTAACTTGTGTCAAGTATCATCCTTATGTTTATACATGTGTGAAGGTCCATAATATACCTTCAAGTGGTCTCAATAGTTCAAATATACCATGGTGGAGATGACTAAATGTTGTAGTTGATAACTCATCATGAATCTATCTAGTGTGTTGAGAATATGTAAGGTATGGATTGATCATAAGTTTTTTGGATGTTATATATGTGTTGATGTGGTTTCTATGCACACCAAAGCATAAAGAGGTAGACTCTAACATTTTAGGATCACAATGGAGATAAAATCCACTCTAGGGCACAATTTGTAGGTATGAGGTTTAACAACCAAGTGATGGAATAGTAGGAAGAACATGCATGTTATTAAACAAGATTATGTATGGATGAATGATATCTAAAAGAAATTTAAAAACTAGGTGAATTAGTGGATGCGTTGATACTAATTTAAAATAGGAAAATATTATAAATAAACTTCGAAAGAGGGGGAAGGGTAGAGAAGAAAATAAGTCTCTATGAATTCAAGTATTACCTTTTTAGTTGTTTTCTTCATGGACAAGTGTTTTCAGAACCCATGTCTATTTCTAGCAGCTACTACACACACACATACAAACATAGTCAAGTAGTCTAGGAAAAATTGATATAGGGAACTCAAAGATTTAGGTTAAAGGTTGTTCATTTTGGGGTGGCTTTTACACACCCATAATTAGGAGATTAAAACTTATATCATTGAGGTATCTAATATATCTATTTCACACACATAGAATTCTATATCGAATAAAATAGTTCTACACACTTGGAAAGATGAGATAATCAACCTACTTGCATATAATGAATAATAATTATTAACTCTTCAATATCCATTGTACATCTAAAATTAACATATAAATTATAAAAAAAGGAATTATTCATAGATATTTCACAATTAAAATTACTAAATCAAACAACCAAAAAGATAAAACCTGATTACATAGAATTTGGAATGAAAATAAACCAACACCATTGCATGACAATCAAAAATTGACTTCTTTTTATATTTATTTTTATGAACTTTGAAAATGAGGGTATAAGACATATATATAGACTTGGGGAGTGGTCTCCTCATCCTCTAAGTGCATGAAATTTTTTAATTACATAGCATACTTAGAACCTCAATTCTAATTATAGCTTTAAAAATGCATATATGTATACTCATAGTTAACTTAAAATTTGTCAAAATAAAGTCACCATGTACAATATGATGCAACATGTGAATTATTACAAATAATTCAAGAAAATTTCATATACAAGTTATAACATAATCATACTATGAGTATAACATTAATTCACTTGTATTGATGTGCACGAAAATAGCCTTTGAGCTAAGGTTAGATGGATTTCTGCATGGATGTGCTGACTGTTAGAGATGTTGTAGTATAAAATGGTGCTAAATTGTAAGTTATAACATCAATCTTCTTCTTTTCTTCCAACTCAAGATAACATTTATACCCTATATCATACTATTGTTTAATGATATCTATGTTGAGTAATAAGGGTTTATGAACCTATTTACCTATTCTATGAGCTTAGCATGATCTTCCTTGGTTTTATGGAAGTTTATCTTAATTTTTTTTTTAATTTTATTACCTTATTCCTAGAAAAACTTATCTCAAACTCCATTGATTCATGTGTTAACCCTTGAATGCTCTATTTGAAATTCTTAAATGCATGCTGAAGGATTTGATCAAAATTGATCCTAATAATAAGTTTACCAGTTGAGTATCTTGTATTTGATAGCTTTAATTCCTTGAGGACTTGTGAAATGATAGTTTCATATTCCTTATACTCTTACATTACTTCCCCAACTATTGTGACCGACTCTCTAGTCTCTTTAGTTCAAATTATCACCAATTTGAGGGAGTTGGAAGCCTCCAACCATTTCATTAAATTAAGATGGCTATAAGCCTTAGTGGTAGTATAAATAATTACTAATTCAATTTTATTCTCATCCTCCTTCAAATAATTAAACAATTTGTGAGTCTTAATTATGTGAGGATCTAATTCTAACCTCATTGCATCAATTACTTCTAGAGCATTATATAGATTTGATGTGGCATTTTGAACTTTGGTTTCAATTTCTTGAGGAATATGGACTATTTTTTTTAAATATTTTATTTATTTTAATTATTTCTCAATCTCTTACCTAGCCATTATAGTCCCATCATGGAATTCTATCAAATCATCCTTATGAGTTTTAGCAAGAGACTTAAAGTCCTATATATATGGGAACTTCCCTAAATTCATGTTCTTCCTTTTATACAAGGTATAAACTTCTTATATTTCTTTAAAAATGATTTCCTTATCAGTTTCATCTTCAATTTTCTTCTTCATAACCCTTTGGATACCTCCTAATATTTTACCAAACATGGATCTTATTGATGGTAACTCTATGATTTTCAATTTTGGATTTTGAGGAGCCTTTGATATGAGATTAGCTACCCATGGAAGGATGACTAGCTATGTTGGATTTATAAGTTGTGTGTCCTCAAATTTAGTCTCAAATAATTGATATTATTATGCTTGATGATATATGATTTTATACCAATTTATACCTCCATATTGGGGTTGTGTGTGGACTGTATATACTTGTTTCCCCTTTTCAGTCGTCCCAAAGGATGTTACAGTAGTATCTTAGGAAGAGCTAGTTGAAGGCATTGGAAATTTTATTTGGGTGGATGAGACATGAAGTTGGGATAATTTTAATTCCCTTTTAACCTTCTTATAATCTATATTTTTGGTTCTAGGTTGGACTAAGGCAGTCCTAAAGGGAATTTTCATAGTGGTGGAAATAATAGATATGGTTAGCATTATTAGGGATATAGAAAAAAAAATAGGTGTAAAGGAAACATCCTATATTTTTGGAGAGACCAAAGGTGTTTTTAAGATAGCATTGAGGGAAACTAAATCAAATGAACTTATTAAAGAAAGGGGAACAAAAGATGAAATTTTAGAAGAAGGGACTGAAGTCTAAGCCTTCTTACCTAATTGGTCATCTTTCATCGGTAACTTAAATTTGTCATCTATTATGATTAATGCCTTTGATTTTTCTAATTCCTCCTCTTTTTCTATTTCTTTTTATACTAGAGTTTGTTATTGAATTAAATATTTGCCTACTTATGATTCATCAGTAGTTGGGTTCCCTATGAGGGGAGGAACCCTCAGATTCCTCTTGTAGTATATTTTAGCTTTCTTATCTAGGGAGGAGGCTCACTAAATTGAGGTAGTAGAAACCTCTAATATAGGTAATTCGACTGGGTGATCTTGGATTTGTGAATCAAAGGAGTCTCAGCAAATTAGATCCTTTTGATCTCCTTTATGCTTAGTTTGAGTCCCACCAAGATATTTATTATAATTATTTAATACTTAGGGAGATTATTGAGAAGTATATCCTTATTCCTCTCTTTTTTTGGGGGGTTTATTACCTCATATGTCTAAATAAATCCATCCTCTAGTGGGTAGAAGACTTATGTGCATCTCTTGAACCAAAATCAAAGGTTATCCTTGAATTATCTTGAAATGTTCTTCCCTAATCCTTATAATTTATGCCCTTTCCATGGCTTGGGAATCATATTTTACATTAAGGATAATAAATATTGGTCAGAATGAACAAGTAGGTATGGAATACTGAAGCGTTGGATATGCTTTTAAATTCAACCATGAGGGTCCCAATATCTATGAGGAAGGGTAGCCAATAAATAAGGTTTCCCTTTATTGTCAACATCCCTAAAATGTTTTAGAATTATATTTCACATTTATCCTATTATCATATGGGATATTTTGGCCAAAATTTTCCCACATACAAATCTTCTACCTAGATAGATCAGCTGAGTAGAGTTCCTAATTGACCAAATGATTTGGAAACAGTCTAATATTGAAAAATAAAGGATTCAACAATTTTTCATGATGATTCATGGAATCTAGGGGTATGAATCAGGTTTCAAAAAGTCTTATAAATTCATTTTAACCTTACAAAGAGATAATAATTTATTACACAAGCCCAAAAGAGCTAGACCATCATCATACATCATGCAAAAATGAATAGATCATTTTGGTTACACATTTGATACATTTACTTGGGAGGTCAACCAAAGCCAAATAAATACATGGAAATGATGATTTTTTTCCCATAAACATCCTCTACAATTTTTTTATCTTGATGACTTTTCTATCTCAAGATATAAGCATTCAAAAATGAACTAGCAGTTAGGGATGTGTGTGGGGATGTCAAGTTAAAGCCATGAAAAATAGACATTTGAATTTAAATGTTATAAGGATGAATAATAATCTAAAAATTATCTAAATATTGAAAGCTAATATCATACCTAATGGTGAGAGATTATTAACAAATTTAGTGGGTCTAAGAAGATCTAATGATGCATGTTAAATCATGATATTGAAGATCAATGATGAGCATCAAGTCAAAAGGTTATTAGACCCAAGATAAGTGTGAAGGTGATAAGTGTATTAATTATAGTGTACTCAAAAGTATATCAATGGTATGCATTTAATATATTAGACCAAATATCTAATGGTGTGCATTTAATCATGAGATATTAGATCTAATGGTGTGTGATCCATCATACCAAAGTAGATCGATAGTGAGTGAGAAGTAAAAGAGTTAGCATATCTTAGGGATGAATGTAAAGTTTCCATATGGAATAAGTGAAGGAATGGATGGACTAATTAGAGGACCCAAAAGATGAATGAGGAGCTGACAAGTGTCATGATCAAGGATCCTAAATCAAGATCGATGGTTGATATCAAAAGTTGAAGTGAAGAGACTTCAAGTAAAGGTTGAATATGGTTTAGGTTAAACCAAATCAACGTTTCAAAAGGCATATATCACCATTAGATCTCAATTAAGCATATTTAAGAATAATACATAGTCATATAATTATGGGTTATTAATGATAAAGCTTTGATGCCATTAAATCTCAGTATGAACCTCTGGTTCAAAGATTTGTAATATGCAGGGTCCATCTTCGTGGGTCATAGTATTATTCTATGATTATGTTCACTATTATTTAAATAAGACGTATGCATATGATGAGTTATTAGCTTCCACAAGGTTCAAAGGTACAATAGGTTTGTTTAAACCTAATATTATTCAAGATAGGACTATACAACCTATAGGTTTTCATAAATATTATATCTATATGAAAACTAATAAATGAGATTGGTTTTTAATCTATAATAAGATAAGTGTGCAGGGTACATGAAATAAGAGTTTTTTGGACTATAGATGATTATGTCTCATTCCTATATGCTTTTAGAGTACTAAGCCTACAACCAATACATGGAGAGGCATGTATGAAAACCTTAACCTTTATCCCAATAATTAGACATATCCGTGATTAGTTTTGGGATGTTCAAATAGGTCCAAATCATGAAGGTAGTTTTTAAGCTAGAATGAGGAGTTTTATGCAATTTTGTAATATTTTGTTGACTTGAATGGACACTTGGGATTCCTAACCTTGAATTTTTATCCCACATCCTCTTATTATGCATAATTAACTTATTTTTATTAGCTTTATAAGTGTCCTTATGACCCTTTGACTCCTCTCTTCTTCTTCTCTCTCTCAAGTTCTATAAGAACTAGCCATTTTTGCCATTATAACATATGCTTCACTTGAGTATATGAATCCCTACTAATTTTCATACCATTTGATCAATAAGAGTATTGGTTTTTACCTCTTTATGACTATTTTTAGTGTGTTTTACTTGAATGTTGGATCTTACTTAGTGAAGACTACAGATTCCTTAGCATGTTGCCTCATTCTTGCATCCTATTTGTAGTTAAAAAGATTCTTTTTTCAAGACATGTGAAGTATTATAGGAAATGTCAAGGATTTAATGAGTTATTCTTTTCATTATTGCCATTCAAGGCCTCCTGTGTAGTCCTCCTAGCTTTACACATTCATCCATGACCTCATAATGTAACATTGATGTGTAAAGATGCAGATTAGAGAAGTGTATGTTTAGTTTGTCCCTTGATTTTATGTGTAACATGATACTAGTTAGAATTCATTATCTAATTTGGTGTATCACCTCTCTTAAGATAGTTTAATTTTAGTTTTCTCTCTCCCTTTTCACCCTCAAGGTTTAGGTGTAGTTTCAATCTAAAGTGGTACGCCAAGGGAGCTAGGCCTATCTAGAGATTCACCTCATCCTTAGGCTAGATACAAGCCTAGAGGTGTTTCCATTATGCCACTTGGATGAGGAGAGCTTAGGAATCTCCTCAAAGGGTGAAAATACATTTGAAAATAGTTTTTGGCACTCTTGATGGGACTCTTGGTCCAATAAGTTGGAATATTTTTAGTGTTGTCTTTCAACAATGAGCCTTTGGAAGCATCTATCCAATCATCATCAACCAAAAATTAAATGATATATTATCTAGTCAAGTAGCCTAGGTTATCCTTTGAAGATTTTTGATAACATTTTCCTTTGTGTTATTGATTGTAATGAAGTTTTACAAAAGTTGGTAAGACTTTTGAAGCTTGTGCCATTCCTTAACAATATGAAAAAGTTATTAATTATCCTTGTTATGAAGTGTATTATCCTTTTCATGAAGTGTATCATCCTTATAATGAAGTGTACCAACATTTACATAAATTATATCAGTCTTATAGCCATCCTTCTCAATGTCATGTTCCTCCTAGTCAACCTAGTCACTTCTCAAGTCCATCCATTTCCACCTTCAAAAATACACTTTTGGGTTATGAGATGTACATGTTGGAGCTTGATAATCTAAGGGGATGCAGTCAAGAGGTCCCTAGTCATATTATTCATAAGGTGAGATATGCATTATAGTTGTTCAAAAGAGAGTGGGTACCTATTGAGAGATCTAATTGGCAAAGGCTCACAAGTGATATGTTTGATGTGAGTGGCCTAGTTTCTTGCTTAGAGGATAGGCTAAGAGTTAATGAAAGACAAACTGACCAAACCTATCATCCTTCATATCTACTTCTCTAAGTTTACTATCAACCATATTTTATCCTTACTCATGAGCCCAATCAAGGATATCAAAATAATCCTTTTACCAATTAGTTGGAAGAGAGAGTTGAAAGGAGAAACCTTACGTTTGAAGCTAATATTGATAGGCATATTGATTTAAATAATATGCATATATAGTAGTCCATGTTGGTAGTAGAGTAAGTGGAGTTAAATACCTAATTTCCCTCTCACATTACATCCCTACCACCTTAAAAATAGACTTATAATCTTAACATCCTAAGCTATATTTACATAGTGGAGTCAAGGGGAAAGAAAGAGAAGAAAGGTCTTGATAAAGAGTGTGAAGTTGAGAATGAAATTGATACTATACAAAACCCTCCCACCCTTCCTCAATAAAATAATTCTAATCCTAGCATCCTAAGTTGGAATAAGATAGTAGAATCATGGGGAAAGAAAAAGGATAGAATTTTGGTTGATAAGGAGTGTGACATTATGAATGAAGTTGATCCTTTGCAAGTTCCTCCCAGCCTTCTTCAAGAAAATTATTGTGTTCCATGTTAGCCCTCATGCATTACTTATAATCATGATGATTCCTATGAACTTCAAGAAATAATTTTCTAATATAACCTAGCCAATAAAATTAAACAGTTATAGTCAAAGATGAGATTGTTGAGTTGAGGTGTGATGGAAGGTTTATACCCAAAATAAGATCTTATGCCTAAACACACTCCATTTACCCCTCTTCAAGAAAGTGTTCAATATAAATAAGATGTGGATGAATGGATTTTCAAGTTAAATTAATATAACCAATCTATCTTAACCCAAGATTTGCCTCCCTTTCCTCAATAATTCCCAAAAGAGTCCCAAACTTTACATTCTCAATCTGATTTTGAGTTCTATGTGCTCCCTCCACCAACTAGTTCATCTTGTTCTTAGGCCATCACCCTTTACCTTAATGGACATGTGGTATGGGAACCTAAAGAGGAGTAGTTGGTTGAAAAAAAATTAGAACTCTTTCTATAAAAAATCATATGTCGTTGGTAGCCTCATTGGACTAAGTCATATGACTTCAAAATGCCTAGTCTTGGAATCACAAAGAAGGAGATGGAAGATCTTGTAGCCCTTGAGAACCAAAGTCCTATTGTATAGGTTGAGATGAAAAATGAAATCCCTCAAGCAGTTATAAATTATAATGAATAGATGATCTCTTGTGTTAAATATTTAGATTGGGTTGATGAAGAAGAATGTCTTCCTTTTGCCAAAGAGGTAGAAATAGTCCATGGTTCTTCCTTCACTATGCAAGATATCATGAATGGATAAGAATAAGATATACACCATAATTTTGATGACTTGTTTGAATTAATTATAGTAGGATATACTCCTCTTTAATAAGGATATGAGATAATCACAAATGGAAAAGTAAGCCTTAGCACTCAAGTAAGTATGCAAAGGAAAAGCAACTTTCCAAATTAGTCCTTTAAAAAGGCATATGCATTTTATGATGACATGTTTGAAGTTACAATATGGTCTATAATAATTTCAACTAGTTTATAGAAATGCATCAGCTTTTTAAGGATGGAAAAATATCCTGTTGGCCTCAATCTTGTAAGTAACATGAAAGTACTCTTCTTGAAGCCATGCCTACTAAGGAGATACAAGTTGATCATGAGATGAAGAGTAAGAAAAAGTATGAAGTGTGTGAACATATTTAATAGGAATATATCTAAATTTAATACCTATTTTAGGATGATCTACTTAAGGGAAGATAAAGTAAAGTGATAAAGAATAGGTCTAGTTTGCAAAGCATCCAATCTAAGGATAAACATGCTTGACACTATGATTATTCTAATGAAAAAGGTGATTCAAGAAATTTTCCTTTTGATCTTAGAAAGGAGGTATGATTAGTTTATAATTGTTCATAATAGGTTGTTTTATGATTCCCCTAAGTTCCTTGAGCGTGCGCGCGCACGCGCGCGTGTGTGTGTGTGTGTGTGTGTCTTGTTAGTTTGTTGTCTTGTTTTGTGTGTGTCCTTTGCTTTGTGTGTTTGAGGTAATTAGTGGTATTATATTTATGGTCAATGGTAAAAGGTTTCCTTATTTGTATCAGACTTAAAATGACTACCTAAGCCTAATGGAATGATAATGCTATTGGTCTAGTTAGTATAGCAGGAATACTACCCCTATGAGTCATCAGTTTGTTGACCAATTTTGACTTTTAGGTCAAATTAGGTTACCCCTAGGTAAAAACTTGATTTGAAGGGTTTTAAAGGTCTAATACATATGTCAAAAGGTGTTTTATACATTAATTAATGTCATTTAATGTTATATTAGACTTGGTCCTTAGTATGTCTAGTCTTTTTAATCATTTTACATCATTTTTAGGTCAAAGAAGGGGAATTTAATGAGTTATATGGATTCCTTGGCAATTCATTCAATGGTTAATATTTTGTGTGAAATTAGTTTTCTCATAGAGTAAGAGAATTTATAAGACCCTCTAGGAATGAGTATTCATAAAACTATGGAAGAAGTCAAATCTCACATAAGTCAAAAAGTATGTATAAGGTGGTTTTCTATAGTTTTCATAGTGTAGGACACATTCTAAAATTCTATCCTAACAAGGTTAGAAGGTCACCAAGTAAAAATAGTAGCTTTGAAGACTCTAGGGTTCTAGATAAAATACAAATGAATATGTGGAAACCAAAGATAATGAAGACAAGTCATGATCAGTCTAAAATATCAAGTGGACTACTTTTTTTGATAGATCATGCTTCAAATGAGAAAACAAGTTAAGAATGTCTGCTATCAAACCACATTGATCAAATGGATGATGAAGAGTCAAACCTATAATGCAAATCAAGCCTAAAAGGGTGTTGAAGGACATTTAATTAGATGAGAGCATGGAGATATAGGAATATCATGAATATGTAATGCTTTATTTCCTTATAAGAAGTGGTCTATTCATTAAGCTTCATGCAGACATTATTTAGGAGCCAAAAGTGTGAAACATGCATGGTTTGAGGGGGAGATTTTTAGGTTTATGACTAAGATTTTTATGCATTGAAAAAATGGTCTTGTTATCAGAATTCATCTGAAGGATATATGCTTGTATTTATTGGGACTAATTTGCCTTAATTATTCATATTTTGTGTGTTGAGATACTATATCAATAAGATATGGTCCTATATGATAGTCTATGTAGAACCCTTTTTCATTAATGTCAAATGGGGAGAAAGTCCAAGAAGGGAATTTGACTAGATTGGGGAAATGAGTGATTAGTCTATAGAAATTTTTTCCATCAATGAAAAATGGGGAGTTTATTGATAAGTGTTGTCATTTATGTCAAGGTCAAAATGGATGTCATTATTGTCAAGATCAAAGTTTATGTCAAAGTGCATTTAGTAAAGATGCATGGTGAAGTGGTATGTGATAGGGAAGTCTTATAAAAAGAAATAACTTGAAGGAAAACTATTGTCTCTATGTTGAGAGATAATTTTATGGCAACCCAATGATTTTTCTTAGGTTGATGACATGTTTTAAGGTCAAGATCAAGATATAAGGTGATTATACTTTTGAGCACTAGTCTTGAGGAACATTATTATATCCTGAGCATGTGCATAAAGAAGTGTGTACATATTTATGATAATATATAAGGAGAATAAAATTCATGTGTTCAAATTGTTTAAGAATTAAAGAATGTTTCAAGTCTAGTTGTCAAGCTTCAAGATCTTGAGAAAACTAGTCATGACATTGATCATCAGATGAAGAGACCCTATGAGAGGGTATGAATATAATGGTATGGTAAGATGGATATAAGTAAGTATTAGTGGATGTTTAAGTATGATAAATCATGCATATTAAGCGTTATAACACTCAATAAAGCTTCAAGGTAAGCATACAAGGGTAAGGTCTTCATCCTAAACAAGGAACCAAACTAGTCATAAACCCTACCTGAACCAATAAAGTACTATGAAGTGTTTTCAAGACCTATTAAGGATAAAAAATAGTGGTAGATCATATGGAAGGTTATTTATGAATATGATTAATATGGAGAGTGATTAAAAAATAGTTATAAGGTCTAATTTGAGGCCTAATATGAACTACATATCCAAAGCCTAAAGAGCAAATAGAGATGGTTATTAAATAGGGTATGAGGTTTAGTTCTCAAGGAATGAATAGAAAAATGAGCATTTATAGAGTTTTTAAATATTTTTTCAATAGTCTTGGTGAATCTTGATGTCTTGAGTCAAAGAAGAAAGCATGAAATATATTTTTGGGGTTTCTTATGTGTATATAATGAGGTGTTGCATACCTAAGGACTTTATTGTGCTCATTGGCATGTTAAACATTTTCATGAGATCATAATAAGTTCATGGAAGTTTGGTAAGGATCTTAGATCAAATTTCCAATAATTGATTTCTATATTAAGGGTCCAATCTTTAATAATGATGGTTAAGACTATAAGGTGGTCTTAACGCTCTCTAAAACCCTAAGTGTGACCCAATACGTAAGATCTTACTGGAAATGGATTATAATTTATTATATTACTTATTTTTATTATTATATAATGTATTAAACTCTCCCAAGTACATCCATCTAGCATTGGTATATTAGATGAGCAAGTGAACCCTATAAGAAAATCTGTATTTCTTAGAAATTTTCTATTACAGGTAGAGTTGATCAATTAAATGTTATAATTAGTTAGAGGCTAAAACTTGAGACTTATGTATTATTCCCATGGTGGTTTCTAAGTATGTTATAGACTTAAAATATGCTAAACTGGTCATGAAATTTGACCTATCACTAAAAAGGTCTAGTGAGGAAGATAGTGAGAAAAATAGGTAGAAGTGGGAATGAGATTAGGGATGTGTTGCCATGGATTAGGTATGGATCCAATTGCATAGGGTTATTTTTAAAGACATCTAACACATATCCCTTATGGATATAATATTTTGAGATGCTTATATATAATTAGAAAGGTTCTCTCATACTGACTTATCTTACACAATGAAGTTTGTATACAGTGAAGACATGAGACTGGTTTGTTGTTGATGCATGAAACTCTATCACAAGTTTTAAATAGTGTTTATAACACTTTTCATTTATATATTAAAATAATCTATTGCATGAGTGTCTAGTTGTGATCTTCTTGTGATCTGTGGTGGAGTAGTGACCAACCTATATAACTATTTCAAAAAATGAAATGCAAATGGTTGTTGGGAGCAACCATAGACTTCAAGCTTGTTTATGAAAGATAGAATTAATATACACTAATTATAATAAAAAATGATCACAACCTAATGTATAAAATCTAATCTAGCATGAATATTTACAATGAGAGACTAAACAAAGTGATTTTATCAAAAGACAAATAAAATAGGTAGGGTAGGGTAGAAAGAAGGATGTTTCTGATCTTTAGTCTAGACATTATGACAAATCTTAAATATCATCAAATAAATGCAATCAAAATATCATATGATATTAAATTTCAAAAGAATAGATCCTATCATATATTAGGCAAATGTCTAAGGATATTTTAAATAATGCAAGTAAGAAATAAAATTCACTTTAAATATTTACTTTCACAAGAAAATTGTATTTCCACATCTTCAACAAAATAAATGAAAATGAAATGAATCTAAAAGATTTAAATCAACCTAGTATAAGCTCAAAGTTACAACTCTACATTAACATATGCACATCTAGAATTTATAAAAATAATTCAAATCTAAAAATCAAACTAGATATTTGAGGAAGCAACCATGATAACAAACACACAAATAATTATGAGACAATATTTGCATAATTACCATGATTTCATTACTTATTCCAAATTTACAAGAAAAAAATTCTCTAAAAACTTCCCCCCTCTTACAAATGACAATACCTCCCTTTTACAGGCAACCTATGAGGTATGTCGATTAGTCATATAAAATGAGAACTAGATAAGTGTCAAAGATAGTTGTCCTTATACAACATTTTAGAATCAATGAAATTCTACAAGTAAACTAACCTATAATCCATGTGTATTAAAAATTACACATGATTTTACAAAATAGAATATTATTTCAAATTGATTTACATATTTTATTTACAAAATAATATGCTAAGTCAACTTAGTTGACTTTGAGATGCCCTTGGAGTTATAGCTTGTTTCTTCTACTCCAAGATATTCATGGATTTGTCATGTTTTTCACCAATTAACTTAAGGTTGATAATTATATCCATGAATAATTCCTCTTCTTGCCCTATCAACTCTCTGAAGTGTTTATCAGCTCTATACAAGTCTTCCTTAATGCTCCTAACATTGTCTATATTCTCATCTATTGATAGGATCATATCCAAGATATTATTATTAGTTTCCCTTTTAGTTCCCTAAATTTTATTCTTTACCTTTTGGATGAATTGAGTAAACCTGTGTTGGAACTCTTCATCAGTTATCAAGCCAATAGTACTAAGTATGATTAGATTCTTGATCAACCTCCATAGTAGTTATACCATTTTTTTATAACTATTTGAAGTCATTCAAAATTATCTCCATGCATTTGGACCATTTATTCATGTCTTTGATCTTCTCTATCAATATAATCATATCCATATTCAAATGTGCTAGGCCTACTATTTTAAACTTAGGAATCTATCCTTCTATCAATAATTTGATCAATTCCTTTAATTTATTATCTAAAACTTTCCATTGGATAACGTAGGTCATATACCTGGTATTATATTTATTCACCATGTCCATCTTATAACTTATATCTTTTATTAAACTGAATGTGTCATAAACTATTTCTTCAAACTTATTGAAAATATCCCCTGGGACTAATAGAATGGATTGTTCCTCCAGATTATTCTTCTCCTATTTTAGGCCTTTGATCGCATCTTGAAACATTTTTTTATTGTGATTGATCAGATCCAAGACATCCTCTTAAAACATGGGGACTTCCCCTAATCTGTGTCCTTTCTTCTTAGTCAAGTGAGTCAAAGGTTCAACGTTTTTATGCATTACCTTTAAACTACCTTCCATGACTAATGTCTTGGTCACTCTTTGCAAGCCTATGGTATTTGGATCATATCTAACCCTAACTAAATATTGGCCCATATATTTACTCAAAACTTCTATTTGTATGTCAATTTATTGACTTAGATTAACTAATCTCTTTACTTCTTATTGTAGAGCAATGACCTATGGATTCAATTCTTGTTGCATAGGAATGCCTATAGTTTTTATCATATCCCATGGATAATAAGTATGTATCTTTTCCAAACTTGGTTCATAAGTGGACCATTAAAAAATGGGTGTCTCATATATTATGTTCTCCTCATTAAACATATTGATATTTTCTAAAGGTGGTGTGATGGCCACTTTTAGTTTGTTAGTCTTTGAGACAAGTGTAGTCTCAACTTTTATCTTGGGAAGGTCAATAGCTATTAATTCTAAAGACTTCTCTTTTCTTATATCCTACTTATTTTATTCAACACTTGCCTATTTTATGTTTTAATCTATATCATATGTAATAGATGACATCTTCAATACCTCATCAATATACTCATGAGGATCTAGAGCTATCATATGAACTTCCTATTGGGGTAACTCTTGATCTATTATCATGAAATATTTTTGAGCTAATGAACTAGAAGAAATTTAACTTACAATTCTCTATTCAAGCCTATATTTTACTTGTATCTTTGTTGAAATCTTAGAATAATCAACACCTATCAAATGATACCACCTAGGGCCTAACTATCATTTATCCTCCATATTTTGATCTCTATTTAATATAGACTCAGGCTTGATATTATGGTCTTTCAATCTTCTAGTGACTTCAAAGTAAAAGGAAGATTTAGTGTATATAAAATGAAAATCACTGGACTCATGTTCATAAGGCAAATTCAAAATAGCTTTAATCCTCAAATGTTCTTTTACCCTTCCATAAGGGTCCCACTATCTATAATCATCAATCTATAGGTTAAAATAAAGTTTATTCTTTGAATAAAATTCAATGTGATCCCATTACTTGAAAGGTCTTTCAAATTGTCAAAAAAAAACTATGTAAAAGTCCCTTCCTTTCTATTTTACAAATGTCATCTATCCCATTGAATAACTGGTAACCTACTTTTTGTTCTCCTAACACATTAGGTACAAGAACTAGTAGTTTGAGAAGATCACTTTGGTTTCCCTCAATCCTTATAATTGTGCAATCAAGATAAATCCATATGTCTCTTATTGATTCAATAGACTTATTTATTAGAGGACTAATCCTCATCATAGGAATATCTCTAATAGCCTCACTAAAAATAGGGTATATATAATCACATATAAATTATATATAGTCTATATACTTAAAGATATGTAATTTGGAATAGTACTAGGATACAATCTGGGTAACTATTAAGGGACCATTCTCTTTGATTAGGTATTTTGGTGGTTACACATAGGGCATCTAATAGATAGGACATCATGTAGAATTTAGTCTTATTCTTATTATTAATCCCATATTTCTATCTGCTTAAGGAAATATTGATTATTTCACCTAATAGAAGAACCGTCACTTATTCAATGATAAAATATACCATGGGCACCCATATTAGTTCTACATGTGTTGTATGTGCTCATCCATAAAACTTGTTAAACATAGTCATGACCATCCTAACTCTAGGTCTAAATTAACTCATTAGGATGTTCTTTATAGGATCTACAATGATACCTACTTCCAACCACTTAGTTAGGATGTCCATCATGTTGTGCTTCTTAACCCATGAATTAATGGAGGTTAGGTCAATTTAGGGCTTAGGAAATTTATAGTAAGAATCAAAAGAAAAAGGGGATATATATGCAATTTTATTTAGAATATGTTCATGAATCAACATACCCTTGTCTATTTTAGCTTCTTTGAAAATTGGACCAAGAACATCGATACAGTGAAGTACATCTAGTTTAGTAGCAACATAATGTAATCTAGTCATCTAAATGGCCACAATATAATCATAGAGTCTCTTCATCAGGAGTATCTTATCTTTTTCCTTGGATATAACTCCCTAGTTCTCAATTTTATAGAACAAATTTGAGTAATTATTATCCCTTATGTTTAATGAAGTAGCTACAAACTTTGTGTCCTTGAATACTCAACTTTCTATATCTAATGACATATATAATTCAACCACTTGCTTTGAAATGTGTCTATGGGTCACCTTTCTATAATCATAATTGAGTTATCCTTTTGAAAATAATAATCCAACTCTTTTGGCTCAATATAGTGAATCTAAGGATAGTTTAGGGCTTTATATATGTTTTAGGTCTTTTTGGATGTTTACACAGAGATTTAATGGAAGAAAAAAAGTTTTAAATATGTGCTTTGGTGACTTAGATCACATTTAGATCATGTATTTATACCTTTCCCATGTTTAGGTCCACAAGATATTATAATATGAAGTGTATGCCTATGTGGAATTTCCTTGTCATGCTTCTTATTTACTTTTGAAATGTGACTATTATCATTTTTGGACATGTGTCATCATTTCATGTGTCCTAAATCTTGATCAAATTTGTTACATCAATATTCATCTATAGTATTTTAATGTGGGCCATTGACCTTGATCTTAACGATCAAATGCATGTTGTTGATCTCCTTGAGAGTCCTCTAGCCTTGAATTTCACCATGGACATTGATTTTTGATCTGGGCTTATGGTATTATGCTACTTGGTAGTTATGTGTGCTTTGTGTGTACATTACAAATAGTCTCCATCGCTTTAATTCTCTTTTACCATGTGGAAGCTTTTCCTGTAATTTAGGATCTTTGACTCCTTAACTCGCTTCACAACATTGATATTCATATGTAAGATTGAATGCATGACATTGATATTGATATGAGTGATTAAACTCACACCATTGATCTTTATCTACTCAATTGAATGTGCACCATTGATCTATTGAATGCAGGATGAAATATAGACCATGTATCTTTTATTTATACCTCTAATTAAATGTGCACCATTGATTTTCATTTACTTCACCATAAATGTGACACTTGTCACCATCATATTTGATCTTAGGATCCTTTGAAATTTTGACTCCATGCTCACCATATATTTAATTTTATAAGATTTAATGCACACCATAGATCTTGATCTTGACTTGTTGACTCTAACCTTCAACATGGCTCATAGATCAAGATATTTACATAAGAACATCCAATGCTGATATTATATGTAAGTAAATTTTGACTTATTGACTTAGAATATCATCTACATGTCATTAATCTTGATCTGATCGGTTGAGATTTTTCCACTTGGCCACCCCCAATTTAATTTGTAACTATGAACAATAAAATCAAAGAAACAAGTGTTTAGTATATATAAAGACATAGGATAAATTATAAACTAAGGTTTTAATGAATTAATAAATTCAATTAAAAATTAGGATAAAATTAAAGTAGGTTTAAAATATAATAAAATGACCCTATGTAAAAAAGAATCCATAATAATAACTTAGGCTATAATATCTACACTAATTTTTTTTACTTCATTTAAAATTGGATTTAATTGATCGACTAAAGACCAAAGGTTAATTAAAAGGGTAAAATTGGTTATTGAAGCACAAACCATGAACACTTGTTTATTATAATGGATATCTATTTATACTACAACATAGAAATACATGAAGTAAATGTTAGCAATATTATATAAAGTCAAAGAAAGCTTATGTGCTAACATGCCATTGTAAGCTGAATCAAAACATGATGTTCAATAATGCACTTTGATCAAGTTGAATTCCTAATTTATAGCACAATTTTAAAAATTTGAGTAAGGGTCCTCATTTTTTAGAAGTGGGGGTGTGTTGACCTCAACAAATGGTGAATTTTGGAGGAAACATTGTAATATGTTAGAATTCAGATATTCTTTGTTCAAAATAATAACTAGACAAATCATTCCACATGATCAAGTACCATTATTAAGATCAATTAATAATTAAAATAAGTCTCAAAAATGTATAATTAAGATCAAAAATCAAAACTTAGTCATGTTATGTGTGTGCTTTGATTCATTTACTGATTGTCACTAGGATTTAGAGAATAACTTCTAAATTTCATGATCTTAATCATTAACATAGACTTGTAACATATTTATATATTTATTATGAATCATGATTTATGAAAAGAAGGCTTGGGCATTGCTCTGCTACTATCCAAGTGTCTATAACCTCAACATAGATACCTTTGGTCCCACTCTAGGCCTTGCTCCATTACCAGTTAGGCATCCATAGCCTTGATGGAGGTTACTGGAATCACCTTTGCTAAGAAAATTTATATTTTCAATAAGGCTCTTATTTTTTAGTATTTTTCAACTATATTTGACTTTCCAACAAAGTTTAGGAACTATAATTAGCCAAGTTTTAGGATTTTTTCAAATGTTTGATTTTTATACAATCATCTTTAGTTATAAACTTCATCCCAAGTAATAATGTTATTTAAGTGCTAATATGACTTTGTTTTAATAATTCAAAATTTCACTCAAACACATGCAATATTTATTAGAATCAAACTTAGATTAGAAAAAGGTTCAAGATTTTAAATAAAAATTAACCTAAATATCAATCTTTACCAATTTCTCAAGAACATAACATAAAGCTCAAATTTTCCAAAATCCATGATCAACCAATGTTAAAGAGTCATACATGCATTCTTGATTTGTGAAGTTATTTTGAGAAAATTATATAGATAAGGGAGATTGAAAACATGTCTTGGAAAAGACTTATTGAAAGTAGAGAACAAAGTAGAGAAAACAAACACACAATAATAAAAATAGACAATAAATAAATAAATATTCACAAAAACTATTTACAAACAAGGAAAACAATTGAAACTAATCTAAGCCTACCTACACTAATTCTAACTAATATTATAGGTTACTTTATAAAGACTTGAGGTAGAAAAATAGAGAAGTAATGCTTGGGTTATTACCTATTTGTTGACAAAGTGAACTCTACTTCTTAAAAGTCTTTGAGAATAAAGGTGTTGTCTCCTAATGTCTCAGTATTTTGATAAGGACTAATCCACAAAGGAGTGATTTGCCCATATTTTCCTTTTTGCTCAAATGCTTAATCCCATATGAGAACTAGGTCTCCTTGCCTGAACCCTTTGATCCTTAAACATTTGTCCAACCATATTTTGATAGTGGTTTGATGTCTACTAAAGTTGGTGAGTTCTTTTCTTTTACATACTCAATTTGTATTATATCAAGCAACCTAGAATTGGCATAATGTTAATCTTCTTCCATAAACTCCTATATGAACTTATAAGCTAACAACTTGAGAGTAATTGGAAATATTGGTTCTTGACCATATACCAATAGAAATGGTGATGCCTTTAGAGCATATTTAATTCAAGTTCAATCTAACAAAAGAGAATAATTAAGAAATTTATGTTATGTTCTTGGTTGTTGAGTTTTAAACTTATTAATAGCTTTCATCAAGTTAGTTAACTCTAAAAGTCCATTACCTTGTGGGTAATGGTTTGATGAAAACTTAAGATTTATCTTATTATCATAGGCCCACTTAGTCATCTCTATAGATACAAATAATGATATATTATCATAGACAAATGATACTAGTGTCCCAAATGTAGTGCAGATGTTCTCTTCTAAAAACTTGATGACATCTTTAGTTGTATATTTTTTTCTTGATATTTCCTCCATCCATATTATACAATAATTAGTAGTAGTAAGAACATACTTGTTTCCATCTAAATAATTAGGGTTGATCACCCCTACAAAGTCTAAACCCCATTGAGTAAAAGGTTTGTCAATTAAAAGTAGCTTCAATGGCATAGCTAATTTTGGTTCTTTCATATTGAACATCTGACATTGATGACATTCTCTAACATGCTTATGAACATCCTTGAAAATTATTAGCCAATAATATCTTGCCCTTAAGATCTTTTAAGATGTTATTTTTCTAGAGGAGTGTCCACTCCCAAGTTTTTCATGAAAATTACTTAAGATTTCAACTACTTTTTCCTTTAAAACATGTCTTAAGTATATACCTTCATATTTAATCCTATAGAGTATCCCATCCTTGATCAAAAAATGAGTTGTTTTGAGCTCAAAGATCTTATTTTCTCTCTGGTCAATCCTATAAGATAATAACCATTGATCAATAATGAGTAATTGCATCATACCAATCATTTAGTTGGAAATGTTGTTGGATAACCTATATGATGCTCAAACTATGATTAGTGTTAGCAATCAATTGAATCAATCCTTGACACCTCACCAATTTAGAAATTTTTACCTAAATATCATAATATTTAGTATAAACATCCACTTAACTTTTCTCTCTCCCATTTTACATTGACTTAGCATAAGTTTAGTGATAGGGTCTGTCAATATTGCATGCAATTTATTCCTAAGAATATAGTGTCTAAACTTTTTTACTACCTTAACCAAAGAAAATGCTTGTTTATCAATTAGAGAATAGTTTAACTTTTATTTATTAAATTTAGTACTCATAAATTCAATTGGATGGTCACATTTATATATTTTCTAAGCTAATACAATTATTATAGTATGCTCAAAAGCAAAAGAATAAAGATAAAAATCTTTTGTAAAATCAAGACTATCAACATAGGTGCTTCTCCTATTGCTTCTTTAATATCCTTTAAGGCTTTCTTCATTTCATATGACCTTTTCATCCTTCTTTAACATGTCATTAATTAGTTTCACAATCTCTACAAAACCAAAAAGGAATTTTCTTACAAAATTGATTTTCCTAAAGAAAGACTTTAAATTTTTTCTACTATTAAGGGGTTCTATTTTGGATATGGCATTAACTCTATCAAGATCTACAGGAATCTCATCCTTAGTTACACATCATATAAATTTCCCTTTAGTTACACAAAATATTCTCTTTTTAGGATTAAGGGAAATTTCATACCTTTTATAACATTCAAATACTTGTTTTAAATGCATTATATGATCTTCCCTATTTTTGGAAAACAAAATCAAATAATTCATATATATAATGATTCATTTACCTATAATAACCTTAAAGGCATGATCCATATCTCTCTGACAAGTAGCTCCTACATTTTTGAGTCCAAAAGGCATTCTCTTGTAAGCAAAAGTGCCCCATTTTGTTGTGAATGTAATCTTTATTCTATCCTCCTTGTTTATAAGTACTTGATTATAACCTAAAAAAACATATATGAAAGGCATCATGGAAGAACCAATAACAATTTGAATCACTTGTTCAAGGGATGGTAAAGGATAATTATCATTTTCAAAAGATTTATTCAAATTGCTAAAATCTATTCATAATATAATTTCTCCATTTTTCTTTCTCACGGGTACTAAGTTAGCTACCCAGGTAGAATGTCTACTTGGAAAAAGTATTTTTTCATCCAATAACTTCTTGACCTATTTATATATAAATGGTTCTAAAAGAGGATTAACTAGTCTTTGTTTCTATCTAAAAGGTTTACAAGCTTCTTTCAATGGAATGGTATGGGTGATAACTTGAAGATCAAAGATCTTCAATTATTCATAGGACCATGCAATGACATCCTTGTACTTAGTTAGAAAGTATCTATCCTTTCTAGACTCTATGTTTATGCAATATGTACCAAGGTTTACTAGCTGAGGTTGACCTTGAGTTTCTAGGTTAATTACATTATAATATTTCCCACTCAATTTGGGAGCTTTAACAATTTTAGATAGCTTATCTCTATCAAATAGTCTTTCTAATTAAATCATGCCTTTGGGAATCTTGTTGTCATCCAATTGTATTATCTTGTCATCAATATTATCATCATCAAGAGAATTCTCATTGACCTCATCAATAATATGAGACTCAAAAACTCTTGAGCTATTTATGAATTCAATAATTTTTTGATCATCAATAAACACTTTCAAATGATTGACATTGTAAAGAACTAAGGGACATGGGACCAATTCAATTCTAAAATTTCCTTGTTTATAATTTTGACTTGGCATAAGGTTGGCTATAGCCAAAGCTAGTTCATCAGTAGACTAGTTCTCTTCTCTAGGGATTAAAACAATGTTGAAAGCATCAACGTACTCAATCAAGTCCCATAGTCTAAACTTGTATTTCTTTAGATAAGATATTTTTCATTGATATTTTATTATAACTTGATATACTACTAGTTTAGAATCACCATATACTAGTATTTATTTAACCTTGTGTTTGATAGAAAACTATAATCTTAAGGCTAATGCTTCATACTCTACCAGATTATTGGTGTAAGGAAATTAAAGTTTGTAAGAAGCATTATATTCTTTCTCAATGAGATTGATTAAAACTAATCCTACTCCAAAATAACATTTACATATATCACCATCAACATATAATTTCCAAAGTTCAAGCATAGTATGAGAGTCTTTAGAGTTAAATACCTAAGGAGTGTTAAGAGTATAAACACCTAGATTAGAATTAACCATGTTGAAATTTTCACTGTATGCATTGTACTTAGTGATCATGTGTTTCATCTTTGGTTCCCTTTCAATGTGAATTTGAATGGGGACTGCCCTCCATGGAAGCCACATATGAGAATAGTCAATCAACATATATCTATTCAAGGATTATGTCCAATCTCTACTAATCAATATCCCATAAGCATCTATAATGTCCATAGCTTGATGTATATGAATTTTTTCAATCTTGGATCTAAAGCAAGCTGCATATGCACATTTAATAATTCAACAATTACTTTAACTCTTGATTTATCTAATTGAGTTACTACTCTATTAGAATTAATAGGAGTTAAACCAAGTTTTTCATAAATACCTATTGGCATGATATTTGCTAAGGCACCTAAATTTAATAAACAATTATGCAAGTTTTTACCAAAACCTCTAATTTTTAGTAAGAAATGTGGAACCTATAGTTTATTCTTGTTCATTACTACATTAGCATTTGAAGCTTTTTGTGATTTACTAGGTTTTTTGCTTAAAGATTCTAACAACAAGTCTCTTTGTTCAATTATTTGAGTCAACTCATGTAAAGTGATACTAGATTTAATATTTTTCATATCCTCAACTATATTATACCCATTCCTAGTATAAGAACTAGATGATTCAACATTATTTCTAGTGTTACTTCCCTTTGGAGGTTCTAGATTGTTGTTTGCTTTAGGATCAGGAAGAGTATCAATGTTGTTTGGTGGAGTAGAAATTGTCATAGGTTGATTATGTTCTCTATTCTTCAATGGATAATTATTGTTCATATATTTTTTAAAAGAATGAGTCTCCTCTAGAGTATCTTCTAGTTCATTCTCATCTTGGAAAAAAAAATCAAAGGTCTCCACCATAAGAGTTGTGTTAAACGATTTATATATCTTTGAAGAACTAGATGTACCTACAACATTGTCTTTGTTAGGAAAAAATTCAAATGTATTTAATTCATCTTGAAAATATTAAAAAGCATTGTAAAATTCTATACAATCTAATTCACCATGCTTTGAAGTATTATCAACTTTGAAATAACCATCTAAAGCTACATCAAAAATGTTCATTTTAGGAATATTCTTATTTACAAATGACTCATTATTATTGTTATTGTTATTTCTATTATTATGAAACCTATTTATATGTATGTTAAACCTATGATAAGAGTAATCTATATTATAATTCTCCCCAATGTTGCCTACTTGTTTTTGAAATTGAAAAAACTTAGTGTTAAGTTTTTGAACCATTTTTAATATGGAATCATCTTCATTCTTAGGTGCCACTGAGTTATGAAATTAAGTTATACTACTAGATATTGACACCATAAATCTTTGATCTTGTGGATGAGATCTATTTTGAGTGTTATTTAAGAATCCTAGGTTTTGACTAGGATGAGCATGACTCGAAGGTAATTGGTTTAAAACTGGTGTTTGATTTAAAGTAGGCTTATTTTAATTAACATTTAGAATGACATTAAACATAGGAAAATTAGGATTGACATTAGGAATAACATATGTTAATTTTGTGGATAATCCTCTGAGGAAGGATATTATTCTCAGTGAACCTAAAAACCCCAGATCAGGTGTGACTTGGATTAGTCCACCTCAAGATTGGATTAAAGATAACTTTGACGGTGTAGCAAAAGGGAACCCGGGAAATGCTGGTTGTGGTGGTGTTCTAAGAAACCATGAGGGAAGGGTTATTGATGCTATTGCAATTCCCATTGGTATATCAAATTGTCACATTGCCGAAGCTACAGCTGCCCTCCAGACCCTTAAATTAGCTGTGGACTCTGGATATTCCAAATTGTGGCTTGAAGGGGACTCTTTGAATGTTATAAATATCCTTAATAATAAGAATATTGTGTCTTGGACCATAGAGGATAAGGTAAAGGAGATGAAAACATTATTGAACAAATTTGAAGAAATAAGAATTACCCATACCTACCGTGAAGCCAATGGAGTTGCAGATTGGCTTGCCAATTGTGCTATCTGGGAAGGGAAAAAAGTGAGGTGGGATGAAACCTTAGTAAGGAACATGGATTTTAGGGCCATCATTCGTCTCGATGCCACACATGCGAAAGAAGGGAGGATTGGAGTGTAATAAAATCCTAATGAGTAGGAGGAGTGGTAGCATGGGGATAGGAACCCAATTATTAAAAAGCAAGGCTCTCTATAGGGAGAAGCAGATCCTAAAAAGCCAAAAACAAATTCGACGTCTCAATCAACTTGACAGCAAGAGGATCCAGGGTAACATCCACAGTAATCGAGTTTCAAAGAAAATGAATATGGCACGAGAAAGAAAGGGAGAACCCCGTAAGCAGGAGCCCAAGAGGTGTGTAGAATGGAGAAATAAACCCCAAGTCTGGAAAATTATGCAGAAAGGAAATGTAACTAGCTACATGGAAAGACTCCATGGCTCTAAGCCGCATATCACAATGGCCTTCTTCAAAAATTGGTCTGATGACAGGGTCACCCTGCATGGTATAACCGTAAATTTAACTGAGGATTTTCTTACTGAGGTTACAGGGTTGTCAACGGAAGGAATCAAATTTTCAAAGCAGACCACCATTTCAAACGAAGCATTTTGTAAGTTCCCCAAAATGGATGAGGAGGAGTAGAAGTTGGTCAAAAATGGGGACTTTTATGAGCTGGATCAGATCAAAGGGATATGGAGAGACGTCCTAATCTGTATAAGGGAGTAATTTATCCTGGACGGTAGAAGCAAACGAGTGCATAAGTTCCATTTTGTCTTCCTCAACCACTTCAGGCATAAGGTCAGTTTGTCTTTTCCTTTTTATCTTCGCTACTCCCTGATTCAAAGTCTTTACGCTCATAGAAAAAAGGATTTGCACCCTATTCTTCACGAAGGCCTAATCCTGCTTATTGAAGGCTATTGTAAGAATAGGGCTCTGGTTAAGTCTCCCAAATAGGGGAAAAATAAGTTGCCAGGGAATAAAAAGAAAGAAAGTGTAAGCAGAAGTGGAAAAATTAAGACTCCTAGTCCTAAAAAATAGAATGCAGAAGAAGAAAGGGGTCGGAAGAGACTTGAAGAACCCAAGAAGGAAAAATTAGAGGATGAAGATGGAACAGAGAGTTGGGAAACCAACTCTAGTAATGATGAAGGATTGGAGGAAATTGAAAAGGACAAAGTCAATACTGAGGAGGATTCTGTTACCAGAACAGAAGAGTTGGAGGAAAACCAGAAAGTGGCGGAGGAAGACATTGTCCAGGAAGATCCGGGTGAGGACCCAACTTCTAAGAAAGAAAAGGAAATATCTGTCCAAGAAGATATTCAAAACATGGAGATGGAAATTGAAGAAGGAATCAATGAGTGGGAACAAAAGAGCAAAGATGACCTCTTTGAAGAAGATAGGAATAGTTCGAATAAAAAATCTGAGGATTGGAGAGGAAAGAATCAGAATGAAGAAATTAACACTCCTATGACTTGGGTTAATAGTAAAGCTGAGTCTTCTTCCCAATTAGATTTCTGGCTGTGTAGGGAGATCATTGAACTCAAGAAAAAAGTGGAAACATTGGAAGAGTCTCTGAAAGCTGGTTGGAACAAAGTAAACAGCATGGAAATTTAGCTAAGTGAGATCCCTGTGAAGCTCAAAGCTTACAAAATCAATCTCTGGGAGTTAATAAAGGATAACAGAAAGAAAATGGATGAAGTAACGTCTAACATTTGTGTAGCAGCTATCAACATAGGTAAATGAGCCAATGAGGAGACCAAAGCACTAAAGGGTCCCAGCAAAAGGACAAGGCAAAGTTCCAAAAAGAAAGATACACAAAAAGGAGCTTTGCTGGAGGGTATCACACAGGAAACTGCTTTGAAAGAAAAAGAAGCCATGAACTTGATCCTGGAACTGGATGAATAATCTGGTCCTTCTTGGTGGTAAAGAAACTGGTACAGTTCTTTGTTTTTTTCTTGTTAGCTTTTGTTTGTTGTTTCTCCAGACTTCTATTTCTGGGTTTTGATCAGATGTATCTCTGATGGTTTCAGGACCATTCATAACTTGATGTTGCTACTTCTCTGTAGTGTTTTTTAGGCGTTGCCTATGGGCGTTGTTGTTTTTATGTTTTCTTGCTCTTTGTTATAGGGTTTTGGGGCCCCTTCAAAACCTACTTTTACCTCTAATCTAAAACATATGTTAATTTACCTTGAGGTTGTATTTCATCATTAATTGTCACATCTTCAACATAGACCAAAGGTAATGTATCCGTAACCCTAATAGAGTTTTTCAAAAACAAAGAAGTCATTAGATCTAAAGATATCAATTCAATAAGACTATAAGGAGATATAGTTATACTAAACATCTTTTGTAATATATAACTAAAATATCTAATGGTCTCATTTGAATCTCTTTTCATAGTAGTGAATTGTTGATAAAGGACATATGGACTGATGATCTTTCCAAACTAATCAATGAAATAATTATTGAAATCATTCAAACTAATAATTTAATTTTTAGGAAGGTTAAGAAATCAATCATATGATGCATCTATAAAATTAAAAGGAAACAATCTACAAGTAACATATTCATGAACAACATGAATTAATATTAAAACAACCTTGAAAGACTTGATATGTTCTTCAGTAGTCATAACACTTGTAGGACTAAAATAAGGCAAATTCTTAGGATTTATAGGTAAGTCATGTACCTAACCAATTAAATTGATAGAAGATCCACCAAACTAAGACATACCTTCATGAATATTGAACATAGGAGAAACATGAATAGGTGAAGTAGATTGAGATTTGGAAACTATTTGCTTACCTTTATATGATTTTTCTTTCCTATAAATTTCCAAATAAATAAGAGGTAGCCTTGTCTCAAACCATGGCCTAGTCCTAATTCTTGGAAATTCCATCTTGTAAAATCTAAATCCTATTCAAAATATGATGTATAAGCCTTACCTTTACAAAGAACAATGATCATATTTATACATTAAGAAAATTTTCCACAAATTCATACAAATATCTCAAAGAATAACTATCTTTAACTATATTATCTTAAAGATATATCAAAACTAGTGAGTATGAGAGATATTTACACTTTTAAGTTGAAATAAACCTAAATCTGTAGAGAATCAACCAATATTTGAACAAAATTTCTATCATTAACCTCAAACATTTTAGATTCACAAAGCTTAAGCTACCTTTGCAACAATTTCTCATAAATCTTTAAAGAATAACTCTCTTTATCTAAATAAACCTAAATATTGGTCTATAACCATGAATATTAGTGATATTTACATAATTAAGCTAATAAAAACATAATTTTGCAAACGATGAACTGATCTTTGAACAAAATTCACTAAAATTAGCTAAGAGACTTCAAATTCGCAAAGCTTTAGCTAAATTCCCTCCTTCTAGTGCCAATGAAATTTTCTTGTTGATGTAGTAAAGTGTATCACAGGGTTTGAATAGTGTTTAAAACACTTCTCATTTTTATATTCAAGGAATCTATTGCATAATTTGTTGGTTGTGATTTTATTGTGATATGTGGTGGAGTAGCAGTCAAGCTATATAATTGTTTCACAAAATGAAATGTAAATGGTTGTTGGGAGAAACCATAGTCTTCAATCTTCTTTGTGAAAGATGAAAGTAATCTGAACTAAGCCTAATGGACAATGATCAAAACCTAAATTCTAAAACCTGATCTAACATGAATATTTACAATGAGAGACTAAACTATAGTGATTTAATCAAAAGAAATAAAATAGGTAGGGTAGGGCAGAAAGAAGGATGTTTCTAATCTTGTCTAGACATTATGACAAGGATTAAATTTCATCAAACACATGCAATGAAACCATCATATGACATGAAAATTTCAAAATCATAGATCATATCATATACCAAGAAAATGTCTAAATATATTTAGAATAATGCAAATAAGAAATCAAATTCACTTTAAAGATTTACTTCTAAAAGAAAATTGCATTAACACATCTTGAAGAAAAGCAAGTTAAATGAAATGAATCTAAAATCTTGCAATCAATCTAGCATAAGATTAAATCGATAACTCTGCATTAACATATGCACATCTAGAATTCATAAAAAAAATTAAAATATGAACATCAAACTAGATATTTCATGAAGCAACCATGTTAAGAAACACACAAACAAATATGAGACAATCTTTGCAGAATTCCCTTGCTTGCATTACTTAATCCAAATTTACAAAAAAAAAAAAAAATATATATATATATATATATATCTAAAAACTTCCACCCTCTTACAAATTATAATACCTCCCTTTTATAGGCAACCTATGAGGTATGTCAGTTAGTCATATCAAATGAGAACTAGACAAGCGTCAAGGATAGTTGTCCTTATACAACATTCTAGAATAAATGAAATTCTATAAGTTGACTAACCTATAATCCATGCGCATTAAAAATTTCACATGATTTTACAAAATATAATATTATTTCAAAATAATTTACATATTTTTGTTACAAAATAATATTCTAAGTCAACTCAGTTGACTTTGAGACACCATTGAAGTTGCATCTTGCTTATTTTGCTCCAGGATCTTCATGGCTTTATCATGTTGTTCACCAATTAACTTGAGGTTGATAATTGGATCCATCAATAATTCTTCTTCTTGCATTGGAAAATATTTGAAGTATTTATCAACTCTATCTAAGGATTCCTTAATGATCCTAACATTGCCTATCTTCCCCTCTGTTGACATGATCATATCCAAAATGTGCTTATTATCTATCCCTATAATTCCCTATATTTTATTCTTTACCTCTTGGATGAATTGAGTATCCCTATTTTGTAAATCTTCATTAGTTATCAATCTAATAGGACTAAGGATGGTTGCATCCTTGATCAATCTCCCTAGTACTTTCACCATTTTGTTTTCTAACTATTTGAAGTCATTCAAAAGTCTCTCTATACCTTTAAACCATTTATTCATGTATCTGATCTTCTCCATCAAGATAATCATAGCCATATTAAAATGTTCTAAGCCCACTATTTTAAACTTAGGAATCTAGCCTTCTATCAATAATTTGATCAACTAATTTAATTTCTTAACTGAAGCTTTCCATTGGCCAACTTAGGTCATAGCCCTAGTATTCAATTTGTTCACCATGTCAATATTAGACCTTATAGCATTCAAAAAGATGAATGTGTCATAAATGGTTACTTCAAACTTATTGACAATATCCCTTAGGACTAATAGAATGGATTGTTCCTCCAGATTCTTCTTCTCCTACTTTAGGCATTTGATGGTAGCTTGTAACATTTATGTATTTTATTGAGCTAGGTATAAGAAATCCTCTTCAAACATGGGGCCTTCCCTTGATCTCTATCCTTTATTTTTATTCAAGTGAGTCAAAAGTTTAACCTTCTAGTGCACAAATCTTAACTACCTTCAATGAATAATGTCTCAGTCACTCTTTGCAATCCTATGGTATTTGGACCATATCTGACCCCAAATAAAGATTGGACCATATGTTTACTTTTAACTTCTAGTTGTATACCAATTTATTGACTTGGAGAATCCAATCTCTTTTATTATTCTTCTTGTAGAGCAATGATCCATGGTAATTCTTGCTTTATTATCTTAGAATATTTAGGAGTTGATGAACTAGATGCAATTTCACTTGGCCTTCTCTCTCTAGGCCTATTTTTTAATCATATCTCTATTATAAGTTTAGAAGAATAAACACCTATCAAATGATACTACCTAGGGCCTAACTACCATATGTCTTCCATATTTTGATCTCTATTTAATCTAGACTTAAGCTTGATATTAATCTCTTTCAATCTTCTAGTGACTTCAAAGTAAGAGAAAGCTTTAGTGTATATAAAATCAAATTCATTGTGATCATGATCATAAGGCACATTCAAAATACCTTTGATCCTCAAATTTTGTTTTCCCCTTCCATAATGGCCCCACTATCTATGATCATTAATATGTAAGTTGAAGGAAAGTCTATGCTTTAAAGAAGCCTCAATGTGATCCCACTACTTAAAAATGGTCTTGCCAATTTTCATAGGTAAATTATGTAGAATTCCCTTCCTCTTGATAAATGACATCTATCCCATTGAATAATTGCTAAACTACTTCTTATTCTAATAATTTATTAGGTACATGAACTAGTAGTTTAAGAGGAGTACTTTGGGTTCCTTTAAACCTTATAACTATGAAATTAGGATAGATCTATATGTATCCTATTAATTCAATAGAATTATTGATTAGAGGATTAATCCTCATCATAGGAATACCACAAATAACATGAATCAATGAAGTTTATATATAATAAAATATGAATTGGATATGGTCTCTATACTTATAGATATGTAATTTGGAATAGTATTGGGATACAGTTTGGGTACCAGTAGGGGACCATTCTATTTGATTAGGGATTTTGATGTTTACACATAGATCATATAATAGATAGGACATCATATATAATTAAGTCCTCTTCTTAGTTTTAATCTCATATATATATATATATATATCTACTTAGGGAAATACTTATTATTTCACCTAATGGAGGAACCATCACTTCTTCAATGATAAAATATACCATGGTCACCCATATTGGTTCTAAATGTGATGTATGTGCACATCCATACAACTTTTTTAACATAGTCATGACCATCTTAACTCTAGGTCTAAATTTACTCATTGAGACGTTCTTTACATGATCTAAAATGAACTAATTACCTACTTATAATTGATTAGCTAGGATGTCCATCATGTTGTGCTTCTTAGCCCATGAATTAATGGAGGCTAGGTCAACTTGGGGCTTAGGAAATTTTTAGTAAGACTCAAAATAAATAGGGGAGATATATGCAATTTTCCTCAATCTATGTTCATGAATAATTATATGCTTGTTTGTTTTAGCTTCTTTGAAATTTGGACCAAAAACATTTATACAATGAAGTAACTCTAGTTTAGCATCAACATAATGTAGTCCAGTCATTTGAATGGCCACAATATCATCATAGAGTCTATTCACTGAGAGGATATTATCTTTTTCCTTGGTTATAAATCCCTAGTTATCATTTATCTAGAATAAATTTGAGCAATTATTATCCCCTATGTTCAATGAAGCAACTACAAACTCTATGTCCTTGAGTACTCATCTTTCTACATTTGAAGAAAGATATAGTTTAACCACTTACTTTAAAATGTGTCCATGGTTCACCATTGATATAATATTATTTGAATTATCCTTTTTAAAATTATAATCCAACTCTCTTACATAAACATAGTGAATCTAGGGATAATTCAAGTCTTTCCATATGTTCTAGGGATTTTTGGAGGTTTAGACAGAGATTTAGTAGGGGTAACCAAGTTAAAAATATGTGCTTTGGTAACTTGGATAAAATTTGGATCATGAATTTATACATTTTTCATGCTTGGGTCCATAATATATTCCAATAGGATGTGTATGCCTATGTGTCATTGCCTTGTTATGGTTCTTACTTACTTTCAAAATGTGATCGTTATCATTTTTGGACATATTTTATCATCTCTTGCCTCCTAAATATTGATAAAATTTACTCCATCGATATCTATTTATACTATTTGAACATGGGCCATTGATATTGATATAAATGATCAAACACATGTCATTGATCACCTTGGGATTCCTCTAGCCTCTACTTTCACCACAACCATTTATTTTTAATCTAGGATTATGAGAGTGTGCCATTTGGTAGATATGAGTGGTTTTTACGTACCTTAAAAATAATATCCATCACTTTAATTCTATTGTACCATGTGGAATATTTTCATGTAATTTGGGTTATTTGACCCCTTGGCTTACTTTGAACCATTGATCTTAATCTATAAGATTGAATGTGGGTTATTGATATTTATTTGAATGATTAAACTCACATTATTAATCTTTATTTGCTCGATTGAATACACACCATTGATATGTTGAATACATGATCAAATATGGACCATATATATACTATTTATACCTCTAATTAAATGTGAACCATTTATCTTCATCTATTTCACTATGAGTGTGACACTTGTCACCATAAAATTTTATCTTATGATCCTTTTACATTTTGACTCCGTACTTGTAGATTTGATTTTGTAAGATTGAATGCACACTGTTAATATTGATATTTAATTATTGAATTTGGC
Organism: Torreya grandis; assembly: GCA_037957365.1. Taxonomy (NCBI): domain Eukaryota; kingdom Viridiplantae; phylum Streptophyta; class Pinopsida; order Cupressales; family Taxaceae; genus Torreya; species Torreya grandis. The sequence continues at coordinate 125,079 of JARHVA010005936.1, forward strand.
CTTCAAAATGGATCATAAATCAATATTTTTACATAAGAACATGCATCATTGATCTTATATCTAAGGAAATTTTGACTTATTGATTTTGAATATCAGTTGCATGCCATTGATCTTGATCTGATCACTCAAGATTTTTCCACTTGATAGCCTCGTGTTTAATTTTTAACTACAAACAATAAAATAAAAGAAATAAGTGTTTTATATATATAAATAAATATGATAAATTTTAAACTAAGGTTTTAATGAATTAATAAATTTAATTAAAACATATGATTAAATTAAACTAGGTCTAAAATATAATAAAATGACCCTATGTAAAAATGAATCCATAATAAGAACATAGGATAAAATATTTAGACTAAGGTTTCTAAAAAAAATTAAACCTGGATTTAATTAATTTACTAAAGACCAAAATTTAATCAAAAGGTTCAAATTTATTATTGAAGCATAAACCCTAAACACTTGTTCATTCTAATGAAAATCCATTAATCTTACAACATAGAAACACATGAAGTAAATGTTAGAAACATTAGATAAAGTTAAATAAATATTATTCAATAATATGAAATTTTAATATGAATCCAAACATGATGTTCAATAATGCATTAAGATCAATTTGAATGCCTAATTTATAGCACAATTTGTAAAATTTAAACAAGGTTCTTCATTTTTCAAAAATGGGGGTATGTTGACCTCAACATCTATTAGACCAATATTGATATTTAATACTATAATATATTTATTTTAAGTTGATTTTAGGATGTTTAAGGATAATAGAAACCCATTTTAAGTTCATGATAGTTATTGTACAAATGTTCTAAGTCATTAATTTCATGATTGTGTTTTGAAGTTTTTGACAATTCTAAGTAGTCATCTAACAAAGATGAGTATGAGGATATTTTCCTAGATTTAAAGAGTCTAATGAATTTGAATATATTTTTAATGTATTTAAGGTTAATATGATTTCATAAATAGTCATTAAATATCCTTGTATAGATTTTGGTGGTCAATTATTCATGACTAGGTTTTGGAGCATTCAAGTAGTTTTGAGCGGTCATGTTACAGAACTGAGTTTGATGCTTTAAGCTTTGTGTTGAAGTGTATAATTAATTAGTGAAGATATTAAGATTATTAAGTTACACACACACACACACACACACACACACACACACACACACACACACACACACACACACACACACACACACACACACACACACACACACACACACACACACACACACACACACACTCACTCACTCACTCACACACATGCGCACGCACACGCGTGCACACACACACACACACACACACACACACACACACACACACACACACAAAACACACACACACACACACACACACACACACACACACACACACACACACACACACACACACACACACACACACACACACACACTCACTCACTCACTCACACACATGCGTACGCACACGCGTGCACACACACACACACACACACACACACAAACACACACACACACACACACACACACACACACACACACACACACACACACACACACACACACACACACACACACACACACACACAAACACACACACACACACACACACACACACACACACACACACACACACACACACACACACACACACACACACACACACACACACACACACACACACACACACACACACACACACACACACACACACACACACACACACACACATGAATATTTTTTTGTAAAATTTACGTTTAAGCTTAAATTATTGTAGATAGACTTTCTGGGTATGCACAGGGCTAATATGAACTATGCTATTGATGTGCTCCAAGTAGTGGTTTAACCTAAAAATTGTTACAAATCCTTGATGATATTATCACAGGTATATAAATATTATATTTTATTTTCTCATTCCATGCAATTTTTTCTAATGTTATCCAGAATGATCAAAGAGTAACATGTACTAATTAGGCCTAATAAGATTAGGTCTACATGAGACCTAAAGGAGAAATAAGGCCTATTTGAGAAAGGTAAGACCTAAAGGGGCTCAAATAACATTTTATTATTTTATATTAATTATTATAAGATCCATTCCATATATTAAATAAAAGGATAATATTTATTGGCCGACCAAGAAGGATATGGATAAGAAAATTCTTGGATATATACTAGGCATTTTTAGGCCTAATACAAGGGTATAGAGTGTGTAGATGTGAAGAGAAGAAGAAGATGATTTTTTGATATTACAAAGGTGGTGTAACATATAAAATAAATTATATGAATCATTCATTGACATCTACAAGGTTTAATCAGTGATTTTATGATAGTCTCAAGCTATAGAAAGGTTCTTTGAGCAAGTAGGTAAATGATAGTCTTTATTTGTGGGAGAGGCAGATTTGAGTGTGATAAAGCAAAAGAATACCATCATAAATTATGAAAGGTCAAAAATATTAAGATGGATATGATCTAATTTTTGATTAATTGGGTTCTTGATTAACAAGGGGGTTGTATCCTTATAGCAAGTTGGTTCTTCCTAAAGTCAAGTTGGTGCTTGATAAATTTAGGGGTTGGTGCTCCTTGTTGGTATGGTATTCAACTAAAATTTATTAATGGTCCTATAGGACAAGTTTTACAAGTTTTTAAAGATGTGTTTTAGTGGGTTTAATTCCCCTTTATGGTTTCCCACATATACTTTGTGTTCATATGTTTCATGATCTTGAGGATTGATGTCTATGATTTCTAAGATGTATATGTTGGTTTAATTGATCTATGATTACTTAAGTTTGCATATGAAAGTTTGAAGACTGATTCACCCACCAATCTCAATAATTTTAATTCTAAAAATACTGTGTTCAAGGCATGGATATGATGGTACCAAGGGTGAGATACATGAATAGGTGACTAAATAAGATGGTCCAAATGTGAATGGTGATTTAACTCTATTCAATCAACCTAGAGTGCATGAAAAAAAATGATAGTGCCAAGAACACATGAAAGGGTAGTATTAGGGATATGAAGACATGTCTAAACCCTTCAAATTTTTACATGAAGGTACCCTTGAGAAATGAATTTGTCTCATCTGAGTTGTAAATCTAGAGCATGTGAACTATTGTGTAACTTTACATACAAGTGTGTTGACAAATTTAGAAATGATGAAACTCAAGGCTATGGTTAAGATTTGAAACATTATGTTTGATCCATAATCACACTAGTATAAAAATATAATAGAGCTTTCACAGGACACCAACATCAACTATTCTAATCCCATACACAAGATAGTGTATCTAAGGTAGGCTTAAGAGAGTAGAGGTTTGGCAAGATGGTTTGAGTGAATGAGAAAAAGTGAAAAAGAGGGATACTAAGGTAGGCTTAAGAGAGTAAATGTTTGTCAAGATGTTTTGAGTGAATGAGAAAAAGTTAAAAAGAGGGAGACTAGACTGGGGAAGGTGCTTTAACAAATTTGAAGCTAAATATACATCAATAGGAAAGTGAAGGGCATAATACCCAGTCTAATCCTATGAGGCCTAAATACTTCACTAAGGTCTAAGACCCTAATTCCACCTCAATAGCATATCCATACATCTAGGTAGATTGAATGCAATGCAGGAGTATATGAAGATGTTTTAGGTCCTAGAGGAGGTGTTTAAAGTAGAGGAATGCAATGAAACAATTCATTATAGTTTTAGTTCTCTCCTTTCAGCACTCATATATTTTACCAAAAAGAGACCTAGAAATAGGGCTATTATGGGAATTTAGGAACCCCTATGAACTCAATATCCATGAAGGATTAAGTGGGATTTAGGTGCCTAACTCTATGAATGAATGTTAATAAGGTAACATGCAAACATTTCTTTGTATAGAAATCAAGGAAAACCATCTTCTGCTCATATCTCTACACACAATTTGTATGTGACCCAAGTCAATTTATGGGAGATGAAGGGGTTAGTATGATAAAATTTCATAACAATAAGTTTTGGTTTGGAGGTCCATATTGTATGAATCATCATTAAGATGGTGGACCTCCAAAACTCTTCCTAAATCCTAGATCATACTTGATGAAATAATTATGACCCAAAATACATTTAAACAAGGTAATTAGACTATGAAATAGTATTAATGTTCTTCCCAAGTCCCCTATGCACTCAGATCACTTATTGGTTGGCACATGTAATAAAAATACTATATGGTTTAGGCCTGAGAGAGCCATTTTTTAACAAGGAATTAAAGAGGACCTACGTACTCCATAGGTTAATGAGGAGGGAGATGTGCCCAAATATTTTATATAACTTCACATTAGTGTTGGAGAGTTGTAAATGATGTCATGGTGATGTCATGTAAGTGTCCTAGTGATTAGATGATGTGCTTTGATAGCCTAAGCAAAAATGACAAAGTGTGCAATATTCTTGATAAAGTATGTTTGAAGTTGGCTTAGTTGATCTTTTTGGCATGGTTAGAGATGCTCAAGGATGAGTATGAATTTTTGAAAATGTGAAAAGCATCCTATAAGAGGTTTATATTCTTGGAGATCTTGTGTTCATAAGTGGAATTCACCTAGATCATCATTATTCTCATCTACACATTTTGGGTCCAATGATAGTAAATCTAAGTAGGTAGTTTGTTGGCATCACCATTGCCACATGTGGATGAGTTAGGGGGAGTTGATCATATGGTTGTGATCAAATTAGTCCCTAGTTACTATGCTATAATTCTTAGGTCTTTTACCCAAGTGTGACAAAATATATGCAAGTGCAAAGTTGGGCTCCCAAGTAGTTTGATATTATTTTCCCATAATTAGCCAAATTTGCATAAGTCAAGGAAGAGATAAGTAATAATTTTGATGGTAGAATATCTCAAATGTGTGGATGTTTCAAGAGAAAGTGATCATATAGATTTGTTTAGATTTTTTTCTAGTTGATTTATGCAAACTTTTAGATCAATCACCAAAGTGTGTCGAAAGATATAAATGCTCAAAGTTAGCCTCCTAGATAATTTATAAGAAGAGTTAGTTGTGATAGAATATTTTGAGAATGAATTTATTTGGTGATATATCTAAAATGTGTGAGGGCTCTAGGATCAGTTTGACACATGGTTGGATTCTCTTATGTGAGAAGATCATATGTTCCAACTTTGAGAATATGCGAGTGAGAAAGGTAAAAGATATGACTATGTAAAGTTGTCCTTCTAAGAAGATAATCAAGGTTCCCATACTTATTCATATTTTCAAAATTTAAATTTTGAGTGACATTGATAGAGCACGTTGCTCCAAGAAGTCAGGAAGTAGCAAGATGAAGATAGGTGCATGATATTTGATGCCAAGCATAGATAAAGATTGAGCTTCCCCCAAAGATAAATGGTGAGCAGGTGATCATATAGATAGATATAAAAGGTGCATATTAAATTCAAGAGGTCAAATTGAAAACTATTTATCATTGTTAAAGACCAAGCTATGTACAAAGATCAATGGAGCACACTGAGTCAAAGTTTCTATATTTCATAAGATGAGGTCAACATGTTCAAGGTTTAACATTTTAACATTGGTGTTTATGTGTAAAAGTTAAAATAACATAAATGGTGTGACATTGATCTAAATTTTAGAGGACATGAGATGAAAACTTAGTGTTTGAAGTTTAACTGTGACCATTGGCATTTGAATATTTGAATTTACAAAGAAAAAAACTAGTGCTCTATATTTTTTCTATATATTTTGATACAAGATGAATTTTCTCATGATGTAAAAATAAAATTGATAGAGGACTCTAAGTTTCATATGGAAATATTAATTTTAAGGTCTAATTATTAGTAAAATCAAAGTTATGAAGGTTTAAAATTGACTATGTGTTTGGCTATGTTTTTCAAGTGACCTGAGAAGATTATTCGAGCTTGTGTTGATGTTGTTTAGATGTTTAATGATGAATTAGATATTGGATAATGTTATAAACTACATAAATATTCTATATATGAATTATGAAGGTTTTAATAATTTTATGTAGTATGAAAAATGTTTTAAAAATTGACTATGTATTCATTCATGGTGAATGTGTACATAGAACATTTTTTAAGCAATTTGTGTTTAAGTAGAAGGGTAATGTGATGTATGTTGGAACTTAAGGAGGATCTATAGATAATTTGGAATGGGTATATGTATATTTAAAGTGTTATTATGTTTTTTTTGCTTGTAGAAGTTTCAAAGAGCTGAATGGGTCTTTCTAGGACCTAAAAGTGACTTAGGTCTATTTAAAAGTGGATTATGCTTAAGTTTGACACATGTGAGATGCCTTAAGGGTGAAGTCATGTTTTGTGATTGAAAATTAAATATTTTGATATTTTTAATTCATGATTAATCTATAATTTTTATAACTAAATGAGATAGTTTCTAGGCATGTGGAAGATTTATAGAGGCTTGTATGAGTACAATATTCATTGAAGTGAAGAAAAGAGGAGATCAAGTGTGCCCAATGGTTGGATTGATGAGAAAAGTAGATTGAGGAATATGTGTATGAAATATATGACATCATTTTTATGGAAGAATAGTGATCTTTTAGGTTGAATATGAGAAAATATTTTTGTGTGAGTGGAGTAGAGTGAAGAGTTGAGGAGTAAAGAGAGGAAGTGTGCCCAGTGGATGGGTCGATGAGTAAAGCAATTCATGATTATGTGTATGACTTATAGGTCATATTTATATGTCATAAAAAGTTGTCTTACATGTTTGATTATTTGAAGTGTGATATATTAATAGGTGAAGTTTATGTGATCTTGGAGGTTGATTTGTGAGACAAATCAAAGTATGGTTTGTGTAAATGACCTCATGGTCAAGTTACTCTTATGGTGATATATTTGTTACAGGTGTGTTAGAGTGTGAGTGAAGGGATGGAGAGTTGGGTTAGTTTGGATATGTAATGTGTCCTAATTGATCTTTATGTATTGTTACAAGTATGTAATGTGTTTTAGCCAATAGGGAGTATTGGGTGAAAGAGTGAAGGTAAAGAGTGATAATCAGAGGTCCATCATCAAGTGTTGAAGACATTATTTCTAAGGTGGAGGTTTTCATTTAAAACGAGGGTATAAAGGACTTGGTATTTATTAGGGGTAGTTTCTCCTTATTAAATCTATGTTTCAATAAAGTTAGGAGGTCTAAAAGAGTTGATCATCTTAGGGGCAGGTGTTCCTTGTGGAACAAACATTGCACTAAATCTTAGTCAAGAGGATTTGACTAGTCCCTAGTTTTTAATACAATATAGGACAATTAGTCTAAGTTTTTTAGGATTGAGAGTGGGTTTTATTCCCCAAGAGGGTTTCCCACATAGTTGATGTGTTGATGTGTTGTATGCTCTTATTCATGCTTTGGATAAATGTATTTTCATGTTTATGTTGTTAAGATAAAGTTGATGTATGATGGAATGGTATTAGAATTTAATGTGAATTATTTTATACTGATTCACCCTCATTTTTAGTAGTTAATTTCAACAATTAGATGCCTATAAGGTTCCCATGCCTGATATGCACTTACAGGTAGGCTTAGGTGCTCAAGTGAGAGACTGTATGTATACAGAAGGAAGCAAATAGCTTGATAAAACTAATAAAAATGATATAATTTCCATAAATGGTTATTTTTAATGTTAATAAAATTGGATAAGTTCTCTAAAACTTTAGTTTTTGGTCAAAACTAATAAACCCTGCACTCAAACCTATTAATCTAGCACTTTCCTTAAGATAGTATTGATTAAAAGCTAGAGTAGAAGTAAAGGGGGATAAAATTACGTCTCATAACTTTATGTAAATGTTCATAAGATTATTTTATATGTGTGAACCACTTTTTTTTGTATGGGAGAAGCCATATTTGGTCATTTTGGCCTGAAAGTGTCTTACGACTACTCAGAATGCTCATTTCTCACTCGAGAGGCAACTTGGAAAGATCATAAATATACTGAATTGTTTCATGGGGAGTTTATAACTTTAAAATAGGTGGGGGTAATTATATATAAGAGATTAGTGTAATTTTTTTAGAGGTTAAGGCCCTGACCTCTATTAATCATTGCTAAGAGTCTAGAACTGTCTTAAACCTCCTTAAAACCATAATAAGAACTTGATTAGGCATATTTTATAAAAATTGAATATAATTTCATTTAAATCACCTATTAAACACTTGGGTTCATATATTATACTCATAATAGAACTCAATTATGGTAATGGTCTATACAAATAGTGTACAGACACCTCAAAAAACTACAAGTTTACAAAATTTTGAGTTGGAGATGAAATACAAGACTTGGTTGAAGGTTTAAAATAAATGGAGGGGTGGTTTAAAAGTTTTTACAACATAAAAAATCATAAAATTTAAAAAAATATACTTGGAAATGCTTCTGCAAATACTTACCAAATAGCTAGTTTGCAGAAGCTAGTAGAGGTGACCTAGTCACCTAAGTAGAGTAAGGTTGCAAGTGTGAACTATTTGAAAGTCCTAAATATTTATACATAAATTTTTTTTTGGTATAAATAAATCTTAATTGGATATAATTAAGGTTTGGTTAATATATCATAACTCTCCAAATAGTGATTGAGAAAGAGACTAGGCTACTTATCCATAAGCCTACTTAGTCAACAAAATGAGGAAGTTCATGGGCATAGAAGACCAATATGATGTTAATGATTCATCATAAAAAAAATTTTAAATACCATTTAAGGTGATCAAGCTATGGTAATATAAGACTAATATGATTTTAATTATTAATCATAAAACCTTTGTAACTATCCTTTGAGGTGATCAAGCTCCATATCCATGGTCATTATGAAGGATTTTTTTAGTTTTTTTAGCATGGCTAACGTGGAAAAAAAGTAGCCACTTAATGTTTCAAGGAGGATACCTAATTGGACCTATTTAAATGCTTATTAACTAATGAAAGGAGAGGTAATTGGCTAATTATGGTGTGTATATACTCTTTAGGAGTTAAACCTTTCTAAAAATAAGGTCTATTTCCCTAAAAGTGCTCATTCAAGGCACTAGTCAACCCAAGTAATGTATGAAGGAGTGTGAAGGTCTGTTATAACTACTATGTGAATGGGTGATGACCATTATGGCCTCTCCATGCCAATTTTATGCCAAAATTACCCTCTCTTTCTCAAAAGTCTATAATTTTAGGTCTTAAGGTATTTTTTTCATCCCTCAACTGGTTGTAGTAAAATGTTGGCAAATTATATTTGAACCTTGAGAATCAATAAGAAAAGATTATTTACAAACTTAACTATTAACATTAGTGTGTGTTATTTTTGTTGAATTATAGAAAGTGTGATGTTAATTCCATTTTTTGTCTTCTCCTTCACCTAATTATTAATTTTTCATCCTATACAGGTCATGTGATGTGTTATAATGTGGTAGTTGTACTGAACAATGATCTAGTTGATAGTGTTTCCAAGAAAGCCTTCCTTCCATTACCTTTAAGTTGTAGACCTTCCATAATAATCCTCCACATAAAACACTTATGTTTAGGTGTTCATAAAGAAGACTATTTAATCATTATTATTTAATTCTATTCACAAATTATTGTTTAAATATCAGTCAAGAGAGGATAAAATGAATATTGGTGCATCACCATCCTTAGTGTAGGTTTTTTTAATGTTTTCACTCTATCTTTTTTCACCCCAACATCAGTAGGTCTTAAGAAGAGAGATTAAGTTGATGTACTAGAGGATATACCCCATAAACTATAGGTTTGGTCTTCCTATAGGTCTCCCACAACCTTTAGACCAATCCCACGTTACCTTAAGCTTGAAGAGAACTAAACTATCTTCTTCAAAGAGTACAAATTGGAGTGATAAAAAGCATATCATTCACATCCTACTCCACCATATTATGGGCACCCATTATATGTTATTATTTTTACATTTCTACATGATATGCCTCCTATGGTTTTGAGACCTTATATTTCATATGATGATAATGCGATTGTGATTGATGACTTAGATTTTCATTTCTTATTTATCATGGATTTTATTGATCATCATCCTATACATAGTGTTATGATAGATAATGGTGTTATTGATAATGTATATACCATGAAATTTCTCCCATATTTGGGATACATACATGATGACTTATTACGTTCAATTAAAACGATAAAATCATTTGATCAGAAGATACAAGTTTTTGGTGAAATTAATTTACCTGTTCAGGCTAGTCCAGCAAATGTTACCTCTATATTTTAAGTTATAACACATAAAATAGTATTGGATATGTTATTTTTATGTCCTTGTATATATAATCTCCATGTAGTAATTTCCACAATGCATATCTATCTTAAGTATATTCATGTCATCAAGGTAATTATAATTTATAAGATTCTATTTGAACATCCTTTACAACAACTAAAGTTTATTCCACAATATTTGATTATACAACCTAATAAGGTTAATCCTATATGAAATTATAAGCAAAATTCAATCCCATTTCCTAGGCACTAATAATTGATATGCCTTTACATCAAATATCTATATTGGATACTTGGAGATCCTCATTCACACATCTATGGGTTATCCATTCACCTACATCATAACACCACATTTTAAAATGGGTAATAATACCTAATATTACACTAAGGAAATTATGAATCATAAATTAATGGGTTTCAAAAACCCATACACATTATATAATTACTTCATTTCCACATAGACTAATGTGACATACATAGAGCACCATAGATTCTACACATTCAAATTTAGCTCATATACATGGTCATTTTATTATACTGCATTTGGTGTATAGAGCACGCTATGAGCATCCCATATATGGGATCATTAGATATCACTCTAAAATTCCAAAACATCTAAAAATCTAAAAGTTAAATCTATAACATAAAAAAATATTTTAAAAAAATTAAATAATCCACAAATACAAAAACATTCAAATAATTCAAAAATAATGAAAATATTTAGAATTTCACATGTTTTTTAGATTTTTAATATGTTGTTTACTTTATTTTAGTATATTTCATATCATTTATTTACACACATATGTTTCATGATCAGTTGAGTGTGATAAGGGCATACATTAGACTCATGATATCTCAATAATGCAAATGTTGGACCTTTCCTCCTTCAACACGATAAACTATGTTGATGACATCTTGATTCTATATGATCATGATTGACATAAGTTATTTTTTTATGATAAATTTCAATTATCTTACAAGTATTATATATTTTACACATTTCTATAATCATTTTTTATCATAATGTATTTGATATGGTATTCTACATTACATTTTGATAACACATATATATAGGGAATAGTATCACATGATTATGCTAGTTGTTTTAGATAAAGGTAAAAACAGGTTTTGATGGGATCCCAAAACCCAAGTACAAGGAAAGAAAGATAAAGCTTCAACTCCCACAGGCAGAACCTAAAAACTACTACAGAGAAGTAGTAAAAATAGGTTTTAAATGGACCTGAAACCACCAGAGAGACCATTGGTCAAAACCCAGATTTAACAAAGATCTAGCTACACCATAGATAGAAGATTACAAAAAGAAACAAGAGAACAAGACCAAAAAACATAACCAGCAAGAAGAACTAGACTATTCTTCCAGTTCCAAAATCATTTTCACAGTTTCTGTACCTTTCACAATAGTATCCTGAGTGGTAGTTGCCACCAACTTGGCTCCCTCTTGTGTAGCCTTCTTTCTTCAGCTTTGTCTCATCCTTTTGTTAGGCCCCTCCAAAGATTTGGTCTCCTCGCTAGCTCTTTTTCCAATATTGGCAGCTGCAGCACAAATGTTGGACGTTACTTCCTCCATTTTTGTTATGTTCTCCCTAATGAGATCTTGAAGGTTATTCTCGTAATCTTTGAGCTTGATTGGGATATCTCTTATCTATTTTTCCATGTTGTTAATTTTGTTCCATGCAGCTTTTTGGTTATCTTCCATAATTTCCACTTTCCTTTTGAGATCCTTAATCTCCTTACACATCCAAGAATCAAGCTGGAGAGAAGCCTCTGCTTTGCAATTAACCCAACTCATAGGTGTGTGCTTTCCATTGTTCTACCTTCTCTCTCTCCATTCCTCAGAATTCTTATTGGGACTGTTCCTGCCTTCTTTAAAGTGATCCTCTCAGCCCCTTTGATACTGTTCTTTTGTTTCAGTTTGAATTTCCATGTCCATTTCTTGATTGTCATCCTGAACTATATTTTCCCTTTCGTTTCTTGAAACAGGGTCCTCAACAGGGCCATCCTGGACAATATCTTCCTCCGACACTTTCTAATTTTCCTTAGTTTCTTCTTTACTATTTTTAGATTCCTCCTCTTTGCTGACTCCTTCTTTCTCATTCTTCTCTTGACATTCTTCGTCCTCTTTTGAATTTGTATTTCAGCTTTTAGTACCTTCTTCTTCCTCCAGATTTTCCTCCCTAGGTTTATCAATTCTCTCCCACTTTGTATCTTCTTCTAAATTCTGACTTTTGGTGCTGGGGAACTTGATTTTGTCTTTCCCTTTTACAATTTCACTCTTTCTGCTCTCAGACTCCTTATTTTTCCCCTGGTTAGGGTTCTTAACCATAGCTTTATTCTTGCAGTAGCCTTCAATTAATAGAATTAGGCCTTCATGTAGGATAGGACATGTTTCCTTCTTCCTATGAGAAAATAAACTTTGGACCAAAGAGTAGTGCAGGTAAAAGGGAAAAGACAATCTTATCTTGTGTTTGAAATGATTAAGAAAAACAAAGTGGAATTTATGCACTCTCTTGCTTCTTCCGTCCAGGATGAAATACTCCCTTATACAGCATAAGACATCCCTCCATATCCCCTTAATCTGTTCCAATTCATAGAAATCCCCATTCTTGACCAGCTTCTGCTCTTCCACATCCATCTTGGGGAACTTACAAAAGGCCTCATTCGAAATGCTTGTCTGCTTGGAGAATTTAAGTCCATCCGTAGGCAGCCCTGTAACCTCTGCTATAAAATCATCAGTTAGGTTCACCGTGATACCATGCAAAGTGACCCTTTCATCAATCCAATTTTTGAAAAAAGCCATAGTGATATGCGGTTTTGACCCATGTAGCCTTTCCATATAGTTCACGACTTTTCCTTTCTGCAGAATTCTCCAGACATCTTATTTCTCTCTCCATTCGTCACAGTTTTTGGGTTCCTACTTCATTGGTTCTCCCTTCCTTTCATGAGCCATACTCATCTCCTTTGAAACCTAGTTGCTATGAACTTTACAATGATCCCACCTACTGCCAATTTGATTTGAAAGTCAGCTTTGTTTGGGCACGTTCAAGATCCGCTTCTCACTCTCAAGAGCCTTCCTATTTAATGATTGTATTCCTTTCCCTGTAAAGCCACTCCTCCTACTCATTATATTTCTATTACAATCTAATCTTTCCCTCCTTTTCATGAGTTACATCATGAAGAATGAGCACCCTCAGTTCCACATTCTTTTCTAATGTTTCCTGCCACCTCACTTTTTGTCCTATCTGGACTGCACAGTTTGCTAACCAATCTGCAACTCCATTGGCTTCACGATAGGTGTGGGTTATAGTCACTTTATCAAATTTTTTTACTAAGGTTTTCATCTCCATTACCATAGCCTCTATGGTCCAAGACATAGTATTTTTATTGTTAAGAATATTTATGATGTTCAATGAGTCTCCTTCTAGCCACAATTTGGGATATCCTGAATCCACAGCTATTTTGATGGTCTGAAGGGCAGCAGTAGCTTCAGTAATGTGACAATTCAATTTACCGATGGGGATTGTAACAGTATCAATAACCTTTCCCGTATGGTTTCTCAAGACTCCACCACAACCTACTTTCCCCGGATTCCCTTTAGCAGCTCCATCAAAGTTTCCTTTAATCCACCCTTGAGGGGGAACATTCCATGTAACTCCTAATCTGGGATTATTAGGTTTACCTTTAGAATTTTTTGTACTTAAGGGATTATCCACTTGGAGAGTTGAGCTTGGATTCTTTTTTGATAAAAATTTCTCCTTAATAGCTCTAATGATGTTCTATCCTACCACCCATCCAGGGAGTTCTTTATTTCTAAAAATTTGGTTATTTCTTTCCTTCCATATTCCCCACCAAATATGGGGAAGAGTAAGTTTCCATAAAAAAATTACTTCAAAATTATTGGAGGGGTAGTACCAACTTTTAAGAGATAATTACACGTTTTTATGATGGATCTATGCGATGCCCCATAGATTGAGGATCTCTTTCCAGACTAGTTGTTTAAAAGAATAGTTTACAAACAAATGATCTCTATCTTCAAGGCCCTTCTTACAAAGAATACACCTGTTCATAATATATATTCCTCTTTTCTGTAAATTATCCAAAGTTATGATTATGCTAGTTGTTTATCTCTCAATGTTTCATCCATTTAAATTATCTTGCTTGAGTGTGATTATTGTTTCCTTATTCACATTTCTTATAGAATATTTGAACATGATATTTTTCTTATTGGCCATAGTGCCTTGATTGTTTATTTTTTATATGTGTAGACATTTTCACATGTCTTCCACTTGAGTGTCTAGAATTTGAACATGATAATTATTTTTGGTCTATTTGGACCAATTTATGGTGTGATATTTTAGTATTATTGATGTGCGCTTGATGTTTTCTAGTCTTTTTATATTCTATACATTTCCATGATTCATATCATGCATCTTAGGGCTTGTTATGTATGCATATTATGAGCATCATATATATATATATATATATATATATATATATATATATATATATATATATATATATATAACACTACTATATGTCTCTATATTACATTATTCATATAGATACAACATAGTCATCTTATCCTTTTGATATAAGGTTATTTCCACTTTTTCAATCCATTCACCTCATAAGGTGTAATATTAGTGGGTAATGGAATAGAATGCATGACTCCACATAAATAAAATTAATAAGATGAGAAAAATTTGATTTAGTTTACATGATTAAGATATACATTTGGGACATAATTTTATGCATTGGGCACAAATTTGGGACAAATATTTTTATATTAATGATACATATTATATACATGTTATAGATCAAATTTTACATGTTAAAGATACTTTAAGTTGAGACACATTTTATGTGTACATGCACAAAATCATATATATACTTTCACATTATACATACATTTATGCACCAACATTACCAAGATGCATCATTTAAGATTTTATCTTTTGTTATAGTTGTATTTTTTATTATGTGATCAATATTTTGTGCCCTCAATGGAATTGACACTAGAACTATTTTATTTTGGTTTGATATTGTTACACCATTTAACTCAGGAAAGATTGGATAAATTAGATATAAGGTTAGATTGGTTATACTTGAGTTGTGTGATTGATATTTTGTGATTTCAATGGTCTTGGAACAATTAATCCATATAACAAATCCACTAGTCACCTCTCAAACATTTAGTTTTGAACCTCTCTACAATGCTTTAGTTATGAAGCATATTTAACATGATAAAATACCAAGGGGAAATATGGTTTCATCGACACACATGTGTACTCCTTCCTTTCTCTCTTTCTTTAAAATATTTTTAAAATATTTAATTTCATATTATATGCACTAATTACACCCATAACATGCTCTTGTTTTTAAGTCATTCACATACAAAAAATTGAAGTGGGATCAAGAAAATACAAAATTCTCATTTTTTCCTTTAACCTAGTAGTTTTATCCTTATACATTAATATATTAAAGTGGGGGAAATTTAGATTCTTAAATCTAGATTTAAATGTTAAAATAGTATTGTTTACTTGAAAAATATATCTCAAGGCTCTACCCTTTAGTTTGAGCTTCCTTGTAAAGTGGGGGAAATTTAGATGCTTAAATCTAGATTTATATGTTAAACTAGTATTGTATACTTGAAAAATATATCTCAAGGCTCTACCCTTTAGTTTGAGCTTCCTTGTAGTTGAAAGGCTCACACTTGCCACCTCACTAGATCTAATTACTTATTTTTTATTCCATCTTTTATTATCATGATTATCTATATCAACTTTAACCATATAACACCTA
The DNA here is from genome assembly GCA_037957365.1 of Torreya grandis. Lineage (NCBI taxonomy): Eukaryota > Viridiplantae > Streptophyta > Pinopsida > Cupressales > Taxaceae > Torreya > Torreya grandis. Next base: position 141,091 of record JARHVA010005936.1, read on the forward strand.
AAATCTGATCTATATCCTTCATAATCAGTTATATAATATATTGATGTGTGTCTTATGCACATACCCATATTTAAAGAGGTAACTTATAATATTTTAGGATCTCAATGGAGGTAGACTCCACTCTAGGGCATAATTTTAGGTATGGGTTAAACAACCTGGTCGTGGAACAGTAGGCTGGGCATGCATGTTAACTAGATGTACTTGTAGTGAAATGAATCTTAGTAAAGATATCAAAACCTACTTAGGTTGGTTGGATGGACGTAATATATTCTGGAATGGGTAAATCTTAGTCAAATAAAATTCAAAAGTATGAAAAGGTGGAGCAAAAAATAAGGCTCTATGGTTTCAAGGGGTCACTTCCTAGGCTGGTTCCTTTGTGGACAAGTGTTTCCAATACCAATACTTGTTTGTAGATGTTGTACACTTACATATTGACATAGTTAGGCAATATAGGATGAAATGGTATTGGAAACTTAAGGGTCTCAACTAAAGGTTGATATTTTTAGAGTATCTATTTAACACCCTTACTTAAAAAATTAGATCTCAGACCATAAAGGTACCTAAGGCAGTTATGGCTCAGACCTAGAAGAATATATTAAGGGGAAACATTCATACATGACACTTATAAAGTTATAATTGTCAACTAATTTATTATAATCAAGAATACTTACAAACTATTAAATATATTTTCTACATATAAAGTAAGCATAATCAAAGATAAAATAAATAATTATCCATAGATTTTTCACACTTCAAATTACTAAATTAAAGTAACCCAAATAAATACAACCATAATTACATAGAATTGGAAATAAAATGCATCCATATAGTTTCATGGAAATCAAATTGATCTCTTCCTATATGGATAAAAAATATGACCCTTTGAAATGAGTGATTGCATATATATATATATATATATATATATATATATATATATATATATATATATATATATATATATATATATATATATATATATATAGACATACATATATATAGACTTGGGGAGGGGTTGTCTCATCCTCCAGGTTCATGCAAGCTCAAATTTACAATAAGTAATTAGAACTTCAATTCTAATTTTAGTGTCAAAACTACATATGTGCAAGCTTACAATTAACTAAAACTAGATCAAAAGGTAAGTTTTATTGTATAACATACTAAAACATGTGTATGTTTACAAATATCCAAGGCTAACTTTTACATTCAAACACCAAGTGTATGTAAACTATAATTAGACATATTAATGAATAAATATAGAATTATCCTTGAAGTAAGGATTTCTTGATGACTACATGGTAGTAGTTTTTGTTGTGGTAAGAGCTAAAGGGGTGGATTGAGATAAGGTGGTGTCCTGATAATTAGCCTTCTTAGCTGAAAACTCTTGAAAATACTTGTTATCAACATCATGATGGTACCTAATGATATCCATGTTCAATAGTGGGGGTTTGTGAACTCTACTTGTTTATTCCATTAGGCATGCATGTTAAAATTTAGTGTTCCTAAAGTTTATCCTAAATATTTCCACTTCAATGACTTATTACATGCAAAATTTAACTCAACTTCAATCTCTTACAATTTCAATCCCTATAGATTATACTTAAAGTTGGTTGAGGCCTATTATAAAAGCTGGTCAAAATTGGCTCTACTTATTAGCCTACTATAGAGTCCCTTTTTTGTGAGAGAAAACACTTTTCTAGATTTAAAAAAAAGAGACTCTCATGTTCTTCATACTTGGGCATTATTTATTCTACTAATATGACCCTCTCCCTTTCTTCTTGTGTTTTAATGACCTCTAGGTGATGGAAGTTGAAGCATCCAATGGTGTCATCAGATTTATGAGTCTATATGCCTTATTTTTCATGTAAAGAATTAGGATTTTTAGCTTGCCCATATTACATCAAAGAATTAAATAAATTAGTAGATTTAATTATCTAAGGAGCTAATTTATCCCTCATTATAGCAATAGCCTCTGTAATCACCTAAAAGTGGTAATTATATGCTAAGAGTACCACTTGAGTTAACATTTAACTAGGCTAACCATAGAAATATCCTTGAGCATTAGAATTAATTTTCCAATCATTTAATATACCATAGTCACCTATAGTTAGACAAAACATAGTCTACGGATGTTCATCTCATATCTGAATCCAAATTTCTTAGCAATCTACAAAGAGGTTTGGGAGACTACAACAACATGGTGCTAGTGTCCCCAATTGTGCATTATTATCCTCAGCCCTATATTTTCCCAACATATACTTTTTCAAATGTGTTCCCCTCCTAAGGTTGGCATAATATCATTTTCTTATCCACGCAAGAAATAGAACCTTATAAACACAAGTCAAATCCACTTATATTCACTAGGTGGAAAATAGATGCAAAAGCTATTCAAAACAAAGATATTGTTGAGAAAAATTAAGGTATTTGATCTCTATTCTACCCTACTTTATACATATTACCATCTATAACAAACCTAATCCTATTTTTTAAAAATTTAAAAGCTAAAGCACATTCAAGGCATTCAAAACAACTCTCATTCTAGCATTTAATTATACTTGCATCAAACACTAGGTGGGATAACTACATCAAATTTGATCCCTCTTCAGAGTATTAGTATGTAGGAAACTCTCTACATATCCAGGTGTTGAAGATGTCCAATCCATCCTACTAACACACACAAAATTATTGCTCATTCCATACTTTGAAGGAAGATTAAGATTTTCACATTAAATTAGGTTTTCCATGCACAACATAGATCTTCATATTTTGTGGATGTGAGAATAAGACATATAGACACAGGCGTAGATGCTAATGAGTAGACAAACACTAGGATCCTATTGATGACACACATAACTAACAAGATATTAAATTTTAGAACCCAAATCAATCATGACAATAAATTTTTAGAAGTCTCTAGTTATGCCTATTTATTTTTATTATTATAAAGTCAAATAAGGTCAAAGGTTATAAGAAATTAGTACTTAATCATTTCATATTTATTTAACTGATTTAGGCATATCTTCCCTTTAATCTAACATAGGTTTTTCAATATAAAATCCTTAAAGGTTAAATCATTTGGTGAACCTATCTTACTTCAAACATTAATTCAAACCCTATCTTGCATTCATCCAAATTTTTTGCAACAAATTTATGGATGAATCCTTCTAATTTTTTATTTTTTTAGACAACCTATCTAATTAAAATCATATTCATATTAGGGTTTCAATTTATTTTACATCTAATATAAATTGTTGAAACTAAACTCTAGATTCAAAACCCCTAACCCTAGACACATTTAGGGTTGTATCCTTTTCTATTTATACCTATATTTTATTTCCAAAACTTATATATTTTATTCATATATATTCTAATTCATATAATCATGGTCATAATGATAAAATAAATTAGTCACTTTTTGTTGCAAATTCTAATAATTTCATTTACGTGTTTGTTCCCTTTAATTTGGAATAAACTTAGAAAAGACATAAACACATGTATAGATGATGCTTTATATCAATTTCAATATATGTCATATCTCATACAATATTATATTTATCCTATATATGATTCCATTAATAGTCAAATCTATACACACATAGATGATTTAACAAATAAGCTACCAACCATGTTTCTAGCTTCAATGTCATATTTTATGCACATGAAAGAATCTCCTTATCCTCCTCATATCCATGAGGGTGATAAAAAATTTACCTCTAATTAGTTCCATGATATAATTCTTTAATGATATTAATTAACCTATAACACTATCACTAATGCCCCTACTCAGCCTATTCACACCTCTTCCCTATAGGCTGTGTGCCTACATGTTCAAATAAAAATATCTAGGGTTTGCACTTGTGAGACTCTAAAGGATAAAATTACGAATCTGAGAAATATAATTATAGGTTTAAAAAATTAAAACCAAATATTAAATGAAAATATTACATTAGAAAAAAATTACAAGACAAAGGCCTTTAGGGCATAATAGAGTAAATCATGTTTATACATCTTTAACTAGTCAATTTGTGGAAAATAATGCTACATATCAGAACACAAAATCACAACAAATTACAGACACAACTAGTGATTCCAAAATCATTAAAATTTAAAATAAAATTTCAAGTGAGATACTCAATGAAATAATTAAATCTAAGTTGACCTACCTAACTCTTCTACACCCAATGAGGAGATCCAGATTATTTTGTGTATATCATAGAATGCATGGGCATTATTGATATTTTTACCCCAAAAATATCATTACATCTGATACCCTAAGGGAAACTCATTTAATTTTTATAAAGTCCCTTGAAACCACCAAAAACTCATTTTTCCCCTTTGCATTATAGAATTCAAAACTATAGATATAATTTGAAAGTTTACAAATTAATTCATGGGTTTTGGATCTTGCAAAGAAACCACCTTCCAAACTAGTGGAATCCATAACTTGACATGCACTTTTAATGTTTTGAAAAATGAATATTGAGCTTCAGATCTCATGAACCCTCTAAAGTGGTAGAATTCAAAACTCGACATGCATTTTTCAAAATTGCAAAATGCATGCCAAACTTTATATCATATGAATCCAAATTACCCCCTACCATAGGATCTTGAACCTGAAGCACAATTTACAAATTAAAATTTATGTCTAGGTTTCTTCTTTCTACCAAATATCTAAACCACAAGATTGATAACTCTATGAGAAATTTACAAGTTTTAAAACTTGTAAATTTCTCATAGAATTATGGATAATTAGTGGAAGGAGGAACTCATAGAGTAATTTGTAAGTTTGTAAAATTGTAAATTTATTAGTGGGTTTCACCTTTCACATATCAAGCCATTAAGTTTAGGGATATTGGACCTCCCTTTAGCACCTTTATGTTCTACCACCAACTATAATTAATACATTTATTGTAGGGTATACCTATATAAACTAAGCATTTTGGGGATTTCTTATCATTTGTTAAATTGATAAGTGTGTTTTTCAATATTTAAAAATGAATCTCATGCCATCTAACCCGTGATCCACATGAAAATAAAGTACCTACAAGTTTAATCCATAACTATAAAATGACTTCCACATCAATATTTCCTTTTTTATGGTACTTTCCTTATGTTTTCTACCATTATTCATATAATTTGAATTTTTTGAGTTATTTACATTTATAGTAAAGTTATTTCCGATATTAGGGTTTTATTTGAGTTGTCATTAATATTTTTAGAGGATAAATTTTATTTTATAAGGTTTTTCTATAGCTTTTCTAGGGCTTTCTAGGGCTTGTTCTATAAGATTTCATCACTAAAACCTAGTTTTCCCCCTCAAGGATTTGCATTCAAATCTAGTGTATTACTACTAACCAAGTGAATATTCCCAAATAGATTACCCATTTTAAAACCCATTGAATATTCCTTGTAGATACCTCCAAGGTCCCTACAAATATTAGACTTGCCACTAAAACCTAAAATCTTCATAATTTTTACCATTGTTTAGAACACCTTCAATCCTCACAATGTTCTAACTCTTTGAAAAAAGTGGACCTACTTAGAACACTTCCCCATCACCATAGGAGTCCACATTACTTCAGACACCTTCCCCTTCCAACAGAGATCCAACCTACTTAGAACACTTCCTAGATCTCTAGAGTTGTCACTTACTTGAAGCACCTCCTAGTTTTACCAGAACTTTTACCTACTTAGAGCACCTCCCATCTTCATTGAATATTATAACTGATCTAAACACCTATAAATTTTACCAACTTTCATAGTTGGTTTCTCACAAGTAATAAATCTAGATTACATGTTTTCAAAATAAATGAATTTTAAATCCAAAATCCCTAGAGTGACTCTCATTTTAGAGTCTAATACAATAAATATAATTTATATGGATTTAGTTAACATTAACCTAAGAGATATTTGGACCTGAATAGGTGAAAATTTTAAGAAAGAATAGATTTAGAGTATTTATGACTTTGGCCTACCAAAAGATGCAACCTTCCTATTATTTTTTCAAATCCCTAAGTTGGTGTTCACATTATCCCAACATTATGATCTTGATATAAGAGAGGTCTTAAATGATAAAGGGGAAAATATTTATAATAAAGGGGAAAGATTATAAATCTAGACCTTTGTTTTATTAATTCAGTGTTTACAATCCCAAAATTTGAGAGTTATCTCAATTTAATTCCATAAACATCTACATAATTATTTGAAGATAAAAGAGATGTGTGTCAGAATATGATTAACATATAGTGGCTCAAGTGCCCCAAGCCTTCTTCCATTAGGCTACCAAAGACGCTGTGTAGGCTTGATTTCATTGATGAATTGGGAGATATCATTATATTATTACACAGGGTCATTGGTAGTCCTGATACTAAGTATTTCCAAGAGTGAATGTACTAGTACATCTAAGTAATTTAAAAAAAAAAAAAAAAACATTTACTAGGCCTATCTTATAACTGATTGCCTCCACAAGCAATTGTTGGAGGTGAAAACAATTGGAAAGTTCTATATGACCTATTACATTATATACATTTTGGTCAAAGGGAGATTATTCCCAGGCCTTAACATAGTTTAGGAATAAATAAATAAAGTATACAACTACTATCCTAACCTAACATTAGAGGCTAGTAGAAAACATTTTAGAAGAGTAAATGATGTTTTCATCTATTTCATCATTATCACATTTGATAAGGAACTTGGGAAAAAAAGGTTATCACCAATAGTAGTAAAATATATTAGCAAGTGGGGCTCATACTTCATTTAGCTACCCATATTTTCATATATTAGAGTAGCTAGTTTTAGTGGTTTCCCCAATACACTTCCATGATATGTTAGTGACAAATGGGCATTGATGGAGCTGGTCACATAGCTCATAGAGACCCACAATCTCATTTATTATAAACAAAAGGTAGGGATACATTTCCCAATCTATATTAGCTGATACACATGCTAATACTTCCTTAAGGCCAAATGTGTTAAGGTTGGAATGTGCCAAATGACACTAAGGACTTTGGAGTCCAGCCCATTTTTTTATGTTTATGAAAATATCAGCAACACACTGACACATAAAACATATGATCATGTACCATATTATGAAGAGTATTGGGAAGACTATGAAGATGAAGAGAGAGTAAAAATGAGATATTATTTTAGAATGACCATAAAAAAAATCAAATATTATAATTTGGAACCAATTCTAGATTACTTAATAGATGATGACTCTATAGTGGACCCAATTTATTAGACATAGGTCATCACACAACCCCTTCCACCAGTAAGGTGGTCAGCTCCAAAATCCTTTTCTTTATTTGACATAATATCTCATGTGATTATTAAAATAATCATTTTGTTGAGGATCAAGGGAGTGTAAGGTAACAAGAAAAACAATAAGGGTCAAATAAAATCTTTTAAAGCTTAAGGTAGAGGGGATTAATCCATAAAAATAGGGTCTAAGTGGAACAACAAATTAAATATTTGAAGAGACAAAAAATAAGAAGAAGACTAAGGGTAAGAAGGGTGAATTAAGAAAGGAGGGCAAGCTATAGATCAAAAAATTAACCTTTCATTTGAAGACACAACAATGATAGAATCTTCCACATATTAAATCCCCATGACTATAATAGTGACAACCCCCATTTTCATTGTTCACCCTCCCCCTATCTACATTGTTCCATAGGCACTAACACCTACACCTCATATCTCCACTCCTTCAACATCCAAGGTTTCCATTTCACCTCTAGTTTCCACTCCACCTCTTATCTCCATTCCCCCTACATCTATAATTTCCACTCTACCTACCATTCCCTCTAGATTTCCTACCATAATAAACCTAGTGTAATCAATATAATTGAGTCAAGTGGACATTCAGGGTTCCTTTTTAGTGGATTCTAAAATTTACACTCCAAAATCCCTTCCTCTAATTTCACCTTCCCATTTCATTCCAATCCCTCTTTCCATTCCATTCATAATTCCATCCATTTCATCTCCATTAATTTATAACACCACCCATTAGTACAAATCCATAGACTTAGTCATCCTAACTCTAGTGTTGCATGTCATCCAAAATCCTAGGATAAGTATTTTTCCCCCTCTTTCCCCACTCACTTTCTTTACATCACCAACCCTGAGTGGTCCTACATATTTGATTGATTCATTCAATTCTTTGGTTTCCACCCTCCCACCTATTCCTAGATTTAGAGTTCCCATGTCTATTCCATCTTCCACACCCCTAATAGGCGTAGTTATTTCCATTAACTTCACCTCATCCACTTCTACTATTTCTAATACACCTTCAGTTGAGATTATATAAAAATAGGTGCTTGATATAAATATATATTTTCAACCCACTAATGAGAGTGAAATGTCACAAGTATTTCCTAAACAATCAATGGCACCATCTTCCTAGTATTCTACAATTATCATAGTATCCTAGTGCAATAACGTATGTTATTGATTCTTTGATGACATTTTCAAAGCAACCAAATGCTACCCATAGTTGTCTAGCCCAATCAATGGATAAAAAGATAAAATAAATGATTGACCCTAACACAATAGACTTTGGTCTATCAAAGATCAAGAAAAATCCCAAACCTATTCCCAAGAATTTTTGTAGGATATTTAGTGATGACAAGGGGGAAAGGTATGTTGAAATTTTAGTCCCCTCTCCAAACAAATCAAAGGAGAATCTTATGGTGGGGGATTATCACAGTTATAAGATCCACCTTCGATGGCAAATGATATAAGGGTTAAAACATGATGTAAAATCTAGCATCAATTCCCTCTTCTAGAGAATTGATCATGATAAGGCTACCAAGGGTGAATAAAAGATAAAAGTGGATTAGCTTACAATTAAATTGAATTAGTTCATATAGCCCAGTGAATCATCAAAACAACCATAGTCAGTACAACTAATCAATCAGAATCCATATCAAGATATAATTGATTCAGTTTGAGAGATGGATCATATGGGAAGGGTTACAAAGTAATGGTCAAATAAACTCATTTCTAAGGGCAATAAGGTTATTATCATAATAATGGACCAGTATGAAATAATTAGAGATAGAAAGAATATCCTAAAAGAACAAGTCAATAAATATAAAGGAGAAATTCAAACCTTGAATTTATATTATCCAAAACTGATAGTTATGGATTCAATTGATATATATGCCCTTGTTACTAAGAAAATACTAAAGAATGATTTTGAGAATGAGGAATTACATAGAGAAACTCAATTTTGGATAAGGATACTCGTAGAATTGGCTCACAAGGCTAAGGTGGCACATTATAAAGTTGTTGATATATTGTATGAAATTGAAGGGATGATGAATATGATGTCATGCCAACCAATAAATGATGTAGAGAACCTCTTATAGGTATAGAAATTCCATAATAAGTTCAAGGAGGTAGTTAAAGAATAGTATACAAAGGTATGAGAATGTACTAGATAAAATAAGAATGGAAATATAGGGAGACAAGAATTTCAAAAAATAATTATTTGATATTCAAGTAGATTATGTAGCCTCTCACCTCTACTCATTCAAACTAGATGAAAAGCAAATACAAGAAGCTTTCAAGGCCTTTGATGCATATGTTTGAAAACTATAGGCCGAGAAAGATAAGAAGGCTAAAGAAATTTTGGATATTGATTAATCTCTTTCTATCTAAATATTTTCCTATGTTGTAATTTTATTTTTTGAAAAACATTGTAAGTTATAATTGTAAAGGTACAATTATATTTTATAATTCTTTTGATAAAGATAAACATGTATTTTACACTTTATATTTTTGATAATGCAAAATTTGTAAAAATCATAGTTGTAAATTACACTTTCTATTTTGACAAGTATAAATTTTTAAAAAGTGTAAAATCATGAATTAGAAATTGCAAATTCCATTTTGACAAAGTGATATGACTCAAAATTTGTAAATGTCTCACTTGTGTTTTACAAGTTAGGCTTTTGCATACAATTAACTTGAAGTTATTTCAAAGTTATTTTTTATTTAAAAGTCAAGTTCTATTTTGGGCTCTGCCCATTTGCATGAGGAGCTATTTTAAATTTCATGAAGAAGGAGTATTGCATGGAGATATTCCAATTCTATTAAACCTTTCCAAGCAAATGATCATGTCCAGCTCTTGAATGCCACTTTCCAAACCATTATACAAGTCAAAGAACACTAGAAATAGAAGACCTCACCTCTTTTTGCATGAATATTTTAGATTTGTATGGTTTCTCTTACAAGGAGTTCAAGTTTTGACAACTGCATCTCACCTATGAGATATTTTGTCTAAATATGGCCAAATCCCATGGCCTAATCTATCATTTTACTATTAGTGATATATTTATGAAATTTGAATGTATTTTATACAAGTTGTAACCTTTGGAGTGAAAATAAATTTAGGATTTTCCTTTCTTGTTTGAGAAATCTCTATGTGTAATTTATTTGAGTATTTATGAAAGTTTAATTCTTATTTTAAAGTCACAAGAAATTCATTTGTGGTATTTCTACCCTTATAAAAATATTATTTGATTAAAATAGAGAATCCTTTTCCCTTCTATGAAAAATAACTAAATATTGCATCTAATTTCCCATTTGTATGAGTTTGTGCTAAAATCAATTTCAATATAATTTTTTATTCTATTGTGTTTATCAAGAAAGCATTAAAATCCACTAAAAATATTTGGTACAAACACCATTTTTAGTTTCTACAAATATTATTTCTCAACCCTTTTCCCAGTCAAACCCCTAGTTTAGGATCAAAAGCACTAAAGAGTGAAATTTCCAAAGAACTAATATTTTATTAGTTACATCAGATTTAGTGAAAGGAAGCTAACTTTATTTGGAAATTAACATCAATTAACCAAGTTCCCATGACTTTATAGGTTTTTCCATTGTATCATTAGGTAATTTCACAACAAGCTACATAATCAAGATAGGTGCAAACATATGTGATAATAGTTTTAAGCACACCTGTTGGGACCCAAAAGTTATAAAGAGATTGGTGTTATTCTAAATTAGTATTGTATAAAATCCATGCATATATCAAAAATACCTAACAACTCCACTAGATTACAAATTCAAAATTTAATGGTTCACGTATGTTAAGCAAACAAATGAGATCATCTACTAGAGGTAAGAGGGTTAATTTTTCAGAATTGTCTTTCCCATCTAAAAAGAGATAAAAAGTAGTCATCCCTCATCTAAAATTATATCTTACAATCCTCTTTTCATCTCCTTTAGTAGCTCTTATCGATTTCATACCTCCCATGATGTCTAAATTTTTTTAGCTTTCAATAAAGGTAGCCACTCTAATTGGCCATGTACGATGATATATCTACCTCAACTTTTAAAATCCTATCATATTATATTGGTGAAACTTACACCACTCCTATAAAGAAAATTTAAAATATTTCCAATCTATGTTCAATCCATAATGTGGTATAAGACAACACTATAATTAGACTCCTAGTCTCCTCTTCAAAGGTAAAGCCTTGTAATGGTACATAGATCTCACTCCCAATTCAATCTAATTTTGGGATGATTTAGGAACTACACTATGTACTCAATTTGAGGATAAGAGTGACCACCTTTTCCTAATTGAATAATTAACTGCTATTCAACAAGCTCCTCATGAACATATGTCTAATTTCAATTTAGGATTCCAAAAAACATGGAATAGAATTCCATCCCTGGTTAAACCCACTACAAATAATGCTTTCTTGTATTACTTAAGATCCCTTAGTAGTTATATATCTATAATGATTCAGTCAATGGGTGTCATCACACTTTTTACTTCCTATGAAATTGTAATAAGGGTAGAAAAATTATTAATTCAAACTAGGAAATTTTCCCCAAGGCCACTAATGCCTCTATTTCAAAAAATAGCTCCCATTACACCACCTATAATTGTTCCAATTCCCACCATGAACAAAGCACTATCTTTGACTCCTATACCTATGGGTGATCTATATGAGGATAAATCTTTACTCAAGAGTTTTGGAAATGAATTGGTAGTGATGAAGAGGCAACAAGCCCAAAACTATAAGCCTTTTTAGTAGGCTAACCCTACATACCAAGGAAATATGTATCCATAGTAGGGAGATAGGTAGACATATCATGAAAAATCATAGCCATAGGGGCAAAATATGCAAGACCTCTAAAATTTTATTCTTTACTATCAAAAAGAGCTTTTAAAGTTATTATACCAGTTTAGAATAATATGGCTCAAGAATATGAGTGGTTTTAACTTTGTAGTCATCCACATAACTAAAAAAATTATCCAAATGGTGTTATCAGTCAAGCCTTGATAATTCAAGGCATATCAAGTACACAAGGATATAAAGAATAATCTACTTCCCAACAAGCATATACACAAGAACTTACTCAAAGTGAAGTAACTCTTCTAAACTAGCAAGAGGATGACTTTGGTGGTATAAGTCAAGAAGAAGAAGAATTCAATGGTGGAGGTTTAATATTAGTTAACATGCATTAAAATAAAATAACAATATAAATTTATTATCCCCCTAAGATGGAACAACCTACAACTTACAAAGTTGTACCTCAACCTATAAAGACAAACATAGTGCAAATGCCACCCTTTATACCTATAGGCCAGCCCAAGGTAAAGTTTCCAGCTCCAAATATTGTAAAGGAAGCATATATCTAAAAAAATCATATGAAAATATTAATAATATCCATTTCATCATAGTTGAGTAAATGATGAAAACTAACTTGAATTTCACTATGTGGGAAATACTATATATACTAGCACAAAGGGACTTGTTGTAAAAAGCTTTAAAGAATTTTAGAATATTAGACAAGGTTTCATCTAAGGTACCTACAACTACAACTAATTTGTGTCAACCCCAAGATGACACTAAAATAAGCAAAAATGGTAATCCTCCCCTTCTATCTTTCACTTATAATAGGCAAGCATCTTGTTCACAACTACATGGTTGATTCAGGGGCTACTAGTTTAATGATGACCAAAAAAATAACCAATGCTCTAAGAATAAAATATACACCCATAAATAAAGGATTAGTTCAATTGGATGGGACTACTATTAAAATAGTAGTAATAATAAAAGGACTAAACCTCAGTATTCATGCTTGTCCAAGCCTATCAATTTCTCAAGACATTTCAGTCATAGATCTTCCCCCTTACTTTACCATTTGTCTTTTAAGAGATTTCAATTCAAATATGGGAGGATATCTATATGTGAATTAGCCTCACATGTTACACATAATGAGATATAGGACTAGATTGACCATAATATTTGAGCCAATTGAAAAAGATCATATAGATCCATACAATCATATCCTCATAGAAATGAATTATATATTGCAAGATCAAGAGGAGGAGATGAATCATGAGGTTACAACACCTATAGTAGAGATTATAGACACTCATTTGAATGAATGGGAATCATCCCTTCAATTTGATCCTTATGACTATGTACAAGAAATAAGGTTAGGTACATATTACATTCATGAGATTGATGTAATTATCCTAAAAATAATTAAACTAGCTAAAGAACTTTAAGGGATATGGTAATTTTTTTTTGATGGTTTGAGAAGCAAAAATGGTGTAATTCTAGGATTTTATTGATATCTCCATAGAGTGAGAGATAATTTTACTTATATATACTTTAATTTGGATACACCAATAATGTATTCTAATATTAAGCCTTGATTTGAGGCCTTCAGTTGGACAAAGAAAGAGGAATTAAGTTATTACAATTTTTTGGTGACAATGAGCTTATTGTTCACCAAGTGAGATAAAAAAGTGTAACCAATTTTTTTTCTAAGGTATTGCAAACATATGGTTTGGTATTTTTTAGATGACTTCACCACCTTGATTATTAAAGTGGTACCAAGGGCACAAAATAAATATTTTAACTACATGGTCTTAGTAGGATCCCAATATAACCTAGTAGTAGAAATAAAGAGGAAAAATAGCTAGCATGTGAGGTTGATAGTAAGTCCATCTATCCCTGATAAATTAACTAATTGGCAAGTATTTGATAATGATAATCATATTTTAAACATTCTGAGAGAAGAATCTAAATTTTTAGATAAGAACTATCCATAGCTACAAGACCACTATGGAGATTAGATCATCCAACTGAAAATGAACAAACTATCTATGGGTCATGTCACACTATATAATATATTCAATTCTAATGATCAATTGAAACACCAAAAAAATAAGATCATGGTGAATTATTAATATTGTGATCCAATGGTCATCTCAAAAGGCAAGTCACTCAAGATAGGGAAGGTATGTAATGACTTCAAAAAGTAATATTTTATTCATTTATGTCAAGAGTTTGATGATAACTTTTTTGAAGTTATCATGATCTAAGAGGATTTGATCCAAGATAACTTAATACATCATATAATTATATCCAAATAAAAATCTTATTAGGTAGAAATAGAGACCTATAAATCTAAATATTGAACCCCTAATGAGTACTGAGCTCTCTAAATTGATAGAATATAATATTTCCTATCAAACACTCATCTTGGGTTGTAAATTTGGTCCTTATCAAAAATAAAAATGGTGAAATAAGGTTGTGTGTGTATTTTTGGGACCTAAACAAAACATCACTGAAAGATTATTATCCTCCCCCCCTATGGAACAAATTTTATAGATAGTATTAGGATCTAAAAGTTTGTCTCTTCTAGAAGGTTATTCTAGCTATAACCAAATCCTTGTACAAGAATCAAACTAATTTAAAACTACTTTCACAACCAAATGGGGCATATATGAATAAAATACTATGCCATTTTGTCTAAAAAATGCATGTGAATTTTCTTAGAGAGCCATGGACATGGAATTTAAAAGTCTGATAAATGAAATGATAATAGTATATATAAATGATATTACAATCTATTCAAAACATGCTGATGCACATCTGGACCACCTCAGAAGGATTTTTGAAAGGTGTAGATAATTTGGGATTTCATTCAAATCAAATAAATGTGTTTTTGTAGTTCAAGAAGGGAAGATACTAGGACACAGTGTGTCAAAATAAGGTCCTGCAATAGACCCAGAAAGAATAAGTGTTATATCTACATTATCACTACTGAGCCATAAGATATGGATATAGATCTTTCTTAGTAAAATTAACTTTTTAAGAAGATTTGTCCCAAATTTTTCCTCTATGGAAAACCCCCTTACTTCAATGCTAAGAATGAAATTCTTTTTAGTTAGATGCAAGAGGGAAAAGATAGATTTAAGGCCATAAAATAGGCTATTTCCCAAGCTCCAACCCTTTTCAACCCAAACTATGATAAAGCCTTCATTGTCTATGCATTTAGAGTTGAAGGAAGCATCTCAACCATTTTAACTTAGCACAATTAAGAACAATTGAAACAACCAATATCTTTCTTTAGCCAATCCTTGAAAGTTTATGAAGAGAATTATAGTTTTTTTGAGAAGCAATTGTATATGATGATCAAATCCCTCAATAAGTTTAGGCATATGCTCTCAAAAAAAAATTCATCTAATGGTGAGTCACCATATCATCAAAGAGTTCATGTTGAGTAGGGAGATAAATGAAAAAAGAGCAGGGTGGATCAAAAAGGTCATGGAATATGACATGGACATCACAATCACGAAGATTGTAAGAGGAAAAGGATTTTGTGAACAACTAAATTTTGACATCAATATTGTTGAGGTATTATTTGATACAATGTATGTTTAAACTACACCTCAACCAACCAATCCACCTCCATTCAATTTCTATATCCATGACATGGTTGATTTCTTACAAACTAGAGCGTACCCCTATGAATTTTAGTAGTAAAAAAAAGGTATTTTTGACTCCAATATATTCCTTATGTTCTAGTTTATGGAATATTATTATATAAATATATGAATGGATTCTTGTTAAGATGTACTTAACACAATAAAATTTGTAAAGTTCTCAAATAGTTTCATTATGGCTCGTTAGGAGGACATTTTTCTTCAAGAACTACATCCATCAAGATAATAAGAGGAGGCTATTATTAGTTTGAATTATTCAAATATGACCACCAATGGGTAAGTAACTATGAAAAGTGTGCTTACTTCATTGATAAACAAAGGCTAGCAACCTTCTTCTCATACCAATTCAAAAAGATAAGCCATTTACTCAATGGGGATTAGATTTCATAAGTATGATCAATCCTCTATCAAGTGTAGGACATAAATGGGTTCTCATAGCAATGGAATATTTTACATGATGGACTAAAGTAGTTAAACTAAAATATGCCATATAATCATCTATTTTGGAGTTCATGGATGACATAGTCTCAATATTTGGTGTTCGTCACACCATTATCTTAGATAATGCTGAAGCATTTATGGGCACTCAAGTGAGTGAATGGGCCATGAAGTATAATGTGTACCTGAGTACTTATTATAATTATTACCCTTATGGTAATCATTTAGCTAAGTTAACCAATAAGAACCTCATCAAGATTATCAAAATAAAAATGGAGGATAACCAAAGGATATAGCACACAAAATTGAAATCAACACTATGGGCTGATAGGATTATTCTAAAAAGATCCATTGGTAATTCCCCCTTTATGTTGGTATATGGAAGAGAAGCAAGAGTACCACTATCAATTGAGCTACCATCTCTAGATCTCAATCACCAATTATATTTTATTGACAATGATGAAATGATAGTAATATTGTCTAAACTCATGTAACTTGAAGAAATCAAGAATCAGTAAATGAAAGTCTTAGAAGTAAATTAAGCCCAAACCAAAAAGACTTTTGATAAAAGGCATCTGCAATGAATTTTAATAAAGGAGACATGGTTCTAAAATGGGATACAAACAAGGCTAAACTAGGCAAGCACACTAAGTTTGATGTAATATGGAGTGCTCCATATAGTATTACTCAATATAAAGGGGCCAACACATTCCAGCTCTCCATTCTTGATGGATCAAAATTGCGTATCCCAGTCAATGGAATATACCTAAAATCTTGATTTTAAGGTAGGAATTCATTATAAAAATTAAAATTGTGTATATAATAGGGTTAGTTGTGTCTTTTAATAAGTTCTTCTATATAGGTCAACTCATTAGGAGTTTTGTTTCTTTAGATTATGTCTTTTTCCTATTTTGTTTGTCTATTTCTTCCTATTTTGTTCATGTTTAGGCAAATCCTAGTTTTTTCTTCCCTAGGTTAGAGTTTTTTAGAGATAAATTTATGCCATGCCTAATGTATTAGAAGGCTACTAGATTAAAACTGATTAGTAGGAAATCATCTAGTAGAGATCACCAACAATATTCATATTTTTACCCAAAACTATCATCATATTTGATACCCTAAGTGAGATCCCATTCATTTTTTAGAAAGTCCCCTAAAACCACCAAAAATCCATTTTTACCCTTTGCATTGCATAATCCAGATCTTTGGATGTAATTTACAAGTTTACAAATTGCTTCATGGGTTATAGATCCCACATTTAAACCACCTTCCAAATCGACAGAATCTAGAACTCAATATGCACTTTGTAAGTTTTGCAACTTGAAAAATGCATACCAAGCTTCAAATCCCATAAACCCTATAAAATGTTATAATATAAAAATCAACATACATTTTGAAAATTTTAAAAATGCATGCCATCCTCTAGATCCCATGAAGAAAAAATAGCCCCTCCACAAGATCTAGAACCTGAAGCATAAATTATAAATTACAAATTACATCTGGGTTCCACCTTCCACCAAATATCCAAACTATGGGATTTGAAACTCTATGAGAAAATTTTGAATTTTTCAAACTTGAAAATTGGTTTGTGAGTTCTACCTTCTACTAATTATTTAAACAGTGGGATCCAAAACTCCATGAGAAATTTTTAAGTTTATAAACTTTCAAATTACTCGGTGGGTTCCACCTTTCATGTATAAATCTTTTCATTTTGGTAGACATTGGACCTACTTTAGCACCCTGAGGTTCCACCACCAACTACTATTAATGCATTTATTCTAGGGGTATTGTTGACAATTTTGACCAAAATTAGTGCTTTTTAGGCCACAATTCTTTGGTTTTACCAACTTTAAAAGGCTATGACCAGTTTTAAGAAAGTTTTGTATGATAAGAGTAGTAATTTAGCCTTTATAGGTCAAATTACTAATAATTTTGGTAACTTTCAGGGGTTGACCAGCCTGTTGGTCAAAGAACTCAAAATTTTTGACAAGGATAGACTTAGATATATACTAAATATTGGAAGATATTTTGCAGACAAAGACACAAATAAGATAACTAACACAAAAACCAACATGTGCACATGTGTACTTAGAGGAATAGGCAAAAGCAACCTAGAAAGGGGGAAAATAACATTAAAATCATGTGTGGATATGCATTTAGAGGAAAGCAACAATAAGAAGTCTATGATGTACAAACTAACCTCCAACTTGTTGGCCCTCCTGGATCAAAAGGAAAGCTATTTGATGCACCATGGAAATTTGAAATTTATTTGATTCCTTTTGATAGCCCTCTTATGTAAACGGGAGTACTTATATGTTCATGTGTTTTGGATGATGCAGATAAGTCTCCAAATTCCATTCTTAGGTGTATGGATTGAAAATATGGATCCAAGATCCAATCATCTTCCTCCCATATTATTTTTTGTTACATCAAAACTACTAATTCTATCTCATTCTTAGGCTGATCATGATTTGAAACATTCTCATTCAATAATTATATTAGCAAATTAACTGGTATGCTTGGATTGGTATCTTCATTATGATCTATTTGAGGTAGTGGCTCACTGAGATCTTCAACCTCTTGGTATGGATTTAAACATGGCTTAAATATTTCATTAATTTCTTATTAATGAATAGCTGCAATAGTACTCTTTACAAAACATTCCTAAATCTCTATATGGATTGGAGATGGACTATCAAAATTTGCAAAAAACCTCTCCAAATCATCCCAAAAGGCCTCTTCATCATGATTAATTGAAAGGACATGAAATTCATTTTTAATCTTACCATTTGGAACATGTTGATCATGTATTTCTACCTTTTGGATTAATTCATATGAAGGTTCTTGATCTACTGTACTTGCTTCATCTTCATCTTCTATAGATAATGGCATCTCATTTATCCACTCAAGCTCTATCTCATCTTGTTTTAGGATCTATAGAATAGTGTTGATTTCTTGAGGCTCCAAAACATTGGTAGAATCTTCAAACGAATCATCAACCTATTGTTTTATCTCATCATCAAAATCTGTTATATTAAGCTCTTCAAATTCATTCAAGAAATCATGGTATAGATGTTGCCAATGATCATCTTCTTCTTAATCACTCAAGTCACCTTTATTTTATCTCTTTGGCTACATCTTCTTCATTTAACTCATAAAGAAGAGGTTATTGATCCAAAAGTGGCATGGTATATCCTTGAAAGTGTTTAATAAGGTGGTAAAGATCTATAGAAGTAACCATAGATACTTAATTTTGCTCATGAGGCTGCTCTTTTTGGATCACCTTGACCTCATCTTTCTACACAATTTCTTGAATGGCTTTCCATTAAGGAAAATATTTAGGCTTATGAGGAGGAAGGGATGAATGTTGAATTATCTCTTTCTTGAATTCAACATCCTGAATAATACTTGATTGTTCCTCTTTCTTTCTTAATTCCATTATTTGGTTTCATGATGGGAAAGATAAAGACTCTTTTTTGACCTTTTGATTCTAGTTCTCCTCCTCTTTCTTTATCTTTAGCTCAAACTCTCTGATCTACTTATCAATATTCACTTAGAATATCTTTCCTGTAAATTGGTCAATTATTTTAACAAGTTGTCCTATAACAATCTCTTCCTTTCTTTGATAGTTCTCTTGGATTAATCTCTAAGAAGGGAAGGTCTGAGATATATATGAAGAACTTGGAAAACTCAAAGGGGCTCTTGGAATGGTCTCTTGAGGAGGAATGGATGGCATATAAGAAGGTTGTGATTGAACTTAATGTTCTTTGAGGCCTTTTAGTTTATCCTCAATGCTTTGAATATAACCACCTACATCCATAATCTCACTAGTGAGATTTCCCTAATTTTATCTCTCAATAGGTGTCTATTGCTCTTTTATTTGTTGTAATGACTCTCTCAAATGATGAATCTAGTGAGTATGTGTATCTTGGCCATAATAAATATGTGAATATAACTCTAGTGCATGTTTTTCAAGGCTCACTAAAGTTTGCTTAAGTGCTGATATGGATTGGGTAGATGAAAAATGGTCATGATTAGGCTAGTAATGGGAAATATTATGATGGATTGGTTGTTTATATGGATGGTCTAGGCAATACTCCTACATATATTCCTGATATAGATCTTCAAACTCTTGGTGAGGATCATAGTTTGGTTGGTCATAGTGATCATAGTGAGGATAATATGGATCTGTACTAAAACAAGCCATTGGAGACCATTAGTAAGCAAAATACTAAAATTAATCAATATTAAAAGGATACATGATGTTTAAAACTAACTTTGAGTGCCTGGAAGTTGCACTAATTTTTTGAATGCCTCCAAAAGCTAGTGTGTAGAATGATTTCCCACTAGGTGTGCCAAAAACTATTATCACTCTAGAGTGGACCCTAATTGAAGATGTGTAAAAAACACCCTCAATCTATCTAATAAAATTGGAACTTCTCAAAGTGTGGGTGACTCTGTGATGAGAAAAACCTCTAGAGATGGTTGGTTCCCTTTAGATTTATCAATTATATCTGAATTTTTTTTATGTTTTGGGATGCAAAGGGAGAAGGAAACTAAAATGGGAAATCCTATCTAATGGGGTGGTGCACCTCAATGATTTTTATTCTTTGAAATATATTTAAATTAAGGTCCATGTATAAATCTGTAGGAAGTCTTCAAATTTCCCCTAAACATTAGTATTTTAGATGAAGGATTGAGAGGATTTTGGATTGCAAAATTCCATTCCTATCTCTTCAAATGACCTATAGAGGGTGAGATTTTCACAATAGGTGTGGAAAGGACATACAAAAATGGGATATATATCTCACTTATATGCTAGTAAAGAATCAAAAATACACACTATTCTAATACAAAAAAACATATACAAAAAAATTTCTTTATTTGATAAATGGTGTCAATTACAATTACTTTATCCCTCTCTTGATAAGACTAGACTCTGCCAAGATTGAGTTTTGTAACCTTTTAACATAAATGGAAGGAATATGTTTAGATTCTAGGGGTGTAGTATAGTGTATTTATGTCAGTGATTTGCATATTTGATAGAATTTTCTTCCTTGTCACGTCCTGATTCTTACCTAGTTACTAGTTGATCAAATTATGCAGGTCATGTTCTATGTTTGATGTCTTTTGGTTAAAGTTATAGTGGATGCAAGTGGTGGTTAGTGATTTTAATTAGGCCTATTCCATTATTTCCCTCAATATTTTATCACTAGATAAAACCTTTTCATGAAATATTAATACATATGAGTCAATTAGAGTTGAAGATTTAGTCTTTTCTTGTCTAATCAGTGTTTTAAAATCTCAAATTGAGTGGATGAACCAAAATATAGGTTTATCACCATCATTAGATAGTATTTTATTTTAATTTTCTTTCTTACCTTTTTCTTCTTCCCTTTTCCTAGTATTTTATATCATAGAGTAGAGATCCTAATTAATACACCAAAGGGAGATAACCCTTAGAATATAGAGATTCAATCCACTGATTAGGCCACCCATAACCTAGGATTATTTCCATGTTTTAGCAAACTGTGAAGGCCTAAAACTACCTTCACAAGGGTATAACTCTAATTGACAATAATTTTTGGCACACCTAGTGGGACCCTTACTCCTTGGAATATCTAAAGTTTGAATTTGAGGAGAAGCATTTTTAGTAGAGGAGAATATCTATCTTCATCACAAGCTAAAGATTATTTAGGTTACAGAGTTCATAACATTATTCAGGTAATTCTTTCATGCTAAAGGTTAATATGAGGTCACCTAGCAAAGGTATTCCTTTTGAATTCATTGAGTTATCTTCTACATCATATAAAAGATCAAGGTTTAGTAAGACAAACCCATATCCTCAAAAACAATATTTGTCTCCTTATTATCTTACTATTCTAATCACTACAATCCCCACTATCCAAATGGCTATCAAAAACTAGGTGTTTGTTCCATGTAATAGAGGTATCCCACTAAATTTGGCCTAATTTGATGACATTATGGTGTTTATGCTCAATATCATCCCATTACTCTTAGGAGAAATTCAAATAACTCATATTGAGCATATCCAAGATGTAGCTAATCTTTGTTCAGTCCATAATGTAATTGAGAATAATGTTGATATTAGATTGCTTATTGCTTATTTCAAAGGAAAAAAATTATAGTGGTATAAAAACCTACCACTAAACTCCATTTATACCTAGGATGAATTGGGTACAGCCTTAATCAAGCAATTTGAAGACAAATCTGATCGCATGTCTTTAGTTGAATAGTTAACTACCATAACGAGAGCTCCTCATGAGTTCATGTTTAATTTTAATTTAATATTTCAAAATACATGGACTAAGATACCTATGTTGATTAGGCCATCTCCTGAATATGCATTCCTATACTATTTTAAATCCCTTAAATTTGACATTAGTGTGATGATATAGTTAACAGGTGGTATTACCTTATCAGATGCTTATGAGGTTGTAATAAGGGAAAATAATAGTTTGATACAAGTTGGTAAGATTTATCCAAGGCCTCAAATACCTATATTTCAATAATTTAATTCTATACCAACCCCTCAAATTCTTCAAATTCTATCCTTATCTCTTATTCCATCCTCTCAAGCTCAAATTGTAGCCCATACTAGTCAAGCTAGTGAGATAGGAGAGTTTAAAGGCTTGTTACAATCCTTTGGGAATAAAATAATGCAATTAAAGAGATAATAATATCATGCTAATATGCCATATCAAAAATAAAATTAGACCACCTATTAGCCCTTCAGAGATCAAAGGCCTCCTTATCAAGGTTTTAGAGAGAATAGACCACTTTATCAAACACAAGGAGCCATAACTCTAACTAATCCATATTCAAAGGCCACTGTTCCCACCCCACCTCAAAACAACTTTATTTAGAATTAAGTTTGGTAGTCCTCAAATCTCAATGATGCTCAAAACCATGCCTTTGTATCACAAAACATCATTATGCCACAAATGATAGGAAGAGTTTTATTTTCAAGGAGGTCAGTACCAAGATATAAGTTTGGCATCACAAGGAGAGACTCAACCAATTCAAGGGCAGACTAATGCCATTAATTTAAATTGGTAAGTGGATGATCATGTTGCTTTTACTCAAACTATTGAAAATAAAAATACAAGTGGTCAAGTTACAACCATAACTAGAGATAAAAGAAGAGCCATTGATGAGGCTCAAGAGGTGAAAAAAGTACTCCTAGTGTTGTTTCTAATAGTATAAAATAACAACTCATTTCCCCTACAACTGAGAAAAATTAGAATATAGAGGTTAGCAAAGTTCATCAAATACCTCTAGTTCGTGAGTAGCTAGTGCTTTAGAAAGTACAACCAAAGGTTAGTGGTTATCATTTTAGTATAATGGATCAGATGAAGAAGTATAATATAAGAATTATCATGTATGATTCTCTTTCAATTCTAGGATAAAAATAGATGCTCATCCAAGAGCTTTTAGCTCTCAAATTGTCTCCAAAACTGATTGAGAAAGAAGGTGTTATCTTAATTAATTTGGATGATCCAAATAAGAAACAAGTACATAATGTAAATAATATGATAAAAGTAGATAAAATTGAGGTAAAATCAAATAAAACTCCTCCTTTCTACCTTTTTTTGATAGTGGGTGAAAGTTTGGTTCATAACTTTATGGTGGATAGTGGAGCTAGTAGCATAGTTATGCCTAAGTAGATTGTAGACAAGCTTGGCCTTGTTTATGAGACAATAACTAAGGGGTGTTGTAATTTAATGGGTCACAAAAAAATATGGTATGAATCATCAAAGATCTAAAATTTAGATTACATTCCTATCCCAATGTTACTATTTAGTAGGATGTTGTTGTGGTAGACTTGCCTCATTACTTTGCTAAGTGCCTTTTAAAGGACTTCACCTCAAAGATTGGAGGATATTTATTAGATGATTGGACTTATTTGATGTTTAAAAATAGGTATGGTACTATTTTAAAAATTCATTTTGAACCTATTGCATGTTTTTATATGGATCCATATATGCCAAGTGTTGTGAACACTAACTGTATCATCTCAGATGTTGTACTATAAACTAGTGGAGTAGAAAATGGATCACCTTTGAATGGAGTTTTAGATTTTTTTATTGATGATTGGTATTCCAATTTTCATGATCATGATCCTTATAATTTTATTGAAGAGGAAGGACTCGATGTGTATTTTCTTCATGAGAATGATGTATCAATTCCAGCCATGGTAAGGATGATGAATCTAGTGAAGGTTTGTGGCAATTGTACTTTGATGGATCAAAGAATAAACATGGTAATAGGGATGGAATGATTTTTTCTAATCCAAAAAATAAAATGTATTTCTCTTTTATTAAGTTTTATTTTAGTTTTTTAAACAATGTTGTAGAGTATGAGGCACTAGTTCATGGTTTGTAATGGGCTAGGAAGATGTAAGTCAACACCTTGCAGGTTTTTGGTGATAGTGAACATATAGTTCACCAAGTAATATTTTTAAATGTATATATAAATTTTTTACTTAAATCCCACAATCATATAATATGGGACTTATTTGAATATTTCCAAGCTTTTAACATTTAGGCAATACCAATAGGTGAGAATAAATATGTAAATAGGTTAGCTGCCATTGGGTCACAATTTAGTATCCCAACTGATATAAAAAGTGAGAAAATTTAGTCACATATAAAGGTGGTTATAAGGCCTTATGTTCTATATAATCATGAGAATTGGAAAGTGTTTGAAGATGATAATCAAATTATGAGATTCTTACAAGAGGAGGCTAAATTTTCTCCAAGAAACCAATCAAAGTATTTACAACAGTATGGTGATCAGGTTATGCAACTAAAAATAAATAAGAAGCCCAATGGATTAGTCACACTTAAGAAAATTTTTAGTGGTGATTATGAGTTAAGGAAGGAGAAGTCATCCTTGTCAACAAAAGAAGAGCATTATGCCAAGTGGATATTGCAGTTGGTAAGAATTTGAAGTTGGGTAAGGTATGCACTCCTTCACAAAAGGAAGATTTCATTGAGTTATGCACAAGTTTTGTTGATGTTTTTACTTGGAAATATAGTGATGTCAAGGTATTTGACCCAATTTTATCTCAAAACACCATTGACTTAGAGGTTAAAACTAATCCAGTGAGATAAAGACAAAAGCCCATCAATCCTAAGCTTGAGCCTTTAATTAGAGCTAAGCTTCACAAGATTGTAGAGTTAGATATTATATTTCCAATAAAACACTCAACTTCAGTCCCAAATCTTGTTCTTGTATGGAATAATAATGGTGAGGTTAAATTGTATGTTGATTTCCATGATTTGAATAGGGCTTCACTTAAAGATCACTATCCATTTCCATCAATGGAACAAATTTTATAATTGGTTTAAGGTTCATAGAAGATTTATCTTTTGGATGGATATAGTGGATACAATCATATTTTGGTCAATTAAAAGGACCAATTTAAGATAGCATTCATAAACAAATGGGGGACATTTGCATATAGAAAGATGCCCTTCCATTTATCTAATGTTGGAACAACCTTTTAGAGAGCCATGGATATGGCATTCCAAGGCCTTCTTAATAAGTTTGTACTTATTTATTTGGATGATGTAATAATGTTTTTAAAGATTTGAAGTGATCACATGGTTCATCTCAAGCAAGTATTCAAAAGGTGTAGGCAATTTGGGGTATTTCTAAATCCCTAAAAATGCATCTTCTTAATTCATGAAGGTAAGCTCCTTGGCCATGTGGTTTGAAAGTATGGTTTAAGCATAGATTCTAAAAGGATATACTCTATTATTTCACTCTCCTTACCTAAACACAAAAATGCTATGCAGAGCTTCTTTGGGAAAATCAACTTCATAAGGATATATATTTTATATTTTTCCATTTTAGCTAAGCCACTTACAACCATGCTAAAGAAGAATTAGAGCTTCAACTAGTCTAAATAAGGAATAAAGAGTTTTGAAGATATTAATAAATCCATAGATAGTGCTTCTACACTTAAAAATCTATATTTCACAAAGGATTTCATTTTGTATACATATGCTAACATGGGCACCATTTTAGGAAGTCTTATGCAATAGAATCATGAGGCTTTAGAACAACCAATAGTCTTCTTTAGTCAAGGATTAGAAGAGTATGAAACAAGGCACTCTTTTTTTGAAAAACATGTACTTTTTATTATAAGGTCTCTTAACAATTTTAGATAATTGTTGTCTAACAATAAAGTACACCTAATGGTTTCTCATCCAAGCATCAAGGAGTTCCTTTTGAACAAAGATATAAATGAGAAGAGTTGGTTGGATAACCAAGGTAATGGATTATGATGTGGAAATTAAGGTCACAAACTTGATTAGAGCCAAAGGAATTTTTGAGCATCTAGCTCAAGACTTGAAAGAGACCAATGAGGTTGTTTTAGCTTCAAATGATGAAGAGGTTACAGCTGGTCATACCTCACCTTCTATCTAGTTTCATGACTTGGTAAGCTATCTCCAAGATGGTATATATTCCTCTCATCTAAGTGCTTCAAAAATAAAATATTTTAGGTTGAAATCAATTCCATTTTTACTTATTGATGGTGTTTTATTCTATAAATATATCAATGGCATGTTGCTAAGATGTATAGAGCTAAGCCAAACTCAAATATTGCTTGAATAATTCCATGATGGATATGGTGGAGGATATTTTTACACAAGAACTACAGCCCTTAAGATCATGTGAGGTGGGTAGTATTGGCCTAGTATATTTAGTGATTGCCATGCATGGGTAAGGAAGTGCAAACAATGTGCTATGTTTGTAGGAAAAGTGAAACATGCAGCCTTACCTATTCAACTAATTGCAGTAGATCAGCCCTTTGTCCAATGGGGATTGGATTTTATTGTTCTCATAAATGAATTCTAACTACTACATATTATGTCACACATTAGATAGAAGAAGTGGAATTGAAAGAATCAAACAAAACCATTGTTCTAGATTTATATTAAGTTTTGCTTACTAGATTTGGAGTTCCTTCAAATATTATTTTTGATAATGAAATGGCTTTTGTGGGAACTAGGATCATCCAATGGGATGTCTAAAATGGAATTTATCTTAGCCCTTCATCAAAATATTATCCACAAAGTAATGGCCTTTCTCAATATATGAATAAGAACCTATTAAAGAACATAAGAAGGACAACTGAAGACAATTAGAGGTCATGGAATCTCAAGTTGAAGTCAAATCTATGGGCTGATAGGATCACTTATAAAAGATCAATAGCCAACTCTCCATAAAATTTGGTAAATGGTAAGGACAAAAGGTTACCCATTTCCCTTGAGTTTCCTAATTTATAACTAATTCATCAACTTGAGTTGTTGGAGAATGAACCCATAGAGATCAAGTATGCTAAGCTTATGGAGTTGGAAGAGATAAAAAATCAATCCATGCTATCCATGGAAATTCATCAAGCACAAGTGAAGAGAGATTTTGATAAGGGAGTTTCTTCACAAAGTTTGAATGAAGGAGATTTGGTCCTCAAGTGGGATGAGGATAGATCTAAACTAGGAAGGCACATAAATTTTGATTCCCTTTGAGTGTCCCATACACAATCTCCAACTGAAAATCCCACAATGCCTTCCAACTTGTAAATATGGATGGTGAGGAGCTTCCAATCCTAGTCAATGGGTTACATCTAAAACATTACTA
Source organism: Torreya grandis (assembly GCA_037957365.1). Lineage (NCBI taxonomy): Eukaryota > Viridiplantae > Streptophyta > Pinopsida > Cupressales > Taxaceae > Torreya > Torreya grandis. Next base: position 168,965 of record JARHVA010005936.1, read on the forward strand.
CTCAAGATCTAGGCTCCTTGTTTGTTTTTTTCCTCCAAGTGTTATTTAAGCACATTAGTTTAGTTATGTTTTATCCCAAATAAGTGATTTTTTTGCAAATTTGCTTTGTTTAGTTGGTTTTCCTTGCTTTGTGTGTTTCCCTTCTTGTTTTGGAGGATGGAGTTGTCTTATTTCAAGTCAAACGTTGTAATTTCATTCATGGATCAGATTTTTCATTATTTTTTAAGTTAAAATGTCATGTATATGGTCTAGTTCTTAAGCATAATAGGCATGCTCCCTAATTGAGTCACCAAAATGTTGGTAATTCTGATCCTATAGGTCAAATTTCCACCCTTATCATGTTAAAATTTGTATATCCTGTTAGTTTGTAATGTGAGTTAGTTATTGGTCCTAAAAAGTCATTGAAATAATCCATGATTAATAGGACTTTTTGAGGCATTCATTTTGGTTTTCAGAGGATTTTTGTGAGAAAAGCATCATGGAGGCTTCATTGGGTTCTTCAAAAAGGGTCCATCTTCAAGAAACATTTTCAAAAGGAATTCTTTCAAAAGGAGGACTTTTCAAAAAGAGAAAAAGGAATTCTTTTAGAAGGAGGAATTTTAAAAAAGACAAAGGGAATTCTTTTAGAGGAAGGTTATTTGAAATTTTCTCAAAGGATATCTTTCTAAAGGGATTGTTTCAAGGATTTTGTCTAAAATAATTTTTTTGAAGGGTTCATTCAAAAAATCCTAAGGGTCACTTTCTCTTCAAAAAAGGGTTCATTCAATGTTATAAAGGGTCATTTTAAAAGTTATGAGGACCATTACAACTTTTTTGAAGGGTTTTTTCAACTTTTTTGAAAGGTCATTTTCAAGAGTATGAGGGGTTATTTCAACTTTTCTGAAGGGTTCATTTTAATTGTTACAAAGGGTTCATTTCAATTTTTCTAAAGGGTCATTTTCAATTTTTGTGAAAGGTATTTTCAAATGTTTTGAGGACCATTTCAATTTTTTTGAAAGGTCTATTTCAAAAAATTTGAAGGGTTCATTCCCTTCAGAAAAGGCAATCTTGTAAAAGATGAAGTGGACCAAACATTTTTTGAAAGATCATATCAAAAGTTCTGAGGACCATTTCAATTTTTTAGAAAGGTCCATTTAAAAAAATATGAAGGGTTCCTTCCCTTTGTAAAAGGAATTTTTCAAAAGGATGAAGTGGACCAAACATTTTTCTGAAAGGTCATTTCAAAATTTCTAAGGACCATGAATTTGTTCAGACAAATTCTCCATGGGAAAGTGATAAACAAAAAGTCTGAAGACATGAATTCTTTCAGACAAATTGTTTAAAGGAAAAGTACATAATAAAAATCTTATATAAGTAATCCATGGAAAAAAATTATGAATGAAGTGTCCACAGGAGAAAATGCCAAAACAATTCTTTTAGGAAAGTGGCCAAAGAGAAAAGACTAAAACAAAAGGATGCAAAGAAATAGCCTAAAGGAATACATGCCAAAAGAAAAGTCCCGAAGACCAATTCCCATGGAAAAGTGACTAATGAAGATCTTGAAAGAAAAATACTAAGGAATTTCAAGGAGCTAACATGGAGTTTCAATGCTACATATCTGATCTTAATATGGACTTTCATGCATATTTTAGTTTTCGAAGCCCATTTTCATGTAAGTGGAGGCCATTTGGAGTTGATTGGTCTTAAGTTTGAGTTGAAATTTTATCAAAGTTTCACTTCTATTATAAATTATCTTGTTATTTTAAGGCTTTCAACACTTCCAAATTGTTCAAACTGGAGTTCTTCATCTAAGGACTGGTGTAACATCATCTCATGTAGGATGGAGTTACTTAGAGTTAACTAGACAAGGCTTCTCATGCATTTTCCTTGTTTTTCATGCAAAAAAAGTTTTTATTTTATTTCAACTCAACTTCCGAATGCATCAAGTTGAGTTTATCTTTAAATATTTGGTGTAGCTTTCATGCATGGAGCATATTAGTCCAAGATGGGCCCACCATCCTTTTCCAATGCCAAATAGATTTTTCATGCAATGCATAAGATAAAAGGATATTATTTGAAGGCTTGGTTATATTTTGATATCTCAAGTGGGACTTGTGTGATGTGGGAGTTGATCTTCTGTCTTATTTTTAATTCCAATCTATTAGCTTTTATATGCTTTTTACTATATAAGTTGGCTTTTTAGCCATTTTGAAGGATCCCTCTCTTGATAAGAGTAGACTCTATCAAGATTGAGTTTTATAACCTTTTATAATAAATATAAGGAATATTTTTAGATTATAAGGGGATGATATAGTGTATTTATGTCAGTGATTTGCATATGTGATAGAATTTTCTTCTTTGTCAAGTCTAGATTCTTATCTAGTTAGTAGTTGATCAAATTATGTAGGTCATGTTATGTGTTTGATGTCTTTTAGATGAAGTTAAAATTAATGTAAGTGGTTTTTTAGTGCATTTAATTAGGCCTATTCCATCATTTCCCTCAATCTTTTATCACAATATAAAACCTTGTCATGAAATACTGATGCATGGAAGTTAATTAAAGTTGAAGATTCTATCGTTTCTTGTCTAATCAGTGTTTTAAAAGCTCAATTTGAGTGGATGAACCAAAATAAAAGTGTATCACCATCATTAGATAGTATTTCCTTTCAATTTTATTTATTACCTTTTTCCTCTTCCCTTTTCTTGATAGTTTGTAACATAGAGTAAAGATCTTAATTGATACACCAAAGGGTGCAGTGCTTAGAATCTAGAGATTCAATACACTAATTAGGCCACCCACAACCTAGGATTATTTTCATGTTTCAAAAAACTATGAAGACCTAAAACTACCTTCAAAAGGGTGTGAGTCTGACTGACAATAGGTATTCCTATATAAACTAAGAATTTTGGAGATTTTTTTATCATTTATTTAATTACTAAGTGTGTTTTTTGAGCTCTAAAAATGACTATTATGCTATCTAACCCCTAATACACATTCAAATAAAGTACCTAAATTTTCAATACATGACTATAAAATGAATTCAAAATAATAATCACCTTTTGCATGGTACTTTCCTTGTGTTTTCTACCATTTTTATTTCAATTTGAAGCTTTTCAAGTTATTTACATTTCTTGTAAAGTTATTTCCAAAATTGGGGTTTCATTTGAGTTGTCATTTAAATTGTTAGAGGGTCAAGTTTATTGTCTAGGGTTTTTTTAGAGTTTTTCTAGAGATTTTTCTAAAAGATTTCATCACTAAAACCTAGTTTTTCCCCTCGAAGACTCACATTCTAATCTAGGGAATTATCACAAACCATATAAATATTCCTAAATAGATTCCCTATTTTCAAACCTAGTGAATATTCCTTGTAGATACCTCAAAATTCCCTATAGACATTGGAATTTCCACCAAAACCTAAAATATCTATATATTTTACTATTGTCTAGAACACCTTTGATCCTTGCAAGGTTCCAAGTCTTCATGGAAAGTGGACCTACTTTGAACACTTCCCATCCCTATGGGAGTACACATTGCTTAAAACACCTTACCCTTCTATCATAAATCCAACCTATTGATAACACTTATTAGATTTATAGAGTTGTCACTTTATTCAAGCACCTCTTAGTTCCACTAGAGCTTCTACCTACTCAGAGTACCTCCCATCTCTATTGGAGATTATAACTGCTTTAAACATATGCAAACTCTACCATCTTTCATAGTTAGTTTCTCAAAAGTAATAACTCTAAATTCCATGTCCCAAAAATAAATGAAGTTCAAATCCAAAGTCCATAGAGTGACTCTTAGTTTAGAGTCTAATATAGTAGAGATAACAAATACATATTTAGGTCACATTGACCTAGGAGACTTTTGGGCCTAAATAGGTACATAATTTAAAAATGAATAGATATAGAGTATTTATGACTCTAACATACCACAATTTGAAACCTTCTCATTGTCTATTAAAATCCCCAAGTTGGTCCTCACATTATCCCAACATTATGATCTTGATAGAAGGGAGGTCTTCAATGCTAGAGGGGAAAAGATTCTGAATCTAGACCCTAATTTCTTTAATTCAGTGTTTGCAATCCTAGAATTCAAGAGTTATCTCGATTTAAATTCAGAAAAATTTGCACGATTATTTTAATATAAAAGATATGGGTGTCAAAAGATGATTAATACATTTTGGATCAAGTCCCCCAAGCCTTCCTCCACTAGGGTACCAAAGACCCTATATAGGCCCAATTTCATTAATGAAGTGGGAGATATCATTATATTATTCCATAGGGTCACTAGCATTCCTAATGATAAATGTTTAAAAGAGTGGATGTACCAATACATCTGGTCATCTGACAAACTAAAAAATAAATTCACTAGGCCTATCTTATAAGCGATTCCCTCCATAAGAAATTTTTGGAGGTGTAAACAATTGGCAAGTTCTATATGACCTCTTCCATTATACACATTTTAGATAAAGGGAGATTATTCCTAGGCCTTAACATAGTTCCTAAGGAAATAAACATAATATACAACTACTATCTTGACCTCACATTAGAGGCTAGTAGATAGAATTTTATAAGGGTAAATGATGCTTTCATCTATTGTATCATTAAAATGTTTGATAAGTAACTTAGGAGAATAAGATTCTCACCAATAGCAGTTGAAGAGATTAGTAAGTGGGGATCATACATCATTTAGTTACCCACATTTTATTATATCAAAGTATAAGTTTTTATTGGTTTCCCATATATACTTCCATGATATGTTAATGATAAGTGAGCATTGATGGAACTGGTAAGGTAGTTTGTAGAGACCCACAAGCTCCTTTCTAATAGGCACAAGGTAGGGATACATTTCCCAATCTCTATTAGCTGATACACATGCCAATCCCTCCTTAAGGACAAATGAGTTGAGACTAAAATGTGCCAAATGACACTGAAGACTTTGAAGTCAAGGCCTTTTTTTGATGTATATGGAAAGATCACTAGCACATTGGCCCTTGAAGTATATGTTCATGTACCATGTTATGAATATTATTGGGAGGACTGTGAAGATGAAGAGAGGGTTAGAATCAGAAATTATTATAGAATGATCCTAGAACAAATCAAATATTATGATATGGCACCAATTCCACATGACTTGGTAGATGGTGACTCTATAGTGGACCCAATTTATTATACATAGGTTATCACATAACCCCTTCCACCATTAAGGTGTTCATATCTAGAATCCTTTTCTCTGTTTGACATAATAACTCATGTTATTAGTAGAATAATCAATTGGCTAAGGAGAAATGGATTTTAAGTAGCAAGAGAAATAATAGGGGTTAGAGAAAAGCTTTTAGAGATTAAGATATAGGGGATTACTCTTTCATGAGAAGGTCCAAGTGGAATAGTAGGTGAAACATCAAAAGAACCAAAGAAGAAGAACAAGAAGACTAAAGATAAAAAGGGAGAATCAATCAAGGATGGGGTAGCTACAAATAAACCAATATACCTTTCATCTAAAGACACAACAATAGCATAAGCTTCTATAGCTTTAATCCTGATGCTTGTAATAGTGACAACCCCCATTTTGATTATTCACCCTCCCCTTGTACTTATTATTCTAGAGGCACTAGTTCCCCCACCTCTTATATCTACTCCTTAAACATCCCAAGTTTCCATTTAACCTCCAATTTCCACTCCACCTTTTGTATTTATTCCCCTTGTATATGTACTTTCCACTCTACCTACCATTCAATCCACATTGCCTACCATAATAAGCCAAGTGCAATAGATACAATTGATTCAAGTAGACACTTAGGGTTCCCCATCAATGGATTCTCATGTTTTCACTCCATTTTACCTTCCTCCAATTTCAAATTCCTCTTTCATTCCACTCCCTCTTTCCATTCCATTTATAATTCCTTTAATTTCATCTCCATTAATTTCCAACACCACCTAATAGTAGATTGTCATGGACTCAATCATCTTGATGCCAGTTCAATAGGCCATCCCAACTCCTAGGAGAAGTATTATTTTCCCTCTATCCCCACTCACTTTATTAACATCACCAACCCTAATTGTTCCCATGCATTTTATTAATTCATTCAATGCTTTGGCTTCCACCCTCCCACCTACTCCTAATTTGGAGTTCCTATGTTTATTCCATCTTCCACACCCCCAATAGACATAGTTGTTTCTATTGCCTCCACCTAATCCACTTCTACTATTTATACTACACCTTCAATTAAAATTTAATAAACATAGGTGCTTGATGTAAATATATAATTTCAACCCACTGATGAGAGTGAAATGTCACAAGCATCTCCTCAATAATCAATGTCAACATCCTCTTAGGATTATACAATTTTCATGGTATCTATTATTATAACAACATCATATATTGATTATTTGATGATAGTTTTCAAGAAAAAATATGTTACCCCTAGTTGGCTATCTCAATCAATGGGGAGAAAGAGAAAACAAATGATTGACCCCAACACACTAGACTTTGGTCTATCAAAGATCAAGAAAAGGTCCAAACCTACTCCCAAGACCTTTTCTAGGATATTTAGTGATGACAAGGGGGAAATGTATGTTTAAATTATATTCCCCCCACTAGAAAAATCAAAGGAGAATCTTATGGGTAGGGATTATCAATTTTATAAGATCCACCTTGGATGGAAAATAAGAAAAGGTTTAAAACATGATGTACAATATGGCTTCTATTCCATATTCAAGAGAATTAATGATGATAAGGACACCAATTATGAACTAAAGATCAAAGTGGACCAGCTTATAGTTGTCTTCAACTAGTTCATAGAGCTTAGTGAATCATTAGAACAACCACAATTAGTATAGCCAATCAATCAGAGTCTAGATCAAGCTATAATTGATTCAATTCAAGATATGGATAATATGGGAAGGGATATAAAATAATAGTCAAAGGAAATAATTTATAATGAAAATAAGGTTATTTATACAATAATGAACTATTATGAAATAATCAAAGATTTAAAGATTATCCTAAAAGAACAAGTTAATAATTATGAAGGAAAAATTCAAATCTTGAATTTATATTATCCAAAATTTAAAGTGGTAGGTTCAATTGATACAGATACCCTTGTTACAAATAAAATATTTAATAATGATTTTAGCATGAATAATTACATATAAAAACTCAATTTTAGATAAGGATACTCATAAAATCTACTCACAAGGACAAGGTAACACATGATAAAGCTATTGATATGTTGTATGACATAGAATATGATGTCATGCCAACCAAAAGATGATGCAAATAACCTCTTATAGGTAGAAAAAGTCTATAATAAGCTTAAGGAGGTAGTTGATAAATAATCTACAAAGGATACAGTCTTCACCCTGAGTTTTATTCATTGCTTTATTAGGTATAATAATGCACTGGATAAAATAAGAATGAAAATATAGAGAATCAAAACTTTCAAAAAATAATTATTTGATATTCAAGTAGATTATCCAGCCTCTAACCTCTACTCATGCAAACCAATTGAAGAGAAAATAAAATAAGTTTTTAAGGCCTTTGATGCATATGTTGAAAAACTACAAGCTAAGAAATAAAAAATGGCTAAAGAAATTTTGGATATTGATTAATCTCTTTCTGTCTAAATATTTCCATATGTTGTAATTTCATTTTATTCAAAACATTGTAAGTTGTAATTATAAAGGTACAACTATATTTTATAACTCTTTTGAGAAAGACATACATGTATTTTACACACTATATTTTTGATAATGTGAAAGTTGTAAAAAGTGCAGTTGAAAATTAAACTTTTTATTTTGACAAGTATAAATTACAAAAATGTGTAAAAGCATGAGTTGTAAATAATAGATAATTTTTTGACAAAGTGATATGACTTAAAAATTTTAAGATTCTCACTTGTGTTTTTCAAGTTAGGCTTTTTCATAAAAGTAACTTGAATTTATTTCAAAGTTATCTTTTATTTGAAAGTCAACTTTTATTTTGGGCACCACCCATTTGCATGACGGGTTATTTTTATCTACATGAATAAGGAGTGTTGCATGAATATCTTCCAGTTCTATCACACCTTTATAAGCAAAGGATCATGCCCAGATCTTGCATGACACTTTCCAAACCATTATACAAGTCAAGGAATGCCAAAAATAGAATAACTCACATCTTTTTACATGAAGATTTCAGATCTACATGGTTTCTCTTACCAAGCATTCAAGTTTTGACAATTGCATCTCATCTATGAGATATTTTGTATAAAGATGGGCTGACCCTATGGCCCAATCTATATTTTTTCTATTCATGGTATATTTATCCATTCTAAATGTTTTTTCTACAAGTTATAAACTTTGGATAAAATAAATTGAATATTTACCTTTCTTGTCTGATAAATATCTGTGTTCAAGTTATTTGAGTATTTGTGGAAACTTAATTCTTATTTTAAAGTCATAATAAATTCATTTGTGGTATTTATACCCTTCTAAAAATATTTTTTTGATTAAAATTTAAGAATCATTTTCCCTTCTATGAAAAATAACTAAATATTGCCTCTGATTTCCCAATTGTATGAGTTTGTGCTAAAACAAATTTCAATATAATTTTATGTTCTATTGTGCTTATCAAGCAAGCATTAAAATCCACTAAAAATATTTTGTACAATCACCATTTTTAGTTTTTGCAAATTTCATTCTTCAACCATTTTCCAAATCAAAACCCTAGTTTAAGATCAAAAGAACTAAAGAGCGAGATTTCCACAAAATTGGTATTTTATTAGTTACAACAAATTTAGTGAAAGGAATCCATCCTTGTCTAGAGATTAACCTAAATTTACCAAGGTCCCATAGCTTTGGATGTTTTTCCATTGTATCATTAGGTAATTTCACAACAAGCTACATAATCAAGATAGGTGTAAACCTATGTGATAACATGCACCACACATATTCATGTTTAGAATTAAAAATGAAAATATGAAAGATAATATATGTAGATGACTCACATAGTGACACATCATCCACATGACATACACTGACACATCTATAAATTCAAAAAGGGTCAAATTTAAAAATAGTACAAAAAATGGTTACCAAATCATATTGATAACAACAAAAGGTTACAAAATCACAATCACAATAAGAAACAATACAACAAGCACAAATAAATCAATAAAAACTACCTCTCTAAAAGGAGGTTCAACATTAAATATGGTATAATTTTGGTCACAAATATCTACAATACTATGATTATCATGGTCAAGGTTTGGGCAAACAGGCCCAAGGTATCACTACTCCTATTCAAGTAGTTGATAATCTTGGTCAACAAGGTTTATGATTCATTGAAAATCCTAAGGCACATCAGCCACATATATATTTTATCAAGGCAAAACATCTAGATACACAGGACATGTTATAGAAAGATCAAGATCTTTAGTTGTAAAGTTAAAATCATGGCCAACCAATAAACATTCTGAAACAAGGTATTATAGAAAAAGAGCCTCCATATCATTGTATCCATAATAAGCACAATTTCAAACATAAATTATAATCAATATGCTAAATAATAATTCAAAAAGTTCAACTCCACACTATGAGGCAATTCTTTATATCACACTAGCTTTTCATGATTTTAATGTGGAACAATATAATGACTTAGATGATGAAAAATAATTAGATTCCTACTATAAAAACATTCAACTATATCATAAAAATCATACTACATAATAGATTACCATTCTTATATTTGACACAATTCATGGTGATAGTGAGTCTTCTATGAGACTCATGGGTTAGTATGGTTCCTACCCTTGTACATACTTCCTTTATTTAACTTGATCCTTGTATATAGTTTATTTTCATTTTATTTTACATAGCTTGTACTAAAAAAAACAAAAATAATATAATATGTCAAAATATAAAAACATTCAAATATTTCAAAAATATAAAATTTTATATATTGTATGCATTGTTATGTTTACATTTATACTACTTGTCAGATATTGCATATTATTAGTTATCCTAATATAGTTAGTTTTATCATACACATATGCTTAAATTATTCTTTTTGAGTGTTTTTAGATTCTAGATAGGACTCTAGTCCACTACATTGATCTAGACCATCTATCATCTACCCATTAGGGGCATCTCATACACAATTTATATAACTAAGTTTTATCCTTACATAATATAAATTCTAGTTTATAAATTGATTTATCTTGATATATATCATTACTCTTCGTTACTCAATATTTTTTCTGACTATCACTAGTTATACTTAGTATATATGCTTCCTAGCATCTACATAGATTTTTATTAGATAATTATACATGCTTTCATTTCTAGTTCCTAGATTAGATTTGTTTGTGTTTCTTATGCTTCTTCCATATTTTAAGTAATTTGAATATTATATTATTAATTTTATTTTATGTAACTTATCTATTTATATTCCTTGAACATGTGTCCATGTTGCTTGAGTGTGTTTTCATGCTTCTATATGCAGACATTTGAACATGTCCATGTGTTTCTATGCCAAATTATATGTTGCTTACATATGTGGACATTTTAACTTGTCCTCATTATTATATTTAGTGACATATACCCATTTCCATTATATTATGGCCCCTTGGCCTACCATTTTCATGCCTCATGTGCTTGTCTATTTGTGTCTCTGTATGCTTCTACACCATGACACTTACATTCACTTATAACACACACACACACCAATTTTCAATGCCATGAGAGTGTATCTACCATTCCTACTTGAGAGTTATGATGGATATATTTTATTGTTATACATTTATTACATCTATGTTGATGCCCTTGTGTAATGCTAGATTACAACATACATTTCTCATTTCATACTTATGCTCAAATACATTTACATTCTAATTTTATTATTGACTAATTTGACCACAAGTCAAATTAGGTCAATCCCCTATATTTTAAAGCTTTATATATGGGTCTACTATGGTTTTGTATGTGTCCCATGGTCTTAATAGGGTTAGCATTATGCTTTAGCATGAGAGTCATATTTCATTCTAAGGCAACTTTTAGGGTCATTTATGGGATTAATATGGTTTACCATAGAGGAAAAATGTTCCAAAATGTATTTTAATGTCCCATGTGTTATTAAGTGTTAGATTAATTATTTCATAATTGAAATTTGTAGGGGTCTATGTTGAAATCAAGAAAATAAATAAAAAGAGATAGTTTTTAGTTGATTTTATGACTTGTGTAGTAGTTTTAGAATGTGAGAAGACTTATATTATGACCCTTCAAGTCACATAAGCTTATTTACATGATTTATAATCTTTGATAAGATAAAAAATAGCATGAAATCATTTTTCTTCTCTATCGCTCTTATTTGCATGCAAAAATGATAAACTAGTCTTTGCATGGTATGGCCATCAAGAAGTGATTTTTGTTAAATGATCTTGTGGGATGAAAATAATATTTTTATACTCAAAATTCATGGTAATAATTTTATGTTTTGTTTCTTGAGATTCATGAACCATTACATGGAAGGTTTGCTACCATTTTATGCCTTCACATTCCCATACCCTTTAGGTTTCCTCTCTGTTTGCATTAGTCCATACAAACCAAGTACTATACATGATTTTGGAAAATGTGAAAACATTTATAATGTGGTTATCAACTTGTTTTTAATGTTTGAGTCTAATGATACAATCTTAAGTACATCATTCTGCATGTGGGAAACTACATCATAGTCTATAGACAAGTTTCATTAGTTATAGGGGTTCTCTCTCTTGTAGTGGCTTAAAATAAGAGGTGAATTGGTGTTTAATTATTATCATGGTCATGGTGATCAGATTTATTTTAAAATCTTAGTCTCAAGACTAGAAATTGGTGAAACATAGTCAATAAATATGCCATAGTCAGTCTCAATTATAATAGTCACCTCTAGTTAGGTAAAAAGAGCTTTGAACAATCAAGATGATGAGATAAGAATCCAATGTGTTTGAAACACTCTCAAAGTGTGAATAAATGATTTTATCCATCTAAAACTGGTTAATATAGGTTGTGATAACTAATTATTTATTATACATAGTCTTGTATCTAAATGTGCACCTACAGGAAGCTTCCACAAAGATAAAACAATGTTGGATAGTAGGTATTTCAAACTTCTTGAGACATTAATTGAGGTATATAAAAATTTATATTGTCATAATAATAATGGTATAATTTAGCTAGTTTTAATGCCTTGACATGTGGCATTGTGACCCTTGAGCTCCACTTTCTTCTCTCTCTTCTCACATTCTATAAATGCAAGACATTTTGGATCTTATAGGGGAATTTTACACCTATTATTATGAATCCCTACTAATTTGATATTATAATTTACCTTTGAAATAAGAATTAAATCTGGTTTTGAGTTCAAAAAATATCTTGTATAAGTATGTGAGGTGATTTATAGTGAAAATTCAAGTGATTGATATATATCCTTGCTTTATCTCAATCCTCTCATGTCTAATGCAAGATATTCCACTTTAACAGGTCACATGAAATTTTTTCAAGTGTATGGGTCTATTTTAAAGTGTATAAGTATGCTTAATGTCTAAAAAAAATATATAGTTCACTTACATTGATTAGTTTCATGCATATCACCCCCATGTGTGAAATACTAATGTTAGAGCAATTCGGGATTCTAAGACTAGTGTTTTAAGGCATGTCTCTTAGTACACTTGTGTGGTAATCTTATGGAGATCATTATACTCTATAACCCCATTAGATTATATTTATTTCATTTCTAATTATAACCATTTTCAACCAAGCAATTAGTTAGTGTAGGTGATAAGCATTAAAATATCAATCTAGGGAGCTAACCCTTAAACTTAGAGGTCTACCTCTACTATAGGCAACACACAAGCCTAGAGGTATTCCAATGTTTCCCAAATATTATATTATGCTTTAATAAGATTCTGTAGGGTGAAATATTTGGTGACAACATTTATGGAATTCCTAATGGGATCATTATCCTAAAGACAACTTATCAAGGTGAATGTTGGTCTTGACAACATCACAGATGCATATAGTGTTTTACTCAGCATTTGATGACTCCATTCAAGGTAATATTTTTTTATAGAACATTATTTTATCAGTTCTTGTATTCATAATTCATGGTCCTTACTAGGTCATATTTTATTAGAGTTTTCAATCCCATAAACCTACTCCCACCCCCTGAACCTGAACTTCCTCTTAAAGTTCAAAATCCTCAGCCTATCTTGACCTTTGAAGAAAAAAATTACTTTCCAAGACAAGAAGATAAAGAGAGTGAAGAAGAACTTGAGGAGAAAATGGATAGGCAACATTCCTTCCCAACTTTTAACACTAAAAATCCCATTCATCTCAATGCATATGATGATATACCCCCTATTTCTACCCAAAGTGTTCCCAAATTCAATGGTGAAGGTCATGTCACTCCTAGTGAGCATATTAGGGATATCTCAGACTTTTATAGTTTTAAAAATGTTAATGAAGTCAATATTTCCATTAGACTCTTTACCATGTCCCTTATATGGAAAGCACTTGACTAGTATAGGACATTAGTTAGAGGTTGTATCATAACTTGGGGTTATTTTTTAGAGTTGATAACATCAAGGTTTGAAGACAAGAGTGATCACACATCACTCATTCATCCACTTAATGTAATACAAAGGGTTCCTAAGGAGATAATGCATGATTTTAATGAGATATTCTAAAGAACTTGGCATAAACTACCTCATTCCATGAGACCACCTAATATATTTATATATCCTAAATATATAAAGGCTATTGGTAATAACATATCCATAATGTTACAGTCCATCAGTGGTTACACCTTACCTCAAGAATATGACCTTGTTGTTAGAGATGATAATAGCCTAATACAATATGGAATGTTTCCTCAAAAAATGTATATGCCTGTATTTCCTAATATTTCTATTGATACTTAAAGTTTTTCTCAAGTTATGAATCTAAATGCCAAGCCAAAGACTACTCCTAAGAAGGTAGAAGAGACAATTGATTGGAATGTAAGATATCAAGCCTTAGAGGCTAAAACTAAGTAACCTAATCTATTATATGGTATGAATCAAAACCCCTATCCATATTATGAGTAAGAAAATATGATCCCACCTCAAAAATATGGTCAAGTTAGAGGTCAAGGATAGCCCAACTTCAATAGGCCTACCAATGCATATAATGCCACTTCTACCTCTAATAAAAGATCCATGGTACTAGTTCATAGCAACTTGGTGCAAGGAGGAGAATGAAAATAAGCTTGATTCATGGATGATAATAAATTTGGATAACAAGTTTTGTTTTCTCAAGGAGGATTCACTCCTCAAATATTAGTAATTTATCATGTAGGAAAATGAAGGATGACAGCCTCAAGGAGTGAACTCTATAAATTTTCTAGTAGAAGACACCTATGTTCTCAATTAAAATTCTTCAATTTTAGACAATAATAGAGCTTAAATTAAGGCTTTGGGATATGCCCATGGTGTTGATGAAAGTTCAAGTAGTCCTCCTACAAGGAATTAAGGTGTGACTGTAAGTATGGAAAGCTATATAACTTCTCAACGTATTTCAAATCAAAATGCCATAAGGGATACTCAAAGTGTTCAAACACCTCAATATACAAACACTTCATTTCCATAAAGGACACAATAAAATTTAAATAATCCTACTCTAAATAATGTATATTCTTTGAAAAGTGATAAAACATCTGTCTCTCTTTAGGAAATGCTTCACTTTCTTGGGTAAAAGGAATTTGTATAAGAGTAGCTATCTCAAATCCATCTTAGACCTCAACCATCAATTAATATAAATTTTTCTCTCACTAATTCTACCACACATATTTTTGAGCCTTCTCTTGAGACTAAAACCCCCCATCTTTTTTTTTGAAAAGGGGACCCTTATAATTGTTCCCAAAACCTTTGTATTCTAGAATAAGTGTGAAAGATTGTTTGATCTTGCATTTTAAAGGCAAATCAATTTTAAAAAGGACATGAGATTTGGTTTATCTAATTATTTTATGGATTAATGTTGCTAATAATCATTTTTAAGGTGATTAATTGTAGGTTCCATAAAATAATCTAGGGTTCGCAAGTAGTAAGCCCTATAGGTTTGAATTTAAATATTCACAAAAAAATTTAGTGGGAAATCTTATTTCATTTTAGTAAAAAAAAATTAATTTTAACTTTATATTAAGCTTCAATTATGTTTTTAAACATGATCGAATATTAATGTAAAATCATGACTTAAACCTGGACCTTTTTCCTTTTAAAACCTGAGAGCCCTTTTAGATTAAATAAGTCTTATTAAGGTTTAAGTGTATTTATGTTTATAAACATGAACAAATTTTAAAGGTTTAAACCTTAGGCTAAACCTTTATATATATATATATATATATATATATATATATATATATTGATCTTAACTTAAAACTCGTGTACTTTTGTAGATCTGATGGTTCTCACTCAATTAGAGGATTTGATCCAACGATGTGAATCAAAGTTGATACCCAAAAGGACACCACTCACATTCAAGCACTCAAATTATTATTTTATGGTCCTCTCTACCTTAGAATATTTAATCTGATAGTGTGCATCAACCCCAAGGCCTCAGGAATTCCTTAAAGCCCAACATGTGGAATTTGGTTATTTGAACAATAAATTTCATTATCTTAAATTTGACAAGTTCACTCCCATCATTTGACATCTACGAGGATGTATTTGACGTGGTCAAACCCATAAAATTTAACCTAGATAATCCTTTAATCCTTTGGAACTCTAAAGGGCTTTACAAGTGGCCTTCAATTATTGGATCAATAAATTCCATTGTCTTAAATTTGGCATGTTTACTCTCATCATTTGACATCTATGAGGACATATTTGATGTGACCAAACCCATCAAATTTAACCTAGAAAATTTTTAAAGCCTAAATAAAAAGGGCATTTCTAAATAACCTTTTAATAAATTCCTTTTGTGTGGATAAACTTAGCCTATAAATACTTTAGCCTAAGTCATTTTGTGTTTTTTTAACACAAAATTCTAAATGTCATATTTAATCCTAAACTTCATATAATCATGGAACAATTTAAAAGGTACTCATATTTCAAGAGCCAATGGAAATTTATTCTTTTCTATATTTTATCTAATGGTATGTCAAGCCCAAAGCCTTTTAAAAATGCATATGGTTAATGATCTGACCCTAGTCAAGATTCAATGGTGATCACTTACTCACTAGATTTGATCCAATAGTGTGATAAATTTGAAGATTTTTCAAAGGTCCTGTGAGCTTGACACATGACACAATTAGTGAGCTTAAAGATTAAAGGACAAATGAAATGCCAGGATAGGGATTTGGTTTTTCAAAGCAAAATAAAGAGGACTTTTGAAAGCTAACAACTAGTCTTCAACTAGCATTTATGAAATTTGTCATGAAAGGCATGGAACCCCACCATATAGGTCCCACATAAGCATGGAGGATCAAAATGAAAGATAACTTATGATTAAAAATTTAGAAGATATGATAATGAGGTCCCATCAAATCTAAGGCATGTATGAGATCAAGAGTTGGATATTTTTGCCATTAAAGCCAAAAACCCTGAACCCTCTATAATGAAAGACTTGATTCAGTTTAAATTGATCACATAGCAATCAAAATAAGTACAATTCAAACTTAGAGCAAGTGCCTTAGTGAAATATTTGTTTTCATCAACTATAATTTAGTGTTATCAATGGTGATGGGTAGGCAACAGATGGAAATTGAAGAAGAGCTCTATCCAACTTTAGATGGTGAAGGAAGGATCTTTAGAGACATATAGTTAGATTTGACAGCCTTGAATATACATGGAATCGAGAGTGGGTCTAATTATTCTTCTTTATAGAGGAGTTTCAACCAGTTTCCTAGGAGGAAAAGAGAAATGCTATGGTGCACCAAATATACAAAGACCTAGTATCAATTTAGCTGATAGGCCTTCACCATGCAGCTGCTAAACTAGAGGTAATGCATTACATCAACATCTTGTTCTTACTTTTATTGACTTTAGAATAGATGAGGAATGGATTATTAATGAAGGGAGTTAAGATAAAGTTTAAAGTATTTATCCCATGGCCTTTGAGGCTTACTTTAATCTCCCTTTACCTCATGTTAATTGCCCATCCTTGAGAGAATGGATAAATTCCCAAAACTTGGATTCAGTCCTCTCACCTTGGTTAATCCAAGGTTCCCATGTTTTTAGGTCCCCTAATGGTGAAATTTATATTTACCAATTTAGGGAGGGCATTAGGGTAGCTATGACCTTATTGAACAGAGCATTTGGTTCATCTTCTAATACTTATTTGAGTAAGTTCTAGGTATCATATGTCCATTTCATGTTGGAGTGGAACTTAACCCCTCCCATTGGAGACCTAATAAGTTTTTTCTTGGCCAAACAATTTACAGTCATCAAGTGAAAGACCTCCAAGCAACTCTTTATAATCTACTACCTCTTGGATTCACTCCTAGCCTCTATTAATTTCCTTGTCATCCAAAATTGGTCCCATAATGGTATAAATACCATTTCTCATCATTAATTCAAATTACATATAATCAAATATAGGAATCACATGAAATTCATATGTGATGGTGTCTTCCCAATCATTTTTGAGGTAATCACTAGTATCCCTATGCCCAATCTTCATCCTCTAATCAAAATAAAATGGAAGACCATATGATATGTGTGGTTCTATCTAGATTGAACTATAATAAGGATATAAAGAATCATGGTCCAACTATATAGATTGTCTATTTATGTTCCTAGTAAGCTGACATAGTAAGAAATTACTTATCAAATCATCTAGGGAATGGATTAGATATGCCAGAAGAATAAGAAGGCTCAGTTTCATCCCTTTCCACTAGACATTGGTGAAATTGTAATCAAGGATTAGAAATAGTTAGAGATCATGGTGGTTCATAAGAACTCTTTTGATTTCCAATTGGATGACCTTAAGATGTGGGACCCCAATGATAGAGTGGCTAACAATATTCAGGATTAAAAAGGTCCCCAAAATTGAGTACAAAAATCAACCAGGTGTGGGAGATGTTATTTACACAAAGGCAAATAACTTTGAAGAAGTCCTATCTATAGTTAAAAATTACAACATCAAATTAGAACATAGGTTGGTCAGGGATAATAAGCCCTCAAGAGAAATATGGTAACTATATCCCTTGCATTATCACTTATTTCCAAGACCATACGGGATTGTACATCAAGAGGCACCTATTGGAGGTCAATCCTTTAAGCCTAAATAGAGAGAATTGATAAAGTCACCCCAGGTTAGGCAATCTGAATATGTAAAAGGAAAAGGTAAATATGTGATTCAAGAGTCTAGCATAGAGCATAGACTTGGTGAAGCTCCCTAAATTAATGCATCCCCACCAAGGATTTATTATCTAGTAGAGGTTATTATCATGATTGATTTGGAAACCAAATAAATAGTGGAAAGTGCCCTTATTAACATGACAAATAGCTATGGTTCTGATAAGGAAGAGGATCCATTTGAGGAAGCAAGCAAAGAATTAATTACATTAGATGGAGGAAAGAGATAGGTAGAATTGGCCTTAGTTCCTCTAGAACCAATAAATAGGCCTACGTTAACTTTCACTCACCCTATTAGTGAAATTAACCTCTTTAGTGATGAGAATCCTATTTATGGACCAACTATTCCTAATTGGTTTATTTATGGGAAGTTTCAAAAAATCCCATCTTTTTCTCCTTCACTAGCTTGGACTCAAGGATGTTAAGGATAATGTCAAGCCTTGGATTTAGGATATTCTAAATAGATAAGTAGAGAGAAGGATCCAGATCCTACACAATAAATAAATCTAAGGGATTGACACCCCAAGATCCTCTAAGAGTTCAAATGTAGAGATTCTTAAATAGCCACAGGTAAAAGAGTCTGACCCTCAGGTCCATTTCAATATAGATACATCAACTCTTGAGAGAGTAGTGACCAAGAGGGTTACTATTGGTACTAAGAAGTTCACCTTTCAGAAAGTGGAACCATTTTTTAGCCAAAATCCTATTCCAAATCAAGTAGTAAGGGAACATCCTATCTTTTAAGAAGATGTAGCTAGTATGGTTTTGGCCTAGTCAATAATGACCTTGGTTGGAGTTCAGGGAATGAAACAAAAGATTCTCAACTTGGAGAAATAAAAATAATATTTAGATGCTCAAGTCCTACTTTTAATTCTTGAGGACATATTGTAAGTGCCAAATAAATCTTTGATGGATGCATTCAAAAATTTGAAAAGCATCAAGCTTAGATTGAGTGCTTTAAACCATCAAACTTATATGGCACAAGCCTTAATCACTCAATGTTAGAATTCTCAAGCTTAGATGAAGGAGATCATCAAAGCACATAATACAAAGTAGGCCTTAGACTTTAAGATTATCAAAATTAGACATCTGTAAATCTTCATGGTAGTTTTGATGGATAAAAAAGAGGATATGATCACCTAGAGCAATTATGTCAACAACTTCATCAAGAGAGACATAGGCTTTCTAACCTATATTGAGAAAATTTTGTGAAATATATTAGATTAACCTTCTCAAACCACTATTATAGGCATAATTAGTGATGAAAAATTCAAGCAAAAGGTTGGTGTTCACATTAAGGGCATCAGAGACAACAAAGGTCACTCAGCCAATGATAACCAGAGGATCCTTAATATCATTATTTCTATAGGGAAGAAAATTTAAAAAGAAAAATGTCTTAAGGAAATTGTATCTCAAGTAGATAATGAGTTTAACAAGTTGGCAAGTCAGAAAGAGGATTGTTTAATGAAGCCTACAATGGATTTTAAACTAATCAAAGAATAATACACTAGGGTGAAAGACTTCCTCATACAAGGCTAATTGAGGGGCCCACTAGTGTTTCTATGTAGGGAGACTTTCTTTTGTAAATTATATGTTAGTCTGTAAGCATATACTCTTTCTTCTCAAGTTGATATGTCAACTTTCACTTTGTATCTTTATATCAAGGACAACTGTCCTTATCTACATGTGGATATTTTGAAGGTTAACTAGTTAACTGCCTATGTTTATTATAAATAGGTAGATGGTTACCATTTTTAAGAGAGATATTTTTTGAGCAATTATATACTAGGAGTATTTAATAGAACTAAGGAATTCTAAAAATATCATCTATATAGTTTTGTTAAATGTCTATGCTACCTCTCAATTGTAGATAGTCATATTTAATTTGAATGATTCTTCTTGTTTTAAGTTACATTCTTATTCATAGGGTTGTTAATTTGTGCTAAATTTTAAATTGAATATAAATATATTAAGTATACTTCATTTTATTTTCTCTGTATTTGGATTTACTTAGGTTATTCAGATCATAATAGTAAATATTTAAAGTAAATTTGGTTATTACTTATGATTCATATTTTTTCTTTGAATTTTCCTTTATTTGTGATATAATTAGAGCTTATGTTATTTTATAACATAAATTGGTTCAAATGTGCTCAAATTAATTGGAATTTTTTCATAATATTTGAGATGAAAACCTATAATCATGTTTATTTCTTACTTTACCCTTCTCTTTTCTTATTTTTATCAAGATTCACTCTAGCTTAAAGATCATTGTTAATACTCACTTAGTTTAGCCTCTAAGTTATTGAAAACTATTGAATATCTAAAGATTTAAACCCTAGTGGCTCCCAACCACTAAATTAATAAAATATTGTGGACAGTTCTCATACACTATATCTATTCCACCATAAAATTATCACAAACTAAAACTCATGCCTTGGATTTTTCAAATCCTAAAGTGAGTAGTGTTCATCAACATTGAAGAGCACCGGTGGTACATTTTGAGGCATTAAAAGGAGAAGCTCCATTGGTGCTTGAAGGAGGGCCCATCTTTAAAGATACTTAATATTTTCTGGGTGTATTTGGTTAAAATTACTTTACATTTTACATGATTGTATTTATTTTAGCATAAATTATGTAAATATTGGTGACCTTTAATGAAATACAACTTTTGGTGCTAAAAAAATATTAGTATTTAAAGTTAGAACAGTTTATTTTGTTCAAAATTGACAATTCTTTGATAATAAGAGGTTTATTTGAGTTATAAGTTGTAAAGATTGGTCATCTTTGCATAATTCAGTACATCTTTGAGCTTGTTTAGTTAAAGATTGATGTCCTTTGTCTTCTTATTAACAAATTTTTGAAAATTAAGATTAGTGTGTATATTATTTGTCATTATTTGGAAATTAATGTGTTACATCATGTTTAAAAATAGTATCCTTAATCTTCAAGCTAGGATTACCAAGGATTAAGACCAGATCACATTTAGAGACTAGAGAACCCTTTCTTAAAATAGAAATCCATAGAAGGACTAGGAAAGACAGAGGTAAGTGTAGGTATTCTAAATCTCTACCATCATCATATTTTCAAGGGATTCTTATGATCGATATTTATTTAAACATGGTAGGGCTTGGAATTTCCCATATCAATATACCAAGTGTAGTTCATGATTTACCACGTAATCCTAAAAAATATTTGCTAATATTTAGTCCAACTAGTATTACAAATGTCGAAAAACATGTTAAATCTTTTAAACTACATTAAGATTGTTAAATGTTATTCATGAAGATGTATCATGTAGGTTGTTCCTATTTACATTCAAATATACTACATATGAATGGTTCATTAATCTGCCTAATAATTGTATTATCTCATGGAATAACCTTGACACTATTTTTATTGATCAATTTGGAAACATCATAAGCACTTGTGCCATATATCATCAATTTACAACTATTGAGAGAGATAAAAGTGAACATATTAGGTCCTTTAATAACAGGTTCCAAAATATGTATAATTAGACCATGGATTCATATAAACCTAATGAAGATTTAGCTTTGGAGGTTTATAAAGATGTTGTTGACCCCATGACTTCTATGTTTCTGAAGAAAGTGCTTCCACTTATCATCACATTAGATTAAGCCTATTTTGAAGTAATGGTTATTAATGACCAAATGAAACCCCAAGGATATATGGCTTATTCTATCCCAAATGTTAATCCTTAAATTCTTACATTAAACCTTTTCCCAAATAATAACCAAAATGCTCTAGCATTAAATAAATTCCATACTTTAAATGTATTGCCTACTAGTCATGCTACTCCTAATCAAATTTTAGGTTTCTTAAGCCATCAAGTTACCAATGGATATCATGATAATGACTAAAAGGCTTTAGTTCTTGTCAGTGGCATTAATAGTAACCAAGTTTAAAATGCTAAGGTTCCAAGAAATGAGAATGAGTCTATATTAAAAATTGTATAGAAGCTTAGCATGATTCTTTTGTAATTGAAAAAACATGTTGGTAATTATAATGAAAACTCTAGAAGGAACTTCACTTTCCAAAATTTTAATAGGCCCAGGAATAGGTTTTATAATGATAGTTTCTATAATAAAAAAGCTAATGAGCTTTCCTCTATAAAAAATAATATGGATATAAACCTCACTAATATTGCCATAATAGATTGCTGTAGGGTGCATGCTACTTCCAAATATGGTGAGATTTATTGAATTGAGTTTTTTAAGACTTTGAAGCTTTTCAATAAGGACTTGACACATTTTAAGTGGTTCTAAATAAAGATGCTACTACAAATTATTTTGAATCTAAACCATCTAACCAAGTGCATATGGTGGAAGAATTTTATTTCCCTTTTCAAGAGGATAATGAGCTTGAGAATATTCTTGAGGAGATTCAAGCATTCCAACAATTTTGGAAGACATATCCTCTGAGAAATAGGGAACAAAAATAACCATTGACTACCTCTACCCCTCCTAACAATTATGGAACCCCTCTAGACACCACATCAAAGAATAATTCTAGACCCCCTAGAGGAAGTTATTCTAATCTAACTATTTATCCTCTAAGCAAAATTAGCTAAAATATTATGGAGTATATGAAAAGGATTAAAGCTAATATCACTCTGCATGAGCTAACTCAGATCACAGAACAAAGAGACTTACTCTTGGAATCTTTGTTGAATAGAATTGGGAATCCCCCTAAGAATGATAGTGAAAATGTAATTATGAAAGTAAATAAAGTAAAGTCTCCACCCTTTTTACTTATATTCAAGATATTTGGGAATAATGTTAATAATTATCTTTTAGATTATGGATCCTCAACTAACATTATACCTGTTAGGATATGTGAACAACTTGGGTTAAATCTGATCAAGTCTAATAGGTTAGTCACTCAATTGGATAAATCTAGAGTTAAGGTTATAGGATAATTATTGAATGTGCATATACAACTGGTTAGTGAACCCAAGGTTCAATAATTCATTGATTTCCAAGTGGTAAAAATGCCTAGTGCTTCTGGATTGCTTTTGAGTAGAGAATGGACTAAGGCCTTAAATGGATATATGTCTACTAATTTCTCACAATTTTGACTTCATTAGAAAGGTGTGCTAAATCAAATAAGAGTGGAAATGGAACCTTGAATGAAACACATGATAACAAAATATAATCCCGTTAATGAAAGGGTAAATTTCCTCGATTTTGATTTGGGAGTTTTTACTTTGGAATATACAAAAGAACCAATTTCTAGGAGTTCTCATCTAATTTTTGGTTATTGGAATTTATACATTGATGGTGCCAAGTGTAAATAAATATTAAGAACTAGTATTGTATTGATAGATCCTTCATATAATCAATACCATGTATCTTATAAGTTACAATTTCCTTGCACTAATAATTTAGATGAGTATGAGGATCTCATACTTGGATTGTAGTTTGCCATTAAGTATAATTTAAAGAACTCCTTATCTATGGAAACTCTAAACTTGTGGTTAAGCAAGTGAGGAGTAAATATCAGTGAAAATTGTCTTACTTAAAGAGATATAAGTTTAGGGTGTGGGACTTGATCAAATATTTAAATGCCTTCAAAAGCTTAGCTATTCTAAGAGAAGAAAACAAATCTATTGATGAGCTTACCTCTGCTACAACTAACCTCATGCCTAATCATGATTCTCAAAGAATCAATATTGAGCTAGTAACATGTAATTTAGTTTTTGATAATGTAAATCATTTTTAAGTTTTTAATGATGATCAACAAATCATATATTTCTTAATTAATTTTATAGCTTTTAAATCTCACATTATTGATGAAGTTGATAAAACATTTATTGAGAAGGAACTTAATGCTATAATCATCCAACTAAGTGATAATAACCTACCTAAAGGGATGATTTCATTACAAAGAATATTTGATCTTGACAAGATGTCTGAAGTACCTAAACAACTCAAGGTAAATGGTAGAGATTATCATGTGACGAACCTTGTTCCACATGATCAGCCCCAAATGGTGAATATAGTGAGGGATTGCAATGAAATGGAAAATAGAAAAGCTAGAGAACTACTTACAAAATATAAGGATGTAATTGCTTGGTTTTATGAAGATTTTAAAATATTTGACTCAAGGGTCATTCTCATACTATACCTCTTCAAGAAGGTTGTAAACCCTTTAGATAGAATTAAAGTCTAATCAACCCTATTTTAGAACCCGTGATTTTTAAATAATTCAAGAAGCTATTAGATGTAAGGATAGTGTTTCTTATTAGACATTCCACTTGGGTGGCAAACCTAGTCCCAGTCAGAAAAAAATGGAGAAATAAGATTGTGCATAGATTTTGGAAATCTAAATAGAGTATATAAAGAGGATAATTATCATTTACTATCTCTAGAATAGGTTATCCAAACTATTTAGGATATTCCATGATGTCCTTTTTGGATGGATTTTCTAGATATAACCAGGTGCTTATTGCTCCAAAAGATAAGATGAAAACAACTTTTACTACTAAATGAGGAACATATTCTTACAAGATAATGCCTTTTGGATTAATTAATGTAGGGGAAACTTTTCAAATGGCCATGGACCATGATTTCCAAGTTTTAGTGGGTAAGTGTATCATCATATATATATGGATGATATTATAGTATTTTCTAGAAATAGAGAGGAACATTTCATATATTTGAGACAAGTATTTGATAGATATATGAAATATGGTGTATCTCTTAACCCTAAGAAAATTATATTATGTGTCACTAAATTAAAATTGTTGGGACATGTCATTATAAAATATGGTATTTTTTTAGATCCTAATAGAGTAGAGGCCATCTCTAAAATTGGGTTTCCCAATAGTCAAAAAGAACTTAAGCCATTCTTTGGCAAGATTAACTTTGTGAGGAATTTTATTTCATGCTTCATTGAGATTGTCAAACCTTTGAATGATATGATTGAGAAAGATGCTATAATTTCTTGGAATTAATAATCTAAGAAGGCCTTCACTACCATTAAGAAATCAATCACTTAATCTCTAGTCCTCATAAGTCATAATTTTTCAAAATATTTCTATCTATATTCATTTGATTTTGAGCATATTATGGTTGCAATGTTAACTCAAAAAATTGATGGGAATGATCATCCCATAGCTTTCATGAGCACCAAATTCAAAAAATTATAAGTGAATTATTCTATGATTGATAAGCAAGCTTATGCATTGGTAAAGGTAGTAAAAAAAATTAGACATTACCTCCTTAGAAAAAAGGTACATGCCATATTACCTGATCCAACTACAAAACTTATGTTGAGTCAGAATGAGCTTAGAGAAAGAAAAGGTAAGTGGTTGGTAATCATACAAGAATATGATATAGAGATTAAAATAGCCAAATTAATGAAATGTCAAGGTTTATTTCAGATGATCACTAGTATTGACTCAAAATTCCATGTCATGCAAGTAGATCAAAAAAACTTTGAACCCAATGAGTGGTATGACTCTATTATCCATTTACTTGTTAATGATGTTTATCCCCCAAGATTTATAAGAGAACAAAAGAGATCCTTGAGGCTCAAAGTATTTTATTAACTCATAAAGAATGGAGTCTTGTATATGAGTAATTTTAAAGGAATTTATTTGAGATGTGTGTCCAAAGAAGAAGCAGCTTGGATTATGACTACCTTGCATGAAAAACTAAGAAGTTGAAAACCTTCAAGAAGAACCATAGTTCGTAAGATTCTCAGGGCTGAATATTATTGGCCCATGATTTTCAAAGATGCTTACAAGCATGTGAGGAAGTGTCATTTATGCCATATATTTAAAATAAAGGAGCCAAAGGCAACCATGCCTTTACAACTTGTGATGGTGGATAAACCTTTTGCACAATGGGGATTATACTTTATAGGAGTAATCAACCCCAATTCTCTGAGGGTCATAAGTATGTCCTAAATACTATAGAATATTACACTAGGTATAATAAGGTAGTAGCCACTAAGTAACACATAACATAAGAGGTGATAAATTTCTTAGAAGAAAATATTTGTACTAGATTTGGAACCCTAGTTTCTTTAGTTTGTGATAATAGATCTGCATTCATTTCTATTGAAATGATAAAATGGGCTTATAACCAAGGCATTGAACTCAAGTTTTATTCCAATCAATACCCTCAAGGAAATGGTGTTTTTGAATCCACAAACAAAAATATGATGAAAGCTATCAATAAATCTGCTGATGATAGAACTATAGCATGGCATAAACTCCTTAAGTTTGCATTATGGGTAGATTGAATCAGGATCAAATAAGCTCTCAAGGCTTCACCATTTTTATTTATATATGGTCGGGAGCCTATATTTTCCATCACCTTGAAGTTTCCTATGTTCACATTCATATAAGAATACATGGAGGACAACCAAGAACTTGCTAATTCTAGGCCATTAGACATCATTCAAATGGAAGATGCCAGAGAAAAGGCATTTACAAACTTTAGTAGACACCAATCAACTATGAAAAGATGGTTTGATAAGAGATCTAAAGTGAAGGTGTTTAGGCAATGAGACTTAGTCCTTATTTAGAAACAATCATCAGAACCTAAAGGCAAACATGGTAAGTTCACTCCTTTATGGATTGACCCTTACCAAATTGCAAAGATCTTGGGCAACAATACTTTTAGGTTGAAATATATCCAAGGATCAAACTTTAATTTACATACCAATTTGAAATACCTTAAGAATTACTTTGTTACTTCCCCACCAAGGGTCTTCATGGAATAAATGTGTAAGATTGTTAAAGTTAGAATAGGTAGGCTAGTTAGTTTCCTTTCTTGCTTTGTTTTTTCTTCCTTGTTAGGCTTGTATATATTTTTTTGTTTGTGTTTTGTTTCTTTTTTTTGGTTGGTGGTGTTCCTTGGTTGTGGTAAGGTCTCATGGTAATATTTTTTGGTTTGGAATTTCTCAAAATGATGGGTATAAATCTTTAAAACGTGAACATGAGGTGGTAATAAATCAACATGAAGCAACCAAAGGTATTGGTGTAGATTGGTATAGGAATTTAATGTCCTACAAAGATTTAAACCTTATCCTGCATCAAAACTTGGTTTTAAGAAGAATCATATGTACACAATGTGAATTTAGTTTATTGACTCATATTCATGCTTACACTTAAAACACATCCTTGTCATGGACTAAAGTTTCAACTAAAAGAGAGTATGTTAATGCTAGGGAATTTGACCAAATCCTTAAAACTAGGCTGTATTGGTTTCCAACCTTTGCAAAAGAATAAAAAAATGTAAAAATCAAAACTCATTGAAAAATTTATGGAAATAGAAGCAAAGGTGATTCAAATAATCTCCATCGGGGCTATAGATGCTTCACTGGAAATGGAGTAAGACCTTGAGTGGAACCAAATGTATCTCTGTTAGGGCTATAGATGCCTGGCTAGCAGTAGAGCAATGCCCAAACCTCCCCTAAATTAAGAGTTATTATTCTTTAAAAATATCTAAAGTTCTCAAGTTTAAGTTTAATGGACCCAAAAGATATGAACCTAGACATTGTTTCTTGAAATTCATGATAAACAGTAACTAGAATCAAAGCACACACTAAATGTTTATGTTTTAATATCTAACTTTAAATTTTATACATAAGGAACTTGTTTCAATATAAAGTTGATTTAGGAGAGAGTATATGTCTAAATGGGATATAAAATTCAAGTATAAGTTTAAATCAAAGTCTCATGTTCCAACATATTACTATCTATCCCCTATGAGTCACCATTTATTGAGACTAATACCCCCCATATTTTTTTAAAAAGGGGACCCTTGTAATTCTTTCCAAAACCTATGTATTTTGGAATAAGTGTAAAGATTGTTTGATCTTGAATTTTAAAGGAAAATCAATTTTAAAAAGGACATGAGCTTTGGTGTATCTAATTATGATCATGTTTTATGGATTAATGTTTCTAATAATCATTTTAAGGTGATTAATTGTAGGTTCCATAGAAGAAGCCAGGGTTCCTAAGTAGTAAACCCTAGGGGTTTGAGTTTAAACATTCACAAGAAAATTTAGCAAGAAATCTTATTTAATTTTGATTAAAACAACCTTAAGCTAATAGATCACTAAATTCCATTGTCTCAAATTTGATAGGTTTGATCCTATCATTTGATGTCTGTGAGGATGTATTTGACATGACCAAACTCATCAAATTTAACTTAGACAATTTTTAAAGCCTAAACAAAAAGGGCATTTTTAAATAACCTTTTAATAAATTCCTAGCTTTTTATGTAGGCAAACATAGCATATAAAGATTTCAGCCTATGTCATTTTGTGTTTTTTGACATAAAAATTCTAAATGTCATCTTTAATCTTAAGTTTCGTATAATCATGGAATTGTTTAAAAGGTACTCATCTTATAGGATCCAATGATGATCAGTTGTTTAATGGATTTGATCCAATGGTGAATCAATTTTGAAGCCTTTTAAAAAGGCATATGATTAATGATCTTGCCCTAGCCAAGATTCAATGGTGATCACTTACTCGCTGGATTTGTTCCAATGGTATAACAAATTCAAAGACTTTTCAAAGGCCCCATGAGCTTGACACATGGCAAAATTAGTGAGCTTAAATATTAAAAGACCAATGAAATGCAATGATATGGATTTGGTTTTTCAAAGAAAAATAAAAAGGACTTTTGAAAGCTAACGGTTAGTCTTCAGCTAGCATTTATGAAATTTGTCATGAAAGGCATGGAACCCCACCACATAAGTTCCACATAAGCATGGAGGATAAAAATGAAAGATATATTATTCTTGAAAACATAGGAAACATGAGAATGAGGTCCTAACAAATAAATATAAGGCACATTTGAGATCAACAGTTGGATATCTCTACCATTAAAGCTAAAAACTTTGAACCCTCTATAAAAAAAGACTTTAGTTGATTCAAATTGATTGAATAACAATAAAAATAAGTGAAACTTAAATTAATAGTAAGTGCCTTAGTGATATCTTTGTTTTCATCAACTACAAAATAGTGTTATCAATGGTAGTGGGCAGGCAAAAGATGAAAATTAAAGATGAGATCTTTCTAACTTCAGATGGTGAAGAAAGGGTCTTTAGAGAGATAGAGTTATATTTGATAGCCTTAAATGTAAATGTAATTAAGAATTGGTCAAAATTATTCATCTTATAGAGGATTTGCAACCAATTTCCTAGGAGGAAAAGAGGAATGCTACAATGTACCAAAGATATAAAGACCTAGTTTCAATTCAACTGGCAGACCTTCACCATGTGGCTACTAGACCAGAGTTAATGCAATACATCAACCTTATTATTCATATTTTTGTTAACTATAGAATAGATAGGGAATGGATTATTCATGGAGTACCAAGAAAGTAACCTGTATTGCTTCTATGGCCTTTGAGGCTTACTATAAGCTCCCTTTACCTCATGTCAATCTCCCATCCTTGAGAGAATGGAAAAATTCCCAAAACTTGGATTTAGTCCTCTCACCTTTGTTAATCCAAGGTTCCCATGTTTTCATGTCCCCTAATGGTGAAATTCCTATTGCCTAATTTAGAGAGGGCATTAGGGTATCTTATGTCCATTGCATATTGGATTGAAACTTAACCCATCCCATTAGAGACCTAATAAGTGTATTCTTAGCCAAAAAATTTACAACCATCAAGAGAAATACTTTTGAGTAATTATTTATGATTTCTTACCTCTTGGACTCACTCCTAGCCTCTAATAATTTCCCTGGCATCTAAAATTGGTCCCCTAATGGTATAACTACCATTTCCCGTCATTAATCAAAATTACATATATTAAAATATAGGAATCACATGAAATTCATATTTGATGGTATCTTCCCAGTCATTTTTGAGGTAATCAATGGTATCCCTATGCCCAAGCTTCATACTCTGATCAAAATACAAGTGGAGACCATGGGGAAGAGTGGTTATATCTATATTACATCGTAATAGGGATAGAAGGAATCACGGTCCAACCATACAGATTACCTATATATGTTCCCAATAAGCTTTTAGAGTAAGAAATTACTTATCAAATCATCTATGGAATGGATTGGATATGTAAGAAGAATAAGAAGGCTCAAGTTTGTCCCCTTCCATTAGACATTGGTAGAATTGTAATCAAGGATTATAAATAACTAGAGATCATGGTGGTACACCATAACTATTTTTATTTCTAACTAGATGACCTTAAGATGTGGGACACCAATGATAGAGTGGATAACCATATTTGGGATAAAAAGGTCCCACAAACTAAGTGCAAACATCAAACAGGTGTGGGAGATGGTATTTACACAAAGGAAAGGAACTTTGAAGAAAACCTATCTAGAGTTAAAAATTACAACATCAAATTATAACATAGGTTGGTCAGGGATAATAATCCTTTATGATAAATATGACAACTACATCCCTTGTATTATCAATTGTTTCCAAGACCATATGGGATTTCACATCAAGATCCACCTATTATAGGACAATATTTTGAGCCTCAGTAGAGAGAATTGATAAAGTCACCCTAGGTTGGGAAACTTTAGGATGTAAAAGGAAAAGGTAAAGATGTGATTCAAGAGTCCATCATATAGCATAGACTTGGTAAAGGTCCCCAAATTTAGGCATCCCCATCAAGGCTTTCTTCCCCAATAGAGGTTATTAGCATGATTGCTTTGGAAACTAGTGAAACAGTGGAAAGTGCCCTTATTAACATCACAACTACCTATGGTTTTGATAAGTAAGAGGATACATCTAAGGAAGTAACCAAAGAATTAGTTCCATTAGATGGAGGAAAGATACATGTAGAATTGGCCTTAGTTCCTTTGGCACCAAGAAAGAGGCCTAGGTTAACTTTCACTCACTCTACTAGTGAAATTAACCTCTTCAATGATGAGAATCCTATTTATGGACCAAATATTCTTAATTGGTTTATTTATGGGAAGTTACAGAAAATCCCATTTCTTTCTCCATCACTATCTTTGACTTGAGTTGACATGGATGTTCAATATAATGGGAGATTTTCTTTTGTAAAGTATATGTTAGTATGTAAGCATATACTCTTTCTTGTCAAGTTGACATGTGACCTTTCACTTTGTATCTTTATATCAAGGACAACTATCCTTATTTGCATGTGGATATTTCGAAGGTTAACTGGTTAACCACCTATGTTTCCTATAAATAGGTAGATGGTTACCATTTGTAAGAGAGAGTTTTTGAGCAATTGTATACCAGGAGTATTTAATACAACTAAGGTATTCTAAAAAGATTATTTGTATAGTTTTGTTAAAAGTCCATGCTACCTCTTGATTATAGATAGTCATCTTGAATTTTAATGATTCTTTTTGTTTTAATTTACATTCTTTGTCATAGGATTGTTAAATGGTGCTAAATTCTAAATTGACTGTAAAGATATCAAGTATACATTGTTTTATTTGCTCTGTATTTGGACGTACTTAGGTTTCAAATAATAATAGCAAATATTTAAAGTAAAATTTGTTATTACTTATGAATCATATTTTTCCTTTAAATTTTTCCTAATTTGTGATATAATTTAAGCTTATTATATTTTATAACATAAATTTCTCAAATGTGCTCAAAGTAATTGGAATTTTTTCATAATATTTGAGATGAAAACCTGTAATCACATTTCTTTCTTACTTTACCCTTCTCTTTTCTTATTTTTATCAAGATTCACTCTAGCTTAAAGATCATTACTAATAATAATTTATTTTAGCCTCCAAGTCATCAAAAACTATTGAATATCTAAATATTTAAACCTTGGTGGCTCCTAACCACTAAATCAAACAAATATTGTGGATAGTTCTCATACTCTGCTTCTATTCCACCACAAACATCATTGAATTATCATAAAATATAACTCATGCCTTAGATTTTTCAAATCCTCAAATGAGTAGTATTCATCAATATTGAAGAGCACTGGTGGTACATTTTGAAGCATTAACACCTTCTTCCATATCTGAGAAGCCTCCACCCTTCTACCTCACTCTCATTATGAGGGAAAAACTTGTTCATAACTACATAGTTGATATTGGATCTAGCACTTCAGTGATACCCAAGGTTGTAACTAATAAATTGGGTCCAATTTATGAACCATATAGTAAAGGGGTGCTTCAACCTGATGGGACACCTAATAATTCAGTAGGACTAGTAAAGAGTTTGATAGTTTTCCTCCATGATTATCTTAGTTTCCGCATCATTTAAGACATTATGGTTGTTAACTTGTCTACTCCCTTTGCTATCTACCTCTCAAGGTCTTTCATATCCAAGATAGGAGGTTACTTCTAAATTGATTTGTCTTTCTTGGCCTTAAGGATAAGGTATGGAGTAAAGGTAACCATTGGGACTCAATTAATAACTAAGTTTCATATTGAGCCCTATGTAGAAGAAATCTATAATTTGAATTGTGTCATCAAAGATCATGAGGAGTGTCTTGTGGGTGATGGATCATCTTCTAATATTGAGGCAATATCTGATCTATTTCTAGATGAGTATGGTGTAGACACCTATGGACATATCCATACACTCACTTTGAGTAAATTATTCTTGACACATACATCATACATAAGGGAGTATATGATAATTATAAGGCAAGCATTGAACATTACTTCTCATAAGATACTAAGGAAAATTACCTTATTCATATGCATGATAATGATAGTTTTCAAAACATGATAGATAAATGTGATGAAGAAAATAATACCTTTCTACCTACACTTGATATAGGAGTCCTTGAATATGATAGTCATGAAGAGGAAGATGACCTATGGTGAAGGCTCTATACCATAAGTCAATATTTTGAATAGTTGAGCAAACCTACTTCTCCTCCTAAAAAGTGTGTATGTAATAATGAGGTTGCTTATGAGCCTAACAAGCTTAAATGAAAATGTCTTGCTAAGCATGAGGTTGAGTGTCTATCTACTGCCAAAGAAGCTAGATTCATGGAGGTGTCTAGTGAAATCAAGACATAAAATATGTAATTTTAAGAGAAATCAATATCTTAGTCTGATGTTGAATTATTTTCATATGTGTTG
This sequence comes from Torreya grandis, assembly GCA_037957365.1. Lineage (NCBI taxonomy): Eukaryota > Viridiplantae > Streptophyta > Pinopsida > Cupressales > Taxaceae > Torreya > Torreya grandis. The sequence continues at coordinate 202,348 of JARHVA010005936.1, forward strand.
AAGCATGATAAAGCCAAACTTGATGGTCTTATACATCAAGTGCATCATGACAGTGAATAGAGTAAAATTGAGGTAGTATTGATCCCTTCTAATCTATAATTTGAAGTGAAATAATTGAAAATTTTAGATTTAAATCTAAATGTAGAACCAAATAATATCCTTAGAGTGCAAGAGGGAACATTCATGAAATCTCTAGATATCACACTTGAAGAAAAAATAATAATCAAGGGTGGTGAGTCATTTCACCATCTACATAAATAAATGTTTGTTGATAAACATTCCTCACATGATCAATTAATTTCATGGAGCATAAAATATGTAAGAATAACCATATTTGACCCTAGTAATTGGTATTCATCTCAAATGCTTGAGGTTTTTTAAATATAAGGGTAGGTGTGTTTTTATTTTTGTTTTGTGTGTTTTACATAAGTGTTTTTAAGAACACATGTATGTTTACTTAGGTGTGTTTTATTGTGTACATTTTTTTTATATTTTTTGGTGTGGTTTTAAAGGTAATTTGATGTACATACTATGCATAGGTGACTCTATATCCTAATGGATAGGACTAGGCTACTAGTCTTTGACATAGATAGTTTACCAACCCTAAGAAATCATAAGAATGTTGACTAATTTGACCACAAGTTAAATTAGGTCAACAAAATATAGTTTAAAACTTGATATAGGGGTTTATTAGGGTCTTTTATTATCCCATGGTCTTAATAGGGTCAACATTATGCTTTAGCTTTGTCATATTTGTCCTAGATAATCTTATGTCATTCTAAGGCCACTTTTGGGGTCATTTATGGGACTAATATGGTTTGACATAGAGGATAAATGATATAAAATATATTTCAATATCCCATATGTCAATAGGTGTCTGAATAAATATTTCATAAATGAAATTTGTAGGGTTCTATGTTGAAACTAAGAAAATGGTTGAAAAGGTAGTTTTTAGTTGATTTTACAGTTTGTGCATTACTTTTGACATGTGGGAAGACTTATACAGTGACCCTTTAGGTAACCTCAAATTATTTCCATGGTTTATCATCTTTTACAAGATCGAAAACAACATAACGCCATTCTTCTTCTCCATCACTGTCCTTTGCATGTAAAAATGGTCAACTTATCTTTGCATGGTACGACCAATAGGAAGTAAGTTTGGTAAAATTATCTTTTGGGATGAAAATAATCTTTGTATACTCCAAATTCATTGAAAGATTTATAGATTTGGTTACTTGATCTTCATGAATCATTTCTTATAAGGTATGCTACCATTTTTTGCCTACACATTCCCATACCCTTTAGGTTTCCTCTCTATTTGGATTGGTTCATACAAAACAAGTAATATACATGATTTTGGATAATATGAATACCTTTATCATTTTATTATAAACTAAATTTTCATGTTTTATGTGAAGAATAAAATCAGAAGCACATCATTTTATTAGTAGGAAACTACATCACAATCTTAAAACAAGTTTCATTAGTTGCAAGCGTTTTCTTTCTTGTAGTGGATTAAAATAAGAGGTGAATTAGTGTTTTATTCTCAACATGGTCATGGTGATCATGTTTGTTTTAAAATCTTAGTCTCAATACTAGAACTTGGTGAAACATAGTTAAGAAACATGCCATAGTCAGTCTCCCTTATAGCAGTTACCTATAGTTAGGCAAAAATAACTTTGAACAGTCATGATGATGGGATAAGAAGACTTCAAGGTGTTGAATACACTTTCAAAGTGTGAATAATTAGTTTTATCCATCCAAAATGGGTTAATATTGGTTATGAAAACTAATTCTTTAGTATACATAGTCTTGTATCTGAATGTGCACCTATAAGTAGCTTCCACATAGACAGAGCAATGTTGTATAGTATGGATTTGAAACATATTGAGATATTCATTGAGGTATAACAGAATTGATAGTGTGATATTAATAATGGTATAAAATCAAGATGGTAGGTATACTTTAATCATATGTCCACAAGTTGAGAAAGTTGATTTAGGGACATATTACCTTAATATTTTTGAAATAGGTATTCTACCTTACGTTTGATCCTTCCATAGTAGGGTGACATGCGTTATAAATAAGTCTAAGTGTCTACATCATAGATCCCAGACACATGAAAATGCCTTGACATGACAAGTTTGTAATTTCATTAAGATAAGGTAATGTAGATAGGTTTTCCATCTCAAGCAATTTCTCATTTTAGACTATCAATGTATTCTATAGTGTTTTTAAAGCTTGAGTGGTCCTATAATGCAATATGACACATGTAAACAAACCCTACTAGCATAGTTTTTTATTTAATTTATAATGACACTAATACCAAGGATAAATTAAGAGGAATTGAGATGAAAGGTTTTGAATAAGAGTAAAACCTATAAGGGATCATTTTATACTCAAAATAGAACCTATAGTTTGACTGTAGAGTGACAATACACTAGAACATGACAATTTGGATGTTGACATGGCCTAGGATATGATATGGATAGGTTTAGGTATGAAAGTTATTTCAAATAATTAAAGAAGAGACTAATGCATTGAAATCCATGTTTCAACATGAAAATTTACCTACAATAATCCAATCTCCACCAAAAATAGGTACCTATAATTTGACTACACACTAGGCCTAGTTAAGTGGAGAGAAGTGGACTAAGACAGTTGGCATAAAGGTTGGATATTGAAAATGTTTGAAAACACATTCAAAAAATTTCCATTAGTTGAGTGAGGTCCTCAAACCAAATAAATATATTAAGGTTTAGTTTCACACCTCAACCTACAGTCAACTTAGTTCATAGACTAGCCAAGGCAAATGGAAGAGGTTTAAGTTGAGAGGTAAACAAACTTGTATAATGAGTTGAACATGTGGATATAACTCTTAAAAAGTTAGGGTTAAGGCCATGTGTTTCTTATATTATGGTAAATAGGAAATGTCACAAAAACCTACAATCATAGGCCTGAGTTTCCTAAACCTTGTAGACAATCACCATTATTGAAAGTCGACCTAGATATTTGTGATGTTGAGTGACCTATGGGTGTGATCTAATATTTAAATTTGTTATATAAGGTATTTATGACCTATTTTAGCCTCTCATATCCTTATTTTGGCTAAGAAAAAATTGGATATGCCCTCTATTTTATCTTAGATAGAGGGTACCCCTAGACAGACATGACTACAAGCTTGGTGGGTAGATGGTAAGAGAGATGAGATATGAGTCTCGTAGCACTACATAAGGGTGTATAAAGTTTTTGTGAGCATGAAAAAGCATAGAAGGGACCCTACAATATTGATAATCCACTCATAAGTGGTTATGGGTAGTTAAAGAACAATCAAGCCTATTAGGTCAAAACTAGACCTATACCCTAATGAGGTCCACATTCACTTATAAGGAAAGATGAACTCTAAAATCCATTTCATGACCTTTAAGAAAAGTTGTAAATTCCCCAATAGCCTTTGTTTTTTAAATAGACTACACAAATTGGTTAAATTTGGCTTATTTCACCTCATACCTATCTAAAATGTACTTAAAAGCTTGAGAGGATAACTTCAATAGCTCATACCTATATAGATTGGTTGCATGTTAACCTAAGAAATTGAGGAAATTTTAGGATGGTCTTGAGATTAAAATTTGTGGAATTTTTTGGGAGGTTGGGTGTAAGGATTTCATGAACAATCCTTAAGAGTCTAAACCATCTAAAACCCTCCTAAACCCTTGATATAAAGAGATGGATGGAAATTCATTAAAATGTGTATTATACCTTGGAAATGGTTTTGTACTTGTATATGACTCTCTTAGGATAATTTCCATTAAATTGGTTTATACCCTACTTGTACAGACAAGGTATAAAATAGATTTTTTTTGTCAAGTTTTTATTATTTTATCGATGTAAAATAAGATGAAAAAGTGAGAGATATTGAAATGGGTCAATTGAGAAGTATTATAACTCCATAAATCCATTCCTCACATTAGACAAGTACATAAACATATTTACTAAGTCATTTATCTCAGACAATATTTGGTAGATAGTGAAAATGAAAAATGATTACCAAGTGAGAGGATCATGATTCCAATTGGGGATCCTTTTAAGGTCTCTTTCATTTAGTGGAAGGTAGAGGTGCCTTAAAAAAAATTCATAACACCTCTTCCATGGATTTGATTAAGCAACTAAAGACCACTTGGGTGACAAATATGAAGAAAGAGTGAAAGATGACTAATGAATGACTATAGATGGTGAGAACAAGTGTCAAAAAGAAGAATATGAGTTAGAAACACATTTGATGAATGTTATGGGTTGTTTATAACCCCTCCTTGATATTTCATATGTTTTAACTCTCATTAGTCCCATTTCAAGCAGTCAAAAGATGCTTTATGATGAGGGGGGTTTCAATAAGACATTTGAAGGGGCCTACACCAAGTTTGGAGAGTTATCATGTTTCAAGTAGACATTTTTCCAATAAGAACTTCCATACCTCTATTCTCCACTTAATTCTTATATAATGTAACTTTTTTTCATGCCTTGACATGTGGAATTGTGACCCTTGAGATCCACTTTCTTCTCTCTCTTCTCACATTCTATAAATGGAAGCCATTTTGGCACTTGTAGGGGAATTTCACACCTGATATGGTGAAGACTTACTATTTTGATATTGTAATTTACCTTTGAAAGAAGATATAAAATCTATTTTTGAGTTCACAAACTATCTTGTATAAGTATGTGAAGTGATGTATAGTAAAAACTCAAGTGATTGATATCTATCCTTGATTTTTCTCAACCATTCCAGGCCTGATGCAAGTTATTCCAATCTATGTGGTGTCAAGTATATGGGTATATTTTCAAGTGTGTAATGATACTTAGTGTCTACAACTGATCTCTAGTTCACTTACCTTGAGTATTTTCATGCATATCACCTCCATATCTTAAATATTAATGTTAGAGTAATTCAGGTTTCTAAGACTAGTGTTGTGAATCATGTCTCTTAGTGAACTCGTATGGTGATCTTATGGATATTTATATAGTGTATTACCCCTTTATATTATATTAATTTCATGTCTACTTATAACCCTTTTCATCCAAGTAATTAGTTAGTGTAGGTGATGAGCATTAAAGGAAAAATCTATGGAGCTAACCCTTAAACCTAGAGGTATACCTCTACTACAGGAAACCCAGATGTCTAGAGATATTCCAATGTTTCCCAAATATTAGAGTATGCTTAAATAGCCTCCTCTAGGGTGTAATATTTGGTGATAATGGCTATGTTTATACATTATATTAGGATATCATGCACATGCTCTATCTAACACATTTTGGTGAGATACTTATTTAGAGGGTAGTTCTTACATAGGTTTCACAACTACCCTCAAAAGAGGGGGAATTCATAAGGGTTTGTCATAGAGATCAAGATCCTACTTCATTATTCACAAATCACATTTTATTATATAGGCCAATTTTTAGACATTAGACTTAGGGAAGATAGAGAACAAAGATTTAGAATTTATTCTAGATCATTTAGAAATAAGATTACATAGTTATTAGCACCCAAATTGGGACACTAGCACTACAGGGTGCTATTCTTCACTATAGGGAGAAATTGTCTAGTATCCCTAGCTTTAGGACATTATAGATCATTCAGACTAGTAGACTAGATATAGTATAAATATATATAGATACAGTCATAGGTTTGGTAGTTGTGATAAGATTTACCTTAGATTCATTCATTTAAGTTCAAATTAATACTAGTTCATCAAATTTGGGGGAATCATATGTAGCATGATCAATCCACAATTAGTTTAGTTACACATATTCATCTATTACATACTTTATTTAGATTTAGTATAATCAAATACCAAATTAGGGCTATGCGCACAACACATTAGTTTCCATATACTTAGATTTAGACATGTTGATTAGATGGAATGAAAACTCCATGTCATTATCTATAATGTATACACTTGATATCACATTCTAAGTTGGCACCAGATTCATGCCTTGCTTTATTTATAGTGGTTAGCATTCCCAAGTGGCCCAAAGTTACCTAGTACACTTGAGTGGCTTTAGAGCCAAATATATAGTTAGATTTACTAATTTAGATACTTTTAGTACTTTATGTAGTAGAGTTATAGATGTATTTACTTCACATAGGTGGGAAATGATGGATTCATGTTAGGTTGTGGAGCTAAAAGATTCACTATTGCAGACATGGAAGAAGTCATTGGAAGAGGTTGGTGAGTGTCACAGACACCGGCATCAGTTAGGCCAACTGACGTTGGCAGGATTAGATAGGAAGAGCAATTGATGTCGGTCAGGGATCGGCCAGCATCGGTCACCTCCAGGTAGACAGGGACTGATGTTGGTCGTCTGTGCAGTTCAGAACTACAAGTTTTATGGGTAGTTAGTTAACGAACCAAGTGTTTGCATGTCAAGAGCCAAATTTAGACTAGAAGCTGAAGATCTAATTATTGTTTGCATGAGATCTATTTAAGAGACTCATAGGCTATATTGTAAAGTGTGCTAGAGAGTAAGAGAGCAAATATAAGCTCCTTCTGTGTGTGAAGAGAGCATGGTGTGTTCCTCCTAGTGCCATAGTGCCAAGTGTGGGTACTGGTTTGGAGAATCATAGGGGTTCTCCATGTATGTATGATCTTGGTCATCAGGTGTGCTTGGCTATGTTAGGAGATCTGCATGGTAAGTAAGATCATTGATCTATAGGTGTATGTGTGTGTAAGGTCTAAGGTTCACAGGTGTGTAGAACTAGATTGATTTGCAGGTGTGCAAGATCAGGGAGGACAACAACACAACAGGGAGCAAGATCAGCTAGGATCTACTTGGAGTACAGTGTGTACTCAAAAAGAGAGCAAAGAGGAAGGCAAGGTAGTTCCTTCCATAAGTAAGATCAGTGGGTTGTAGGTTGTTGCAATTTAGGGGTGATCTACTTGGAGTGCATGGAGCACTTGTGGAGTGCGTGGAGCACTGGTGTAATGGCAGTAGTGGATACTAACTAGTTGGAGGTGAACACCAACTCTGTATTTGAGTTGTGTGTTGGGACTGTAAGAGAGAGAGCTTTGAGGAGAGAAGTACTATTCACTTGAGGTGTGGGAAGCCTCTGAGAGGTGGTGAAGAAGAAGTGGCATCTTCTTTATTATATTCTTTTCTGTATGAGTATTAATACAAGTTGTGTATTGTCTCTCATATTTTGTGTTGTTTCTAGTTTCTAGTTACTTGTTACTTCTGGTTAATTCCACATCTTAAGTTGCTTGTATATGGTAATCAATTATGTGCTTCCACGGGTTCCTAACAGTTGGTATCAGAGCTTGGTTGTAGGTTTTAGAGCTTGATACCACTTAACAGTTGGTATCAGAGCTAAGGTTGTAGGTAGCAGGTTTGTGTTTGGTTACAGGGCGCTCTCAGGGGTTTTTGATTGAGTGGGAGTATAGCAACGGCAGAAGAAAGTAAGCTACGAATGGAGAAACTAAATAGCATGAATGGTCACTTATGGTGTTATGGAAAGAAAGAGCAAGAAAATAAATATTGTTGGTTGGTAGCAAATTATCATGAAGAAGCAGATGTTACAGGTGTTGTTGCACAGGATGCTCTGGATAAAATTGAATCTTGGTTAATAGATTCTATTGCCTCTTTCCATGCAGCCCCAAGAAGAGGGGTTAGTGAGCCTTGTCAGATTGTTAGCAAAGGGGAAGTTTTTCTAAAATTGTAGGCAACCAACACATGGGTGTTGAAGAAGGTCATGCAGGTCCCAGTCTTGGAGATGCGGCTAATTACTTTAGGAAAGTTGGGTGATGAGAGATGCACAAGGACTCTCACAGCGGATGCATTTGAATTAGTAGGTGGTAAGAAAGTAGGTATCCTTTATCTATCTACTTATATTACTGATTCTTCTTCTATTGCAAAGATGTGGCTTTGTAGGCTTTGTCACATGAGCAAGAAGGAGATGCATGTTCTTAAGTGGAAGACATATGTGTTTGACAAACTCAAGAACTGGAAAGCCTTGGTGTTCTTGGAGGAGATGACAGATAGAGTTCAGTGGATGGGGCTAGATACATCTGAGTAGGGTAGTTTGGACATGGGTTTTGATTCAAAGGAGCTCATGGGTAAAAATTCATCACTCATAGGAAAACACAGGTACTGGCATCGATCAGGAGGAACCAATGTCAAACAGATAGATGCCGATGTCAGTCATGTGCAGACCAAAGCCAGTGATGTCAGGGTAGGGTAAGACTGACGTTAGTCAGGAGAACTGACATCGGCAATAGGTAAGACTGACATCGATCAGGAGGACTGATGTTAGCAATAGGGACACTAATGTTGATAGAGTTGGTAGTCAGGATAGGTGCATGGAAACTGACGTTGGTTGGATGTAGATTGTGTAGTGACCGAGGTTAGTCACTGTAACAGATTTTGGGCAGACAGCAAGATGTTAAGGAGTCTCAAATACCCATATGGAGGACTAAAGGTGGTAAGTAAGCCTCAAATTCATTGTTCCTCTTCTTTATACTAGTTACTGACTATAGAGTAGGAAGGATCCAGGAAATAGTGGGAGCATGGCATGATGAGAATGCAAAACCAAGTTGGAGATTTGGTAGGGTTGCTAGCCGATATGAAAGCACTGAGACAAATGGATACCTTAGATAAATAATTGAGAGAATGGACACATGAGACAGAAGGCCAGTTCATATGGTCTTGAGGAAGCTACAGGAAAGTGGTACAAGTTTTGATAGGTGGATGACAAAGCAGGGCTTTAGTCAATGTCAGTGTAACCATTGTGTTTCTCTTACCAAGTGGATGATGATTGCAACATTATCCTGTTACTGTATGTGGATGGTATGCTAGCTAGTAGGTTTGTACATACAGGGTTTTGTTGAGCTAAGGGTAAGGTTAGTTCAGTGGTTTGCCATGAAGGATTTGGGAGTAGCAAAATTCTTTGGCATGGGAGACGTGGAAGATCACAGGTTGATTTGGTCTCCAGTGGGAGATGATGTGAATCAGGTGTTGGTGAGGTTCATTACGTAGGATGCAGAACAAGAGCACACCAAGGGCTGGATAGTTTAGTGTCTAAAATAACATGAGGTCTGGTATAGACCTGAGTTTGCCCAAGTAGTGGGTGCTGTCAAAGAGTTAGGAGCCAATTCAGGGAAGTGGGTTCTTAGGTATTTGAGAGGGACCAGCAGTAGGGATTCATGCTATGTAGGGTTAGAACTTCACTACATGGGTTTGTAGGTTCAGATGTGGTAGGGTACTTAGATGACAGGGGGTGCACCATAGGTTGTGTGGTGGGTACTCTTCAAGATTGATCTTGAAGAGGGATACAAGCTAGGAAAGAGATTAGACTAGGTACAAGTAAAGGTACATTGCATCTATTTATCTCCAAGTGGGAGATTGCTAGGTTGAGGAGCTAAAAGCTTCACTGATGCAAACATGGAAGAGGTCATTAGAAGAGGTTGGTGAGTGTCACAAACACTAGCGTTAGTTAGGCCAACCGATGTCAGTAGGATTAGATAGGAAGAGAAACCAACATCAGTCAGGGATCGGCCAACATCGGTCACCTCCAGGCAGATAGGGACTGACGTCGGTCACCTGTGTAGTTCAAAACTACAAGTTTTATGGGCAGTTAGTTAATGAACCAAGTGTTTGCATGTCAAGAGCCAAATTTAAACTAGAAGATGTGGATCTAATTATTATTTACATGAGATATATTTAAGAGACTCATAGGCTGTATTGTAAAGTGTGCTAGAGAGTAAGAGAGCAAATATAACCTCCTTCTGTGTGTGAAGAGAGCATGGTGTGTTCCTCCTAGTGCCACAGTGCCAAGTGTGGGTACTGGTTTGGAGAATTAGAGGGGTTCTTCATGTATGTATGATCTTGGTCATTAGGTTTACATGGCTACATTAGGAGATCTGCATGGTAAGTAAGATCATTGATCTACAGGTGTATGTGTGTGTAAGGTCTAAGGTTCACAGGTGTGTAGAACCAAATTGATTTGCAGGTGTGTAAGATCAGGGAGGACAACAACACAATAGGGAGTGGGATCTACTTGGATTATAGTGTGTACTCAAAAAGAGAGCAAAGAGGAAGGCAAGGTAGTTCCTTCCATATGTAAGATCAGTGGGTTGCAGGTTGTTGCAGTTTAGGGGTGATCTACTTGGAGTGCATGGAGCACTTGTGGAGTGCGTGGAGCACTGGTGTACTGGTAGTAGTGGATACTGACTGGTTGGTGGTGAACACCAACTCTGTATTGGAGTTGTGTGTTGGGACCGTAAGAGAGAGAGCTTTGAGGAGAGAAGTACTATTCACTTGAGGTGTGGGAAGCCTCTGAGAGGTGGTGAAGAAGAAGTGGCATCTTCTTTATTGTATTCTTTTATGTATGAGTATTAATACAAGTTGTGTATTGTCTCTCATATTCTGTGTTGTTTCTAGTTTCTAGTTACTTGTTACTTATGCATCTTAAGTTGCTTGTATATGGTAATCAATTATGTGCTTCCACTGGTTCCTAACAATTCATGGCCTAACTAAGTTTTTGTGCCACCTAAATGAGAGGGTTAGACACACTTACATTTTGATCAAAGTTATTCATAGAAATAAGGATCTACTAATTAGGGGTGAGCAATGATGGAGTCAAAACTAGATTGAGTTCTTAAGCCACCCATATGAGGCTTGAGAAATCTATCAGCTCAATCCAAACTACTCAATGATATGATCACTATGTACACTCACACACATAGGTTATCACCAGGTTCATGCATTGATTCACAATCCTAATGAGGTGTATAAATTCCTTTTGTCTATCTTTACTTAAATTTACTCAGTTATTTAATTTCAACATAGTCTTTTGGTTTTGATCATCTCTTAAATAAGGACCAATTTTTGCATGTTTCATTATAGGACATTGTTTTGGATCATGGTCCACATATTCAAACCTAGATACACATAATCAAACTCAGCTACACAAGATTCACTTCCAAGGTAAGTCCAAGTCCATTTATTTTTATTTTATACTATTCATTTCACTTTATTTCATTATTAACATAATGCGGGGGGGGGGGGGTGGAATGTAATCACCTAAAAGTGGTAAATGGATGTTAAGAGTGTCACTTGAGTTAACCTTTCCCTATGATATCGATTAACTTATCCTTGATAATTAGAATTACTTTTTCATTATTTCAATAGACCATAGTTGCCTATATCTAGTTAGAACACAATCTTATAACTACCATCTCAGATCCTAATACAAATTTCTTATCAATCTACAAAGAGGACATTAGTGACACATTTGGGACACTACAACCACATGACACTAGTGTCCCCAACTAGATGCTACTATCCTTAGCCTTATCTCTTCCCAATGGATAATTTTTCAAATGTGTACCCCTCCTAAGGTTAACCTAAGCTCATTTTATTATCCACATAATTAATAAAACCCTATAAATACAAATCAAATCCTCATCTATTCACTAGATGGAAAACAGATGCAAAAACTATTCAAACCAAAGATAAAGTTAAACAAAATTAAGATATTTGATCCCTATTATACCCTAATTTATGACTATTACCATATATAATATCCCTAAACCCAATTTTAAAACATTTAAAATATTAAGAATAGTCAAGGCATTCAAGGTCACTCTCATTCTAGCATTCACTTGCACTTGCATCAAACACTAGGTGGGAGAAGTACATCAAGTTCATTCCCCTTTTGAAGTATTGGTATGTAGGAAAATATATACATATTTGGGTGTTTAGTATCTATATTCCATCTTAATAACACTCACAAACTTATTACTCATGATATACTTGAAAGTAGGATTAGGGTTTGCACATTAAATTAGGTTTTCTAGGCACAACATAGAGCTCTAGGTTTTGTGCACATAGGAACATGACATATAGACATAGGTGCAAGTGATCCTTGAAAATAGGAAAAGTATTGTAAATTGGAAGTTAACACCACATTGAAGACACTAAACACAGATGGAACTACTATCCATATTGGTTTTTCTTTTATAGTGACTAGATGAACACCAGGATCTTGTTGACGACATAGATAACTACCTAGATCTCAATTTTTAGAACTTGGATCATCTATGACAGTTATTTTTTAGATAAGCCTCTATTTATGCATATTTATTTATATTATTAAAAAATCAAACAAGTTCAAAGGTCATAAAAAATTAGTAATTAATTATTTCATATTTATTTAATTGATTTAGGCATCTCATCCCTTTAATCTAACATAGGTTTTCATAGTAAAATCCTAAAAGGTTAAGTTAGCCTCTACAATATTGTATATCCTTGATGTTTCACTTTACACATCCATTTAAATCTATACATGAACATGGATTATTTACATTTTTTCCCTAGCTTGCTCTAACTCTTGTTTAAACTCCATTGCTAGTTTTGTTCCTTCATGTAGCTTGAGAAGATCATCTTTGTGTGTCTCAAAATAGGATTTAAAATCCTCAATGTAAGCATACCACCCTAATTTATTATTCTTCCTCTTTGATAAGGTTAACACTTATTTTCTTTCTTCTAAGTTTACTCATGACATACTTGGTTGTTTAGTATGTCTATTCCATCTTCAATTTTCCTTTTCTTCACCTTTTGGACACTCCCTATGGATTTATAAAAAATGGAGATCACTATGGGAAGCTTCATGACTGTAAGATTTTTATTTTGATAATCCTATGATTCCAAATCATCTACCCATTATGGGATGATCCATTGGGTTGTGTTCATTGGTTGAGTGTCTTGAGCTATAGTATTAACCAATAGATCTCTTGAATATTGTTTCAAGGCCTCTTCAAGTAATGGGTTAGGAAGGGAAGACCATTTTATCTTGGGCCAACACACGCCACCATAGTGAGGTAATGGATTAATTGTATACATTTTTTTTTCATTTCTATCATTCTTCAATGTATTACATGGTAGCTTGAGAATAATTGTAGGAAAGTATTGGTAAACCTAACTAGGGAGATGATACATGTATTTGTAGACTTACCAATGTTCCCATGGATTTTTTGGATGATTTATTTTTGGTCTTAAGGGATGTTGGGGTAGTGGTAGAGGTAATATTGAAATTTTGGTCTCATAAGTCCAAAGGTCAACCCCTACCATAAAAACTTGCACAAGAACCCTGCTAAGCTCACCTATAAAGCATCAACTGGTTATGGTATCATAAATGTCCATTAAAAAACCTCTATACCTTGTTAAGAGTGTCATTATGTGTCTTGAAGTATGATTGTGAGCTCATTGTGTCAAATTTGCCTTAGGCCTATTAGTGATGTGCTAGTAGTCATGATTGGTCTTGGGTTGAGAGGGAAAGAATGTCAATATGTCTTATGAAGTTATATTATTATGTTTTTAGTGTCATTATTCTCGGTATATCCTATACAAGTAGTCTCAAGCCTATATAACCCCCCAAAGTCATAAAATGACCTTTAAATCAACATTATAATACTATTTACATTAAGAACCTTTAAAAATGGGGTGTTTTAATAAAAATCACATTATAAAGGTCTTGAGGAGGTCCCATTCTTACCACATGGTCATCACCAAGCACTTACACATCACAAAAGTTCATTTCAAGACTCATTTCCACCTCCCACTAGCCACATAGGGCCCACACATGCTAAATAGGTGTCCTTTAAACTTACCTTATCATACCATCAATTTGAAATTCCATCTACCTTATGTTTTCCCTCTCTCTACCCTAAAATGGTAGTTCTATCTCAAAAACATGGGGAAAATAGTGGAAAAGGAGTATTTTTAAGTGCTTCTTGCATATTTTATGGAATTGTGTAGATAATCATATATATGGGAGTTTATTATATTGAACAAGAGTTTGTTAAAGATGTTTGAGAGAAATTTTAGGTTAAAATAATAACAAATAGGACAAAAACTATTATCTTCTCTTCACTGGCTTCTTTGGCATCTCAAGCAGTCTTGCTAGGTTTTCCTTCATTTTGTACAAGAGAGGTAAAATTTAAGAGTTGGTATCTTACATAGATAAAGGGGTTACCTTGACCTTATTATTCATTTCTTTTGTTTTCTTATTCATTATATTATCTATATGAATAAATTCTAACAACTTGACCACTCTATTGAGCTTCTTCATCTATGAAAATATTAGGAATGGAAACTATTTTATACATTTTGGAGTAGTTCCTACAAGATAATCATTTTTGTTTTTTATTGAGGTCCTAATAGACAATATTTAACACCTTGCACCTCTATTTAACATGTGTGGAGTGTGAAGGTAAGGATATTTTCATGTTTCTCCATTTTCGTAGACTACATGCTATTTTATTATGTTGAAGGATCTTAGTGCATAATGTAGAAGTGTTTAGTGGTGTCTTGGATTTATAAATGGTTTTATTGAGTTCAAATGAACCTCTATGCCTTTCCCAAGCACTCAGATCAATCACGATTAACAGAAGAAGAGACTTTTTAAGCCATGTCCCTAGGTGACTATCATAAGTCTAATTAAATACCAAATCCTTCAAGTTTTTCTCTTTTTGGTTTTGTTACCTTTAAAACCCCTCACTTCCATATGACTAAACATTCTAAGTCCTAACCTTAAAAATCAAACCCAATCTAAACACCTATATGACTTATGTAGGCTAGAACCTTGGAAAATTTTAAAAGCCTTTGAGGAACATTAAATAGTCCTAGATAATATGAAGAGGCATGAAAGGTAAGTTGAATATGGGATGATAGAGTTCATACCTTCAACCACCCATAGAAGGATAACTCAATCAAAAGAGAATAGACCCAGACATGATCTCAAAAAACATACATAGGGGTAGTGATAGTTTTGGGAATCAAGGAATCTCATGAAGTAAATAAGAATGGGATAGACTACCAAATTGACAAAGATAATCATGGAGCATCATTTCACTCTTCAAACACCAAACACATAATAACCAAACCTAATGAGATAACCTTCAGGATGATTGCCAGAAATAGGGCAATTTGGGTGAATGAGCCACCATGGTCTTTAAGGACATGAGGTGAAATATGTCTTATAAACCCATGAAATCTTAATGAGTATGGGTAATTAAGTGTAAGGTATTCCATAAAAATGGAAACTCACCTATCATACATAATCAAAGGCAAGGTCTTAGGGTCTTAGCATGAGATGTAATGGGATATGATTAGTAAGGAGAGTGTAGGGTTGGTAAAACCTGATAGGGTAATCAAGAAGTTGTATTAAAGTATTTATAAGTAGTGGGAATGTCAAGATGGTATTAAGATATCAGTGAACTACTTAGTTTAATATATCTAAGATGGATATGTATGGGCCTGTTCAAGGTTCAAAGACATTTATAAGTCTAAATGGTTGTTTGGAGATTAGAAAGACCTAAGTAGGGAGGTCATAAAGTAGATACATGTTTTCAAATGATGAAAATTTTAGAATTGGTATAATAACATAAGTATATCTCTAGGATAATTAGGCCTAAAATTGGTACAAATAAACCCAAGTAGAATTGACTATCTTCTACAGGTAGGGTTAGTGATAAAGGGAATGGAAACATGATGAGTATGTAAGGTTTGAGATAAAAAAAAGTGAAATGACTCTATGATATATTCCTTAGGTTATAAATGTTCATTGAATATTTTGGACCAATTAATACAAGTGAGAAAGGAATGAGCAAGCATATATATGCCCTTTAGGCCTAATAGACCTAAAATAGGTTTATACATGCCAATTGGAAGACCTCTATATATTTAGAAAGATGTTTAAATTTGTATATATCAACGAGAAAGGTAAGGTAAATGAGATAGGGGCTTCATGGAAGGAAAGTATCAAATGGGTAGAGAAGGTAGTTATAACCACCTATAATATAGTCAATAAACCTAACTACTTCCTACATGAAAGACTTTAGATGAGAAGATGAAGATGTTAATGGCATATATATGTTTCAAATATATAATAGGGTTAAAGAAATCTAAGAAAGAGGTCAAAATATGTAATGTGGTATTGGAGGTTCAATTTAGTAAAAGGAAATTTGATAACCTATTAGGTCTTTTAGGGTTAAAAAGGCCTAAACGTGCCTATGCCTAAATTAGGAGATTTTTGATTGTTTTAGGGATGGTGTAAGGTTGATGACACTTGATGGATAAGGTGAAAAAATTTGTAAATATACCATGATGATGAGAGACTCAGGATAGATGAGATAAAGCATTATACTCATACCCTGTTATATATAATTGACTATCAATAAAGACTAAGTAATAGAGATGATGAAGCTGTAGGAATAGAGTTAAGGAAGATTGGCCGTGAGGGTATAGTCAACCTTAAAAGTGTGTTCTATGAGTCTTAAACTATATAATCCCTATGATGGATTGAGGAAATACTACTCAGATGTTTGCCTTCTCCAAAAACTATTAGTAAGACCTATAGGTAGTCTCATGAGACAATGATCATAGAGTTAGAAGTTTGAGCATTTAAGGTAAGAACAAAAAATAGAAAAATGTGAGGAGTTGATATGATCATTTTTAATCCCCCAAGCCACCTATAGTTCACATATACCTTTGATGCCCAATTTGGGTTTGTTAAGCCTAAAATCCAATGTTTAGGCCTAAAAGGCCCACACCACTTTAAATATGCTTAGACCATCTTGATAAAATTAGAAAACATGAAAATATATAGGGGATGATTCAAGTTATGTGAAGGAGATTCTGATTAGGAAAAATCATGTCTGAGGACCTATTATCAATTAAGAGTGTGCCCTTATGAGAAAGTGTGAAATTCCTCACTCCTATTAGAACATGTAATCTCTCCAAATTTTGGGTGACTTAATAAATGAGATAATCTCTAGATAGGGCTGGTTCCTTTTTTCCTCTCACTAAAACTAACTTTCAAAGTACTACCTATTGATTCTAACAAAGAAAAGGGTAAAAAAGATAATGCTTACAATGAAATTGAATGAAAATTGGAAATTA
Organism: Torreya grandis; assembly: GCA_037957365.1. Taxonomy (NCBI): domain Eukaryota; kingdom Viridiplantae; phylum Streptophyta; class Pinopsida; order Cupressales; family Taxaceae; genus Torreya; species Torreya grandis. Next base: position 219,298 of record JARHVA010005936.1, read on the forward strand.
AAGGTGATGAAAAAATTGTTTTGTGAGATCTTATGCTTTAAATGACACTTATTTTAGAGAGGAAATCTTTCACACATTTTCTACACCTAAGTAAGTTTTCTACAATAGTGTTTTACAATAAGGACCTAACAAATTTATCTTATGTAAGGAAGGACTGAACTAACATCTAATACATGAACTTAATATTTATTTAAACACTTATAATGACATATATAACTAAAAAATATCTCATAAAGGTAAATATCCAAGCAATAAAAAATGAAAACAAGTATTTCACTAAGTTATATCAATGGCAAGCACATACACTTCACTAGAAAATACCTAAACATGGAGGAATTTAACTTCTTATTGATCTAAAAAGGTTAATAAAAATTTTGGAATAATTTAGGCACAATCCAAAAGTCAAAAATTATATTAAATTTTGGATAAAAATATTTCCTATAACTAATAAGTGTTTTTAGACAAAACAACACCAAAGTAGGGGACTTCAAACTTGGTCAAAAAGCTCCTCCAAAAGTGTTACATAGCATTTTAACCTTATAAAACTTTGGTGCTTCATATGGAAGTGTGTAAAATTATTTTTTTTAATTTTTATGGTGCTTATGATACTTATCATAATTTTTTATCAAGATTTGATCTGAACAACAATTCAAATGACAATTCGGGTGATGGGTCCACCCCAATTGATGGCAGAACTTCTGGGAGCCATAACTTTTGCACCGTATCTCCAATTGACTCACCATTTGAACTGTTGGAAATATAATAATGAGGATAATGTCTTGAGATGTCATGGATCTCTGATAAATGAATTTTTACCCCATAAAACCCAATGGAAGTGTCTAAAATTTCAATTTTAATAGTGTAGTCTAAAAATAGTAAGTTTCTAAAAATAGTAATTCCTTGAATTTTGTATTGTTGTAAATCATGGAAGTTGAACCAATTCATCTCCCTTGAGATTGGTGACCTTACACATCCTCCCAACACCTTCAAAAAATTTATAAATGAATATGTAACCCAAAATGGAAATCAGACATCTCTTCTCAGAGATAAGCATATGTTTGGGTCTACAAATTTGATCAATAAAACATCTCTTATCAAAGATAGCATTATTTGAATTGTTTTGTTATTTTTTATTGAATTATATTTCAACCAAAGATTTTTTAGTTCTGGATCAATATTAGAGCACTTAGAGAGTGCCTACATTCTTGCACCAACCCCTAAATTTTACCCTTCATGTCTTATTTGATGAATGAGTATCCTTCCATGGATACATGCCTTAAATTCCCTTAAATTACTTGTTTTGAAAATTTATTTGGCTCATTAATTAATATTAACACTTGGCATGAATTTTTATGAGACTTATTCAACACATTTTGACTTTGTCCTCAAACGAGGCGTTGGAAGGAGATAGAGTCCTATTTGATCTTTGGAGACCTTTTCAAATATTTAAACCCTTACATGAATTCTTAAAGGATTTAATATGGAATAAAATTTCATTTAATAACTTTATAGTACCCTATGAAGATTCATATGCACTCATTTAGTCCTCAACCTCCAAAAAACTCTCATTTTCACTAAGGCATAGAAGGAAAAGGAGGATTTTTCTTCAAGTCTGCTTCAAACATGCATATATCCACCATGGAAGGAATATTTATGGAATAACATAAATATTTAAATGTTATTAAATGATCCAAACAATACTTTAGGCAATGATCTAAGAAACACTTTAGGCGATAACTCGGGTGACAGTCTTACCCCAATTGGTGGTAGAACTTCTAGGAGCCATAACTTTTGCACCATAGCTCCATTTGAATCCCCATTTGAACCATTGGAAATATAATAATGAGGGTAATACATTTATATTTTATGTATCTTTGATCAGTTGGTTTGACACCTAAAAATCAAATGGAAGTGGCCCAATTTTCAATTTTAGTAGTGCAGTCTAAAAATAGTAAGTTTATAAAACTAGTAATTTCTCATATTCTATGTTATTTTAATTCATGGAAGTCAAACCATTTAATCTCACTCAAGATTTTTGACCTTCCAAATCATCCTCCTACCTTCAAAAATAGGTATAAATATATATGTATCTTGAAATGGAAAATAAACATCTCTTCCCACAGATAGGTATATGTTGTATCAGAAATTTTGAGCAATAAAACATCTCTTCTCAAAGATACCATTATTATTTGTGTGTTATTTAAATATTATTCAAAAAATAATTCCAAGCTTTGGATCATTAAATTCATCAATTACTCCAAAAAACTTGATTTGACCCTCAAATTATGCATTTTTAATGAATTCCTTATATCCCTTTTTCAAGCAAAGCTCTATGTCTAAGAGAATCTAGAGTTGATGATGAGATAACAAGACTCAATACAGGTATCCTATATCCTCCCACATTTCCATACCAATTTTTTTGGCCAAAATCCAAGTTTAGACATATTTTTTCTAATATTATCTTTGATAAATTAGGGCTAATTATCCCTTTAGCCTTAGAAAGTGAAATTTTGTTGTTGGCAGCTCACACGTGTGAAGCCTCCAAAAAATTCTTGATTCATTTTTCTCATTCCCCTACAATTTTTGATGTCATATTTGGTGGTCTAGAACAACCTATAGGTACTAAAACCATGAAATTGCCTTTGGAAGGCTTAATTTTTAGGCATTTTCTAATTGGCCTAGAAGAATTGAATGGTTTGGGCACCTATGTATGATATATTATATGATTTTGAGTTTTATCAAATATTTCAAGTCCCAAGATATCTTCCTAAGTGATTTACATCCTTTTACATGCTCAAGAACCTTTGATTTAGCCTAATATCATGAAAATGTATAGTTTTTGTACTATTTTATACAAAGGAAGGTACAAAAAAATACATGTAGAGGACCCTTTAAGAGTATACTTAAACCTTTACTAGGTTTAAGGATACAACTATATGATTTGGTGGGGTTTCCAACTCAATATTTTCAAATTGGACCAAATTAGGATTTTAGGAGGGATTCATGAAAAATAAATATATAGTGGTGTTCCTTATTTCATGAGTACTCTTTTTACAAAATTTTATGTCAAAATTATGCTTCTAAGACTTTCAAATCTCAAAAATCCTAAGGCAAACTTTTGGACTATTGAATGTCTACAAGGTCTTCAGAATTGATTATAATTTATCCTTGAAAACCTAATTTTTCCTTATTTACATCATAATTGGAATGAGGTTGATTTTTAATCATCATTAGGGATTTAAAACAATCATAAGTGTCCTCTAAACCTCTTAAAAACCTCACATTTAGCATGGCTTTCTCTTGACTTAGCCTAGTTGATAGTCCATTATGACTTTACTTTATGGTTCCTACTCAAGAACTTGGTATTACTATAGGTGTAAATTATATATTATAACATATGCATTGATTTTAAATAATATTTAAGTCCCTAATTCAATTATTACATCATCTTATCATTTATATCATACATATGCTAGACCATTCATCATTCACCATACTTTATGAAGGTTGGCATGTCATAACCAGCTATAGACGTATATTTTGAGAACCAAAAGGACACTTGGAAAGGTGTTATACATAGTTTAATTCATGATTTAAATAATTTTAAATCTTTAATATATTTGAGTGATTGAAATGTACTCATGCCATGATATAGACTTATACCAATGCATCCACTATCATCACTCAACATATTTCCCTTCCTTAATCGTGTAGCTTATCCTTTTTGGGTCTAAAGGGACCTATAAGTAATCATTATTACTTGAGATAAGTATATACTTTATTTTTATGTCCATCCAAGATTTTTAAACCCTTCCTTGGCATTTTAACTCAGTTTCACTCTTTAGAATGCATCCACTAACTATCCATTCTATTAGGCAACCTCATCAAAATGCTAAAGTGGTTGTAAGTGATTTTCTCTTTATCAATCCATATTTTAGGGTTTAGATTATGTTTTTAAACTTACACCCTCATAAAAATATTTAATTCACCTTAAATATTCATTAAATCCATTAATTTTTTAGACTTGTTCAAGATTTTAACAAAAGAAGAATAACTTTGCCATAACTTAGTGTTTTAGGGCCAATGTTTTGACCTTACACTGAGTGTTTCAAGGTTTGGAGTCTCATCCAAGGTTTATAATTCATTATATCATCAACATGTTTTCATGAATACCTTTAATTTATATACCCCACCATGTCCCTCCTTGAAACAAAGTACCAACTCTGATGGTCTTTCAAATTTGATTGTGTGTAACTTTAGGCTATAGATGTTCTCTTGCTATAAGTACTCATATGACCTATATGAGGCACATGTGATCATTATGGTGAAAATTGATTTTTGATATTTCATGGTGATAAAATTTTATGTTATTAGGTCCTTATTTGGAAACAATCACCATTCTTCACTTCTTTCACCCACTCACCCTTGAAAGGCCTCCTTAGTCTTTTAAATGTTTCTTAGAACCCTGTTATAGGTGTAATTTCATGACTGTTGGTCTCTTTTATATTTCCTTATCCTTACTCATGTATTCATACACTTTTATTTATTTATAATGGAGGATAATAACCTTATAACTAAAAAACATCTTAATATTTCCATAATCCCTAAATCATTTCCAAAAACAAACAACCTATTGACTGTGTTTCTTCCTCAAAAGGAGAACCTACTTGTAAGTACATGTCTTGTTACAGAATTGATCCATGAACCCTTGAAACCTTGGACATTAAAAATAATTAAATTATAATAATAAATCCATTATATGCATAATAATATATGTCTAAAACCTCACTTGGTCAAAAATCCCTCAATACACCTAAGTTTAGCTGTAGGTGCATACTTGGAAGGTAATGTACAGACTTTAGATGGCTACTTGAAGGCTAAATATACCTAAGTGTCAATGAATAGAATTTAATTATTTTTTTCCATGAGATTTTATAGTCTCATTGAACCATATAATAACCCTCATGTCATTAAATATACCTACTATTGCATCTAACCCATGTTACCATGATGCCAACCTGTAGATGTCAACTTTTGGCCTAAAAGAACCTGTAGGTAGTTATGCAGTTAAAAAACCTTGAATTGATTTGAAATCAGCTTGATATGATATTTTAAACATATAGTGTATCCAAATTAATGGTATTGAAACCCCAAGGTATATCCTCATGACATGTTGGATCTAGACATATGAGGTCATATGACGGTTGAAATCCTATAAAAATCATTGAAAATTGGTAGTGATTAAACATTATAATTGGAGTCCTCCTACTACCTTGTTTTTGTAGTCACATCTTCTTAATTTCTTGTAAGGTTCACAATATATTAAAGGGATGCCAAATCTAACCATCTAGACTAGTTTAAACCCTCACCTATATTTTTATGAAAAATCCAAAAAAGTTACAGGGGTACTATTTACATGTTTTTAGGTGATTTGTCCCTAAAGCATAGTCCTTCTATTTCGAGATAGTTATATGTTTTTTTGTTAGTATATAAATCATAACCTAACTAAAATGGTTTATCCAACCTAAAAATACCTCAAAAATATTTAAAAAGTATGTCAAAACTTCTTCATGACCATGTTTAGGCTTCTGTGTAAGGACATTTGTAGATGCATTTTCAATATATAGGGCAGTGAGGTAGGCAGTTGAAAATGAGCATGGTTATGAATTATAAATAGTATTAAACCCCTTAAATTTCTAAAATTTATTAATCCAATTTTATTGATAACTCCAAACATGTTTTTTCTACTCAAAAGTGACTAGTCCTCATGAGGCACCTGTAGGTGTTGATGAGTATTGCAAACTTGTAAGTGGATACTAGCTCAAATAGTAAAATGCATGGCATTATGATAGTAATTATCTCATTATAGTTATAGAAAAATTATCAAATTTTAAAATCTCTTTATGACCTATAATAAATGTTCTAAATACCCTACTCTTCAACCCACCATGGTGACAAGTGAATGGAAGCAAGCGTGATTATGTATTTAAATTTGAAAGCATGATTTTGAATTGTAATGACCTTGATATTATTCATAGAATAAAATTTATTAAATTTTTTAACTTTAAGAAAGATATTATACCTTGATCACTCCTTAGAGACTATGACATAAATTGGCCCTTCTACAACTTGAAGGCACTCATTCTTGAATGTATGGACTATGGTAGAAATCCACATTATGTTAGGAGTTTGAAGTTTTGATAAGGGTTATGATGAATATTATAGATTTTTTCAAGCTTAAATTTTTTTTATAACATCTCACATACACTATTATTGGATATAAACATGAAAACAATCTCAATAAATGAACTTATACCTTGTTGAGGAAACACACTCAGTTTGAACTCTTTCAAATAGACACACTCAGAATGGAAACTTGTGAACAATAAGTTATATAAATAAGGTGTCTCATGAATTATATCATCAATTTATAACCTATGAAGATTCAAAAATTTGATCAATGACTCATATTTTTCTTCAAAATTGATCTAAGAGTCCACTCAAAAAAATAATGAAAGGAACAAGGTTTTATGCTATATCTACCTACCTAAGAGGAGTTATAAAATTATAAAAATATTAAAATGAGACTCATTAACCATAAAAAAATACCTAAAAACCATTTCTCTTTTTTTTTGAGTTTGATAAATAATTCCAAGAATTGACCTCTATCAGATGCATAGGCTATAATGACCTGTTATCACTCTTAGTGATTGCTCATAAAGATGAGGCCACTAATCTATGAAAAAATTAAATTAATTTAAATATTAATAAGACACATAATAATTTATAAATTTTAATATCCTAACTCTCTCTCTCCTCTTCTTGTACTGACCATTTGAAAACTTCCCTTCTAGGCAAGCAAAGAATGTCAATATTGGAGCAAAATTGTTTTTTGTGAAATTTTCACCTAAACTTTCGTTCAAACTATTTATATGACCATGTAAGGACTAAATTAATCATATACGATTATTTTATCACAAATAAACTTTAAAAAATAAATGAATGCCTCATAAATACCTATTTTTACACTAAAAAGGTTATTTTCACCTAGAATATCTGATTGAAATGATGTGAAATGTTTTATTGAGTCTTTCACATGTCTGATGATGTCAATAAGGATGTAATAAAGCTTAATTTTGATCAAATACCATCAAAACCTTCTCTAGAGGGCACAAAATGGTCATATTTGCATAGCAATGAGTCATAAAGTTAGTCCAAAATGTGATCAACCTGATTATCCATATGTTAGGAATGTACTAACCTTGACACATGATATGACACTAAAAAATACACTCTAAACCCTTCTTACCACTAAAAATGGCCCAAAAATGCCAACAATGACTAGATAAGTGTAAGACAAATAAAGAACAAGACCTTAAATCACCTAAACAACGTTAAGACCTATTAATCATGATTACTAATGATCATTTTAAAGTCTTTTCTAGATAAACTTATTGACTCAAAAGACTAACTAGTATGATATGCAAAGTTTCAAATTGTAGGTGTGATAATTTGACCTATGAGGTCAAAATTATCAATAGGACCAAATCAACCTTAAAGTCTAATTCAAAATACATATTCCACATAGTCAACTCAAGTTGCATGGTTTAATGTTTAGATATAACACCATAGAGGGACTTGCAGAAAATGATCCTAGTGGATTTTAATCATTCCTTCATACTTGAAATCTATGAGAAATTGAGCTAGATTGAGTAGCCAACCTTTATGAACAAAGGTTAAGACTATTAGCATGTCTAAAGTGTGTATAAAAGACCACAAGAATACTTCTCTATGTTCATATCTTGACACACTATTTTGATCAGAACCTTAGAGTCTCAAGAAAGTTGAAGGGTTATATGTACTAAATATCTATGGCAAGAAGTTGTAGTTTGGAGGTCCATACTTTATGAACCATCGTTAAGATAGTGGACCTCCAAAACCCTATTTAAACCCTAAGGCAGACCTAGTTTTTGAAAACTTGATATTTTTTCACCCAAATACTTTAGAATCACTTTATAAACTAATTATCCATAAATTAAACTTACAAGATAACCTGGTCATGGGTTTTGGTTGTATAAGATATGCACAAAATGGTCAAAAAATGTATTTTTCCAAAAAAATGAGTAGAAATAAGGCTATAGATATATTTAAGAATATTTAAATAATTGGAGGGGGATTTTTGACACTTTTTACACATTTACAATTCATGATATGTCTACGAATCCATCAATAAATGCCTCTGTAACCCACTTCCAAATAGCTAGTGTGCAAGCATAAAAGAGAAAGTGACCTAGTTGTCTAGATGAAGAAGGGTTATAGGTGTACAATGTTTTGAAGGGTTAAATCATGGTTTTAAACACTTTTTGTGCCTATCCATATGTTTCTAAGGTATTTTTAAAATTTCATGACAACCAACACACACACAGTTAGGCAATTAATCCTAATAGGCCTAATTAGTTTATTTGGTCAATAAGAAGGTTGAATAATGGTGTATATATGCTATTGATAAGGTTAACATGAATTAATTTCACTTTTAATAAATTATAAGGTGATATATACACTCCTTAGTTCCACTATGGGAGATGGGAGAGGTTTTTCAAGGTCATTCAATATGCATGAGAGGGTTAGTGGGTTAATCAATGCCTCATGGAGGCTATTTGTACATAAATTCCACCTTATAACTATCATTAGGGGAATAATTAAATATTTTGGGTATGTTTAAGCCTATTATGAAGATAACTAAATCTATTCATGCCCCACCATCTCACTTTAATGACAAAAAGGGCCATTAAAGGAGCATCAACGCATGGAGAGGGTTGGAAAGGATTGTTTGTAACTGATATAACTACAAGTTGAGTTGATTATTACCATTGATGACCTATCACCTAAATATACGCACCACCTTTATCCTCCTCTCTCTTTTAATTTTTTTATATATTTAGGACTTAAGTCCTTATTTTGTATCCCTCTCTTTGGCATGAAGAAACTCTACCTAATTTATACTCTATGGACCTCTTAGACTGCTAATGAATTTATCTAGATTCTCTAAGATCAGATTCTAGTGTGTGCATGATTGTTTGATATGAATAAATTGTGTAATTTCATTTTTATAGGTCTAATTTCTTCACCTAGATACTAATAAGTTATTTATATAGGTTATGTAGTGTGTTAGAATGTTGATGGTTGAGTTTAAGAGTGGAGATTTGATTTTAAGATATTAGAACCAAACCTTTATCTCACTTCCCTCATAATTTATCCATCCAAAATCAAACTCTACATCAAACATTGTTTCCTATAAACCATTGGAAATAGTGGTCCAATCCCGTGCATTATCCATTAGTGTTGTCTAATTTTAAATTGAGTGGATGAAATATTATGTTGGTGCATCACCACCCCTTAGAGTAGATTTCCTTTATGTAATTTATTTATCCATTTTCATCCAAAAATAATTAGGTCTAAGAGAGTGAGATATTAAGTGATAAATCAAAGGATCTATCCCCATAAAGCTAAAATTTTGACCCAGACTACAAGTAGCCCATAACCTATAGGCCAATCCCATGTTACGCCAAGTTTGAGGAGGGTTTGAACAATCCTTTTAAATAGGGTGAAAATTGGGTAACTAACATTTATGACACACATGGTGGGACTATATTTGAGTATTGAAGCCTCCACAACAACATCTTAGTCTTCACAAGGAGATTCAAGCACCACATTAGCACATTTCTAATTAGAAATTGATAACAAAGGTCATCATGTGGTCATCATCTCAGGGGTAAAAAAGGTTATTATTCATAGTTTCATTGATTTTCATGTGATTTATGATGAGTTATGGATGCATATGGGGCATAATTATATCACGCACTCCCTTATAATTATCTTTATGATCCATTTCAACCATATTATGATCGCTAACAACTCTATTATGACCCATTTGAGTCATAAATTCACCTTTGTCATCCTTATGATGAGTCTCCTTATTGCCAAGATTACCAACCTCATTGTGAGCCTCATCCATCTACTTGGTGAGATAATTACCAATCTTATTAGTAATGGAAGCAATATGATGTTATTGACTAGCCAATCATGTACCAATTTAATCCATCTTAGGCCTTAAATATACTCTATTAGACTATGAAAGACATATGGTGAGAATTGACACACTAAAAGGGTATGGAAAAGAGATACCTAAGCATGTGATTGAGGGTATTAAAACTTCAATGCATTAGGCCAAAGGAGAGTGGGAATATTTCATAAGAGAGGGTCATTCAAGGGTTAATAGTGACATGCTTAATATAGATGGCCTAATTTCAAATATTGAGGAGAAGTTGATAGTGTGTGAAGGGTAGCAAGTTCACCATCATCAAAATTGTCCCCCCTCCTCTACCCCATGGCAGTCTTATGTTGAGATACCCATCACCCCTTAAAAGATTCAATCAATTAAGGGTCAAATCTCTCAAATTTCCTCACAATGCCTCCCAAATTTTTCATCATGTAAATATATCCAAGAAAGAGTACAAGAGGAAGGAAAGTATGCTTAAGGAACTAGTCATCATGATTAGATCTCTAATCAGTCAAGTCTTGATATTGAATCTTATCTTTCTAAAAAAATTGAGGTTGTAGACCAATACTTATACCAATAAATGACATTTATAAAATCAACACAATATTAGTTTATGGAAACCCCATTCATGCCCCAAACTATAGTACACATAATGGAAGAGTCTCTTAAACCTAATTTTCTAACTTGAGAACAAGTGATGTATTCAAGGGAATGAGAAGACCAATCAAGCATAGATCAAAGTGTTTAATATAAATATAATCTTTAGATTATCAAATCCCCACCCATCCTTCCTCAAGATTTTAAGGCATTTCCCTCATAGAAATCCATTTAGATCAATATGAAGAAGAAATAAGAGAGGAAGGTTGTTATAAATTACTAGCTACATAAGGAGAGAGAACCTATTATTGATAAGTGAATAAAGAAAATTAGATTGAATTAGCATCTGATGATTATAACTTGAGTGATATTTAATAATACCTTATCATTGGGACACCTCTTACAAGGGAGGAATACCATTTAACCATAAAAAATGTAGAATAGGATGAGCTATAGGAATGTGATGAACCACAAAGGAAAGACACATCAATTGATCAAGATGAGGATGATTTCTGAGACCTCCTTGATGACATGGAAACTGATTTTCATCATGGTAGTCCTCAAGAACTTGCAATAGTTTTAGGAGAAAGGTGTAGACTAGTTGATGAGGTTGATAAATAAACCATTATCTAACTTGAGGAGATCCCAAACAAATCATAACCATGTGAAGATAAATAAATTGATCTGTTTGACATCATGGGAGCAAGTTAGAATCTCTTTAAAGCATGTTATGATCTAGTTCAAGTTGAAGAGGGAAATGCCATTAAACAAGAAGGGGGTAGCCCTTTAGGAATGACACTCCTAAAGGCTATCCTATCTAAAAATGACTTTTTTGAGGTTTCTAAATAAGTTTACCATTTCCTCCTTCTAAATTCAGACACCCCTTCACTCTTGGAGGGTGGAATTGAACTCATGTGACCTTAATAAAACATGAAACAAGATGTCAACCTTGTAGCCAAAACATAAGGGCCACTTCAAATTACTTAACATGATTAAGATTAGTATATAATTGAGATAATACTTGATAAAAAGGATCCATATACCTTCTTAAGATTCCATGAGCATGATAGTATCTTCAGCTATAAGTGGGAGTCTTCATGCAACATATAGTACCTGATTTTAATTCTATCATCATGTGGCAACTTAACCTCATGGAGCCAACTTGATCTAAGGAGTTTCCCTTTTGATCCTAGGGGAGAGATGAGGTGTGTTTTAGTTAGTGTTTTATAGTATTATCTTATCATGATTCAATAAGTGTGATGTACACATGTTGTAGTCTATTGCCTTATTATTTTGGTGTCCTTGTTAGGTGTGTTTCTTAGGTGTAGGTGTTGTTACTTTATTATCATTATTATGTCTTATTATTTTTTCAATCCTAAGAGATTGCATTGAGTACTAAATTAGTTTGATATTCCAATAATGTGGTATTTCAAGTCATGAATCATGTTTGAGTCATCATTACCATGAAGGGACAATGGTTTTTATTGACCAATAAGCTGGCCAACCCTCAGAATCACTAGAAATGTTGATTTGTGTCCTTATAAGGACAAATTTCAAACCCTAAAATAAAAAATTACATAATAAACCTAATGAGATTAACTAGATATCATTAATTGGTCATGGTCTCATAAATTTCCATTGAAAACCTTTTAACCTTTTTAAGAGTGTCATGATGTGTCTTGAAGTATGCTTGTGAACTCATTGTGTCATAATTGCCTTATGCCTATTAGTGATGTGCTAGTAATCATGATTGGTCTTAGAGTGAGAGTAAAATAATGTCAAGATGTCTTATGAAGGTTTTTTGTTATGTTTTTAGTGTCATTTTTCTTGGTCTATTCTATTCAAGTAGTCTCAAGCCTATATAACCCCCATAAAGTCATCAAATGACCCTTAAATCCCCATTATAAGCCTATCTAAATTAATAAACTTTTAAAATGGGGTTTTTTTGATAAATATCACATTATAAATGTCTTGAAAAGGTCCCATTCTTACCACATGGTCATCACCAAGTGTTTACACATCACAAAAGTTCTTTTTAAGACTTATTTCCACCTCCCACTAGCCACATGGGCTCCACATGTACTAGATAGGTGTCCTTTCAATTTCCCTTGTCATACCATCAATTTTAAATGACACATGACTTATGTTTTCCCTCTCGTTTCCATAAAATGGTAGTTTTAACTCATTAATATAGAGAAAGGAGTGGAAAAGGAGTGTTTTTAGGTGCTTCTTGCATATTATATAGAATGGTATAGATAGTTCCATATAGGGGAGTTTAGTATATTGTAGAGGATCTTGTTATATATGTATAAGAGAATTTTTATGTTTAAATAATGAAAAATAAGCCAAAAACCATTCTCCTTTATTCACTGGCTTCCTTGGTAGCCCAAGTAGTCTTGTCAAGTTTTCCCTTCATTTCATACAAGAGATGTCAAATCAAGCATTGGTATATTAAATAGAGAAAAGGGGTCCCTTGACCTTATTATCCATGGATTTTTTGTTTGCTAATGGTATTATCTATATGAAAAAATTATAACAACTTGACCACTCCAATGATATTCTTCATCTATGTAGAGGTTAGGAATGGAAATGGTTTTGATGTATTTTGGAGTATTTCATGTAAGATAATCATTATTACGTGTTATTAAGGTCCTAAAAGACCATATTCAACACCATACACCTCTATTTTACGTTTTTGAAGTGTGAAGGTAATAATATCTTCATGTTTCTCCATTTTGGTAGACTACAAGTTGTTTTCTTATGTTGTAGGATCTTAGTGGATAAGGTGGAAGTGTTTAGTGGTGTCCTAAATTTGGTAATGATTATCCAAAGTTAACTTGAACCTTTATGCCTTTCCTAAGAACTAAACTTAGTCACCATTAGTACAATAAAATACTTTCCAATCCATGTCCCTAGATGACTGTCATAATTTAGAATAGATACCAAACCCTTCAATTTATACTCTTTTATAGTTTTGTTACCTTCAAAACCCCTCACTACCCTATGACCAAACATTCTCAATCCTAATATTAAAAATAAAACCTAATCTAAAAACCTATAGGACTTATATAAACAATAACCTTGGATAAATTTATAGGAGTAACATTGAATAGTCTCAGAGCATATGAAGAGGCATGAAAGGTAGGTTCAATAAGGGCAAATTGAGTTCACACCCTCAACCACCCACAAAAGGACAACTCAATCAAAAGAGAAAAACTCAATCATGATGTCAAAAAACATACATAGGGGTACTGATGGTTTTGGGAATCAATGAGTCTCATTTAATAAATAAGAATGATAGAGAATACTAAATTTATAAAGATAATCATGGAGCATTAGATCACTCTTCAAACACCAAACACATAGTTACTAGACCTAATGAGATCACCTACAAGATGATTGTCAAAAATAGGGTTGTTTAGGTGAATGAACCACCATGGTATTTAAGAATATGAGGTGAAATATGTCTTAGAACCCCATGGAATCTTAATTATTATGGGTAAGTAAGTTTAAGGTCTTCCATAAAAATTGAAACTCACCTGTCATAAACATTTCAAGGTAGGGTCTTGGGGACACAGCATGAGATCTAATGGGATTTCTTTAGTAAGGAAAGTATAATGTTGGAAATAGATGATAGGATAATCAAGAAGTTGTATAAAATTGTTTCCAATGGTAATGGTAATGAGACTTCAATGAACTACTTAGTTTAATAGACCTATAATGGATATGTACATGCTTGTTCAAGGGTCAAAGACATATACAAGCCTAAGTGGTTATTTGAAGATTATAAACACATAATTAGAGAGGTTAAAAATTATATATATGTTTCCAAATGATTATAACTTAATAATTGGTAGGAAAACATAAGGATATAACTAGGCTAATTAGGCCTAAAATTGGTACAAATAGACCCAGGTAGAATTAACTATCTTCTACAGGGTGGGTTAGTGATAAAGGGAATGGGAACATGATGAGTATACAAAGGTTGAGATTAAAAAAAGGTGAAATGACACTCTGATCTATTTCTTAGGTTATAAATCTTTAGTGAATCATTTGGACCACTTAAGATAAGTGAAAAATGACTAAACAAGATTATATAGGCCTAATAGACCTAAAACATGTCTATACATTCTAGTTGGAAGACCTATACAAATTTATCAATATTTTTGAAGTATTATATATCAAGGAGAGAGGTAAAATATATAATACATGGGATCCATGGATATGAAGGTCTCAAAGGGGTAGAGAAGGTAGTCACAACCATCTATATTATACTCAATAAATTGGACTACTACCTACAAGCAAGATGTCAACTAAGAATATGAAGATGTTAGTGATATATATAGGTTTAAAAGATATAATAAATTTAAATACATATAATAAAGAGGTCAAATATGTAATGAGGTTGTGGAGGATCAGAGTGGTAAAGGATTTTTGAGAACCTATTAGGCCTTTTAGGCCTTAAAAGGTCTAAATAGGCATATGTCTAAATTAGGATATTTTTGTTTGTTTTAGGTATGGTGGAAGGTTGAGGACACTTGAGGGAGAAGGTGATAAATTTTTTAAATATTACATGATGATGAGAGACTCAGGTCAGGTGGGTTATAGAACTGTACTCAGACCCTAGGGTTATATACACTTGACTATCAAGAAACCCTAAGCAAGGGAGGTGATGAAGTTGTAGGAACTAAGTTAAGGGAAGATTGGCCCTGAGGGTATATTCAACCTTATAAGTGTGTTCTATGAGTCTTGAAATACATAATCCCTTTGATCAAATGAGAAAAGACTACTCAGATGTTTGCCTTCACCAAACACTAATAATAAGACCTACAGACAATCTTATGAGATAATGATCTTAGAGTTAAAAGTTTGAGAATTTGAGGTCAAAAAAGAAGATATAAAAAGTTGAGGAGGAGTTGACATGATTTTTTTTAATCCCCCAAGACACCTATAGGACCTCCTAGACCTTTGATGCCCAATTTGGGTCTATTAAGCCCAAAAGTTATTCTTTAGGCCTAGAAGGCCCACACCACATATTAGACACCATAAAAAGGTATAGGGGGATGAATTAGGTTATATGAATTATATTTTGATTAGGATAAAGAAATTATAAGGAAAAAATCAACCCTAAATACTAATTTAAAACACACAGTCCACACAGTCAACTTGAGTTGCATGTTTCAATTCTTGGATATATCACCTAAAAAATACTTGAGCCAAATACTCCTAGGGAATTTTAGTCATTAATTTTTAATTTAAACCCATGGGATATGTATTTGGATTGAGGCAAACACCTTTATGAATAAATTTCAAGACTAATAGCATGCCCAAAATGCCTACAAAAGACCATAATCCTAATTCTATACATTCATATCTTGACACACTCTTTTTATGGGAACCCAAGATTATCAAGAAAGCATAAAGGTTCTATGTATTAAATATCCATGGAAATAAGTTATAGTTTAGAGGTTAATACTTTATGAACCATCATTAAGATGGTGGACGTCCAAAACCTTTCTTAAACCCTAAGGCAGACCTAGTTTTGGAAAACTTGATATTTTTTCACCTAATCAATCTATAATAACCTAATAAACTTATGAACTAGAAATTACACTCAGAAGATAACCTATTAATAGGTTTTAGCTATATGTAATATGTATATAATGGTAAAAAACTATAGTTTCCCAAGAAAATGAGAATAAACAAGGGTACAAAGCTATTTGAGAAGCTTTATATCATTGGAGGGGGAGGTTTGACACTTGTTCCACCTTATCAAGTCATAATATGTCTAATAATACATCTTTAAATTCCTCTAAAACTCCCTTATAAACAACTAGTCTATAGGGATGAGAGAGAAAGTGACCTATTTGTTTAGATGAAGTAGGGTTGCAGGTGTATAATTTTTTAAAGTGTTAAATCATAGTGTGAAACACTTTTTTGATATTATGACATACCTATACATAAGTTTCTAAGTTATTCTATAGTTTTCATGGCAAAAAACACACACAATCAAGTAATTAGGCCTAATTGCTTACTTGGTCAATAAGAGGATTGAAGAATGGCATAGAGATGTTATTGAGAAGGTCAACACACATTAATTTCAGTTGTAATGATTCTAAGGTAAGATATAAACTCCTAATTTCCACTATAAGAATGGGATTAGTTTTTTAAGGTCATTCAATATGCATTAGAAGGTGAGTGGGTTGCTTAATGCCTCATGGATGTGATTTGATATTCATTTCCAGTTTGTAACTATCATTAGGGGAATAATTGACTATTTTTTCATGGTTAAGCCTTTGATGATGATAACTAAAGCTATTTCACTCCCCACCACCTCACTTCAATACCAAAAAGGGCCATTAAAGGAGTATCAATGCATGAAGAGGGTTGGAAAGGCTATTTTTAATTGATGTAACTACAATTTGAGTTTATTATGAACATTGATGATCTCTTAACTCTATCTCCATTCCACCTTTATCCTTATTTATGTTCTAATTTACTATATATTTATGACTTAAGGCCTTATTTTACATCCCTCTCTTAGGTATGAAGAAACTCTACCTAATATGTACTCTATGGACCTCTTGGACTACTAATTAATTGATCTAGATTCTCTATGATGAGACTCTAGTATGTGTATTATTTTTTGATATGCATAAGTGGTGTAATTTCCCTTCTATAGGTCTAATTCCTTCACCTAGATGCTAATAAGTGATCTATGCAAGTTATATAGTGTGTTATAATGTTGATGGTTGAGTTTAAGAGTAGAGATTTGACTATAAGAACCTTAAACCAAACCTTTATCTCACTACCATCATTATTTATCCATACAAAATCAACCTCTACATGAAACATTGTTTCCTATAAACCATTGGATATAGTGGTTCAATCCTA
The DNA here is from genome assembly GCA_037957365.1 of Torreya grandis. NCBI lineage: Eukaryota > Viridiplantae > Streptophyta > Pinopsida > Cupressales > Taxaceae > Torreya > Torreya grandis. Next base: position 236,849 of record JARHVA010005936.1, read on the forward strand.
TGCATTATCTATTAGTGTTTTCTGAGTTCAACTTGAGTGGATGAACTATTATGTTGGTGCATCACCATTCCTTATAGTATATTTAATTTATGAAATCTCTTTATCCCCTTTCATCCAAATATAATTAGGTTTTATAGAGAGAGATTAAGTGATAAATCAGGGGAGATAGCTCTATAAAGCTATAGGTTTGACCTAGACTCTAGGTATTACACAACCTATATGTCAATCCCATATTAGTCTAAGTTTGAGGAAGGTTTGAATAGTCCTTTTCAAGAGGGTGCAACATTGGTAGTTAATGTTAACTATGATATAATTTGTGGGAATGGATTTGGAAGACATAATTGGAGGATTAGGAACTCATAATAAAGTGGAGACAACAAGGGTAAAGGAAACATCCTCTAACATTGGAACAATCAAAGATAATTTAAAAATAGGCTCAAAAGAAACATATTTTACTTGAGGTACCACCAAGCAAGGGGAAAAAAGGATTGAGAGAGAGAAAATCAATAGAACCAATAGATAAGGGGAAACAAAAAGATATGATGGGAGTGGTAGAAACTATAGGGGTTGCACCCTCACCTGATTGATCTCCATGTAATGGTACTTTACCTTTGATGTTTTTAAGGATCAAAAACTTAGCTATTTTTATCTCCTTCTCATCTATAAACTCTCCTCCTATTGATGGTGGCTTCCTTTAGGGTCATTTTGTAGATATTTCTATAAATTTGGACTCTTTTGATGGATGTGAGCTCTTGGATTCCTCTTATGACAAATAGTAATTTTATAAACCATGGGTGAAGCCTCTTATGTGGGTATGGTTGAGGCTTCCACACATGTAGTCTATTAGGCTAAAGTATCAATATAATGGGCATGTCCTTTTGAATTTTAATATTCAAGGCAAATTGGCTCATCTTGAACTCCCTCGAGTGAAGTTTTAGCCACCCAAGGCTTTTTATTTACACTTCCCAATGTCATAGGGAGTGCTTGTGAAGGTTCCCTTTATCTATTGATGGTTGAGAAGGCCTATTGATCCAAAAATTATAGGAATCCCATCCACCTATCAATGGGATTATAATGTGCACATCCACAATTAAAATAGAGGGCTCCCATTGAATGATTTTCAAGAGTTGCTTGCCTAATATTGATGTTTATGTCCTCTCTTTGATGTGTGAATCATTCTTGTAATTAGTAAATAGGAAATAATGGTCACATTTCTCATGTTGGTATCAAATAATAAGTATTTAAATATATTTTTAATCTTTATCATGAGGGTCCTAGTCCCTATGTGGTAGTGTGGCTAGTGAGTAATACTATATGAATCTTCTAGCTTCCCAAAAGTGATTAAAATTAACATAACACATTCAAATAATCATGAGTTGATATCCATGGAAGGAAATATTATTATTATTCTTAAATTCTCTATTCCACACCATAATTAGTAGTCTATCTCTTGATCTACTAGTTTATCCAATACATGTTTTGGGGGATGAAAGGGTGAAACCTTATGGCCTATGACCATAATCATAGTATAGTTAGGATACACCCAATAATCCCCTATAGCAATAAATGTATTGATAATTATTATAGATACCTTGGGTACTATGGATTTTTGATTGTCCCTCCACACCTAAGGTTATATATCATCTATAATGTGAGTGATGTTCTTGGTATAAGAATATATGTGCATAAAAGAATATGAATCACATTTATGGTTTTTTATGAAGTCTTTATATGGGATCCAAAATGACAAATTATACATATAAAATATACCAAACATATCATATATAAGTTATGAAATAATATATAAATGACCCCCTTAAGGCCTCTTATCCTTGTGTAGTACTTGTTCTGGGACTTGAGCACTAATTACCTCACCTAGAGAAAATGTTAGCTCTGAGGTCAATAGTAAATCCAATAGTGGAACCCATTCAAGGTGAAGGATTTAAATAATATGGTTGTCATATAACTATTTTAGGAGGGCTATCTCAATATAAATTACCATCCAAAACTTAGTTACAAACATCAATTGATTCTCCTTGTGGCTAATGGTCTCATAAGGAATTATCCATTTACTTAATGTTTTCTCAATTTAGTTTTACTTCTTCTATGTAAATACCCAATGTAAATCATATGTTACATTAATAATAGGTAGTGATAAATACCTCTAGAATACATCTCTTGATATGCGTGTTATGATAGTTTTATGCTCTAAGTAGTATAAGAATGAACCTCTAGTCACTTTACCAGTGAAGAACTAGTATCATAGGATGTCTATGAATGGCATAACCTCATTCTTGGAAAATAATAAATGTAATACATATCTCTTAAGAGGTAGTAGGTTTGAAATAAATTATATTTGAGCTAGTGTCAAATTATCCTTGTGAGTGTGTGCATCCACTTAGTGAATTACTTCCCACAACATTGAGTAATTGATATAGCTGTTCTTGATCTCTATTAGATCAAATAAAATGTATTTTTAATATATTAACTCATTAATGGAGAATCTAGAATGTGGTAGGTCTCCTCAAAATGGCTTTTATTATGATGTCATAGTTAATTCTCTAGGTTGATAAAGTTTTGGTCTTCAATTATTAGCTTGGCTCTTCTAGATGTAGTAAATGATAAAAACACTAATAGCTAGGGCTTATTCACAAGGAGGAAAGTGAGTTTGAGTTTAGTTTGTGATCAATAATAAAAACACTTATTTCTAATTAATCGATATAGCTTTGGCATTTAGTTATAATTTATTCACCATTAATGTCCAATGTCTATAAACTTGTTGTGATTGTTCAAGTTGAATTTTGCTATTCATTTGGTGGGTATGACATGTAGGTATTATAGATGTTAGGAATAATTCCATGTCATTTCCTTTTTGTAAGTGTAATTTCATCACTCATTTCAATTTGGTCTACCTATGCCACAAAGGTACTTAGTATTTAAGATTTAGATGTTTTATTAAAATAGTGCTTGTGAAGTGAATGAAATTTCTAAATAATTTTTTTGAAAACTTTTGCTGAAGACCATAATTCTAAAGACCAAAATTCTGAATACAAAAGTTATAAAGAATAAAATTTTGAACATTTTACCAAACATTTTCACCTAACAAATTCCATGAAAACCAAATTCATACCAAGAAATTTTGTTAAAGAGTAAATTCAAAGAGATCAAATGTCAAACACTTTACTCAAATAGTTTTTTTGAAGACCAAAATATTGAAATATGAATTCTAAACATTTTCTCTTAAGAGTAAATGTTGAAATGCAAAATTTTCAAAAATTTGGTTCTTGAAGAAAAAATGGCGAAGACTTTGTTACATAATGAATACAGTTCTAAGGGTCCAACCTATGAACAAAATTTCTAACCAAAACCTTTGAAAAACACCTATGAATAAAATTCCCAAAGTGTTACTTCATGTAAATGTTCACATAGGTGTGATTTTCTAAATATTGTCAAAGATATACTTCCAAACAAAATTTTTGAAGACCTAATTCTACAATGCCTAAGACTTAAAAAATTGTGCATCTTATGAGAAATTATCCATACATAAAACTTTTGAGGAATATTAATAGGTTAGTTTGAATAATTAGAAACTGTTCATATATGATTGTCAAATAGTTAAGTTAGGTGCAACACATAAAACTCTCTTGGGAGAAGACTTTCAAAATAGACATTGACCTTTTCAAAAAATTATGGGTCCTTAATGTTGGGTACAATAAATGGTGACTTACAGGGGGAAAACTCCAAGTATTCAAGAACCTATAACCTTTGGTTAACAATTACAAATCAAACATGAACCACTTCATGAAATAAAAATTGAATAATAAACATGAAAGATACTCCTAACAATATCATACAACATACTTTCCTTGTTCATATATTGGATTACTGTGTGAGTAAGTGATTTAATTTTACCCTTGTTGTGAGTATTTTAGTAGAGACTTGTGATAACTATAGTTTTCTTTTTTGTTTTTGAGAAAAAATATTTAAAACTATGGAAGCTTTAGCATTGCAATGCCATTAGATGCATGTCTATAGCCCCGATAGAGGTGTCATTGGCTACTTTTCTTTCCCCTTTCCATATTCTTACATGATTCATGATACATTTATATTATTTCATCATTTGAGACTTTGATCATTTTTAGATTTTACTTAGATTTGATGGGTCATTTTTTGTAGGATACATTGATCCTTACTTTGCTGAATTTTTATGTAGAATATTTTTATAAGAGGGAGATCAGAAATCAAAGTGAGATGGTATATATGAAATCATAATTTTTACCATATTATCCCTACTAGTTACATCAGTATCAATTATTATTTTCTCAAACAAGTATTAACATGAAAGGTGCTTTTGATCTAGTGAAAACGAAAAGACTTTATAAACTTATACATAGCAATGGGAGAAGCCTTTATATGCCTAATATAATCATTCAATGGTAGCTTGGCCATGATAAATTTTATTTTTGCATATAAAAATTTTAAAAATATGAAATACAATGGTGTAAAACTTGAAAGCAAATGAATTTGTGTACTTTGTTTGATGTATTTATAAAAGACTAAGCTTTTAGCTTTTAAAAATGTTATAGGAAGTCTAATGGGTTGGATACTTGTTTGAGCATACTAGGAGTAGTCAATAATATTGTCACAAAATTAAAAAAAAACACCTAATCTAGAAATCTAGGAGCTAAATTATGGAAATCAGATCAGGTAGTCATTAGCACCCAAATTGAGACACTAGCACTATAGGGCACTACTATCCACTATAGGGAACTATTATCTAGTAACCCCAAATTCAAGATAGTCGAGATAATTCAGACCAATACACAAGGTTTAGTATATATTTGCATAGATATAGTCATAGGTTTGGTAGTTATTCTTATATTTAGCTCATATTCATTCATTTTAGTTTAGATTCATACTAGTTACTCAGATTTAGGGTCATCATGCTTAATATGATCACTCCCACATTTAGTTCAATTACACAAATTAAGATATTATGCACTTGATTCATATTTAGTATACTTAAATACTAGATAGGGGAATATACACAACACATTAGTTTCTATATACTCAACTTTAAATAGGTTAATAAAATGGAATGGAAAACTCCATGCCATTCTCTACATTATATACACTTAATATCACATTCTATGTTATCACCAAATTCATGAATTACTCCATCTACAATGTTTGGCATTCTTGAGTGGCCCAAAGTTGCCTAATATACATTAGTGGCCATGGATTTAAATTCATAATTACATTTACTTAGATACTTTTAACACTTTTCATAATATAGTTATAGATGCATATACTTAATATAGGGGAAATGATGGATTTATGGCCTAATTGTGTTATTGAGACACCTACATGAGAGGGTTAGACACACTTATATTCTCATCCATGTTATTCAGAGAGATTAGGATCCACCAAGTAGGGGTGGGTAATGATGGAGTCAAAACTAGATTGAGATCTTTATCAACCCATATGAGGATTTAACAAGCCATAAACTCATTCCATGGTATTCAATGATATGATCAATATGCACACCCATACATATAGGTTATCACTAGGTTTATGAATTGATCCATATACCTAATGAGGTGTATTCATTCCTTTTCTCTCTTTTTACTTAAATATACTTAGTTATTTCAATTCAGAATAGTCTTTTACTTTTGATCATCTCTTAATCAAGGACTATTTTTTTTCATGTTTCATTGTAGAACATTGCTTTGGATCATGTTACACATATGAAGACCCAGATCAAACTCAACTACATGGGATTCACTTCCAAGGTAACTCTAGGTGTGTTTCTTTTTCCTTTATACTAGTCATTTCAAATTATTGCATTACTATCATAAAGGGGGGAATTTGTAATCACCTAAGAGTGGTAATTGGGTGTTAAGAGTGTTTCTTGAGTTAACCTTTCTATAAAAAATCCATAGACCTATCCTTGAGCATTAAATTTACTTTTCTTATCATTGAGTAGACCATAATCACCTAAAGCTAGTCAAAACATAATCCCATAAATATTATCTCAAATCCCAATCCAAATTACTTAATAGTCTAAAAAGAGGACATTGGCACCATATTTGGGACACTACAGCCATAAGGTACTAGTGTCCCAAATTGGACACTACTTTTCTTAGCCCTAGCTCTTCCTAATGGATAGATTTTCAAATATCTACCCCTCCTAAGGTCATACTAATATCATTTTGTTATCCACATAAGAAACATAACCCTATAAATACAAGTCTAATCCACCTCTATTCACTAGATGGAAAATATATGAAAAATCTATTCAAACCAAAGATAAAGTTGAGAAAAATTAAGGTATTTGATCCCTATTCTACCCTAATTTCTATATAATAGAATTTAAAATAGCCTAATCCCAATTTTAAAAAATTTCAAATTTCAATCACATTATCCAAGTCCACTCTCATTATAGCATTCACTTGAACTTGTATCAATCACTATGTGGGAGAACTATATCAAGATTGATCCCTCATAAGAGTAGTGGTATATAGGCAACTCTATACATAGAGGTGTAATGAATATGTCTAGTCCATCCTAATAACATGCACAAAATTATTCATCATGCTATACATGCAAGAAAGATTAGGGTTTTCACATTAAATTAGGTTTTTTGGGCACAACACAGAGCTTCAAGTTTTGTACACGCATGGACAGGACATAAAGACACAAGTGTAAGTGCTCCCATAGAATAGGAATAGGATTGTAAATGGGAAATTATAACTAAATTTAGGACACTACACATAGAGGGTGCTACTATCCATATTGGGCACTACTATCTAGTGAGGAAATGAACACCAGGATCTTGTTGATGACATAGATAATTGCCCATATCTCAACTTTTATAACCCAGATCATCTACAATAGTTAGTTTTCAGATAAGTATCTATTTATTATTATCATTAGAAATTTAAAAAAGGTGAAAGGTTATAAAAAAAATGAGTACAAATCATATTTATTTAACTAATTTAGGCATCTAATCCCTTTAATCTAACATAGGTTTTTCATAGTAAAATCCTAAAAGGTTAAATCAACTTCCAAAATATTGTATATCTTTGGTGTTTCACTTTAAACATCCATTTTAATATGTATAATATCATGGATTGTTTTAATTTATTCCCTAACTTACCCCAAATCTTATTCAAACTCCTTCATTTCTAGTTCTATTCCATCATGTAGATCAAAAATATCATCTTTGTGTGTCTCAATATAATATTTTAAATCCTAAATGCAAGGGGACTACCCTAATTTATTTTTATTCCTATTTTATAAGGTTTAAACTTCTTGTATTTCCTCCAAAATTATCCCCCTTATACCCTCATCTTCAATTTTACTTTTCTTTACCCTTTGGACACTCCCTATGGATCTGTAAAAAATGGAGCTCACTAGGGGCAACTTTGTGATTGAAAGATATTTATTTTGAGAAGCTTATGATTCCAAAGTATCTTCCCATTATGGTATGGCCTATTGGGTTGTTTCCATTGGTTTATTGTCCTAATTTGTAGTCTCAACCAATAGATTTCTTAAATATTACTTCAAGGCCCCTTCAAGTAATGGGTTAGGAAGGGAAGGCCATATTATCTTGGACCAGTCCACCCCACCATATTGTGGAAATTAGTTGAGTGTATACACTTTTTTCTTCTTTATATCCTTATTTAATGGATTACATGGTGTACTGATAAGAATAATAGGAAAGTATAAGAAAACCTAAATGAGTCAATGATACATGTATTTGTGGACTTTCCAATGCTCCTTAGCTTTTTTGGATGATTTTTTTTTGGTCTTAGTAGATTTTTTGACAATGGTAGAGGTAACCAAAATATAAGTGGGGGAATGTATGTTGAGGACATAATTGGAGGAGTAGGAATTACTAGGAAAGTGGAGATAGTAGGGGTAAAGGAAACATACTTTTCCTTTAGAAGAATCAAAGATAGTTTAAAAATAGGCTCATAAGAAACATATTCTAATTTGGGTACCTATAAATAAGTTCAAACACTATTATTAATAGATATAGAATCAAAATAACCAATATACAGAGGGTAAATAATAAGATATGATGGGAGTGGTAGAAACTATTGGGGTTGCACCCTTACCTGATTGATCTCCATGTAGTGGTGATTTACCTTTGGAGTCATAGAGGATAAAAACCTTAGCTATATTTAGATCCTCTTCCTCATCTATATATTTAATTCCTACTTATTTTTTCTCCCATGAGATTCCTTCTTTATATATTGATTCAATATTTAGATTCTTTGGAGGGATGTGAGATCTTGGATTCCTCTTATAGGGAAAGCCTCTTATGTAGGTGTGGTTTATGCTTCTACACTTGTAGTCTCTTGGGTTTAAGTATAAATAGGATGGGCAAGGCCTTTCGATTCTAAAGAGTCAAGGTAAATTGTTTCATCTTGTGCTCCCTCGAGTGAAGTTTTATGTACTCCATGCTCTTTTTTTATAATTTTCAATGCCATAGGGAATGCTTTTGAAGGTTTCCATTGATCCATTGATGGTTGATAAGTATTATTATTCCAAAAATTATAGGTATCCTATCCACATTTGGGTGGGATTATAATGTGTACATCCACAATTAAAATGGAGGGCTCCCATTGATTGATTTTCATGAGTTATTTTCCCAATGTCAATGTTTGTGTCATATCTTTGACATGGGAATCACTATTGGAATTGATAAATAGTAAATAATGGTCATAAGTCTCATGGTTATATCAAATATGAATTCCTTTAATATTCTTTTAAAATTTAACATGAGAGTCTCATTTTATGTATGATAGTATGGCTACTGATTAATACTCTCTCAATCTGCCAACTTCCTAAAAGTGTTTACAATTGACATAACACACTCTACCAATAAAGAGGTGAGATCCATGGAATGAAATATTATTATTATTCTTAAGATATTCATCTATTCCCCACCATAGTTGGTAGGCTATCTCCTGCTCTAATAGTTTATATAATACATGTTTAGGGAGACATAGGGGTGAAACCTTGTGGCCTATGACCATAATCATAGTGTATTCAAGATACAAAAAATTATCCCTTCTAGTCATCAGTTTTTTAGTAATTATCTTGGATACCTTGAGTAGTGTGGATTCATGAATGGCCTTCCAAAATTGAGGTTATATGTCTTATGTAATGCGATTGATGTTCCTGGTATAAGAATATATGTGCATAAAAGAATATGAATCACATATATGGTTTTATATAAAATATTGAGATCAGATCCAAAGTGACCCATTATTCATATAAAATATTCCCAAAATATCATATATAAATGGACCCCTTTATTCCTCTTATCTTTGTGCAACAATTGTTCTCGTAACTTAGCACTGATTACCTCACCTAGAGAAAATGTTTTCTCTAAGGTCATTAGTAAATCCAACAATGGAACCCATTCAAGGTGAAGGAATTAAATACTGAGGTAGTCATATAACCATTTTAGGAGGGCCATCCTAATACAAAGTACCATACAAAACTTAATTACAAGCGTCAACTACTTCTTCTTGAAGAGGACTGTCTCCCAAGGAATTATCTATTTTCTCAATGTTTTCTCAATTAAATTCTCTTTCCACATAACTACCCTATCTAAATCATACATGGAATTAATGATAGGTAGGGATAATACCTTAGGGAATCATTTCCCAAGATGCATGTTATGATATTTTTGTGCTCCAAGTTGAATAATAATGTTCCTCCACTCACTTTACCAGTGAAAAAAAGTCTCATAGGAGGTCCATGAATGTCATAACCTCAATCTTGGCCACTGTGAAATGCAATCCATATTACTTGAGAGGGAGGAGGTATGTAACCAATTGGATTTGATCTGGTGTCAAATTTTCCTTGTGAGTGTGTGCATACACCTATTTAATTACTTCCCATAATGTTGAGTAATTTATATATTTATTATTGAACATTATTAAATCAAATATGGTGTCTTTTTACTCTATTAAATACTTAATGGGGAATTTATAAGGATGTAGGTCTCCTCAAAATCTCTTGGATGAGGATTTCATAACTAATATTTTGGGTTGATAATGTTATAGTTCTTCAATTATTGGCCCATCTCTTCTAGATGAACTATAGGATCAAAACAATGGTAAATAGGGCATGCTCAAAAGGAAGCAAGTGAGTTCAAAGTTAGTTTGTGATCAATAATCATAACACTTGTTTCCAATTCATTTATATATCTTTGTAATTTGATTCCATTTCATTCACCATTAATTTTTAATGTCTATAAACTTGTATTGACTGTTTAATTTTCATTTGGTGGGCATTCCACATAGGTACTTTAGATGTTAAAAATAATTCCATGTCATTGCCTTTTGTCATGTTTCATTTTATCACTCTTTTAAATTTTATCTACATATGCCAAAAATCCTCTCATAATTTTGGAGTCAGATGTTTCATTAAAATAATGTTTTTGAAGTGAACTAAATTTCAAAACAAAAGTACCAAACACATTTGTTGAAGACCTAAATTCCAAAGACCAAAATATCAAAGACAAAAGTTCTAAAGAACAAAATGCCAAACATTTTACCATACACTTTCACCAAACAATTTCCCTAAATAATTTATTTGAAAACCAAATTCATACTCAGCACTTTTGTCAAAGAGTAAATGCAGAGAGATCAAATGCTGAATACTTTCCCCAAATAGTTTCATCGAAGACCAAAATATTGAGATATGAATTATAAACATTTTATCTAAAGGGTAAATGTCAAAATGCAAAATTTACAAAACCTTGGTTGTTGAAGAGAAAATGGTGAAGACTTTAGTACATGATGAATAAAGTTTCAAGGGCCCAACCTAAGAATAAAAAATCTAAAAGAAACCTATGAACAAGACCTATGAACAAAAGTCCCAAAGAGTTAATTCGTGTAAAGGTTCATATAAGTGTGATTTTATGAAATTTTTCAAAGATATACTTATAAACAAAAGTTTCAGAGACCTAAGTATGTAAATCATGAAACATCAAAAATTGTGCATCTTATAAGAACCTATACACACATAAAACTTTTGAGTAATAATATGCTAGTTTGAATAAGTAGAACATGTTCATATATGCTTGTTAAATAGTTAAGATAGGTGAAATACATACATCTCTCTTGGAAGAAGACTTTTAAATTAGACCTTGACCTTTTCAAAACATAATGGGTCCTTATTATTAAAAAAATGAATGGGGGTATGTTGGGTTAAATAAATGGTAACTTATAGGGGGAATAATCTACGTTTTATAGAATCCAAAACCTTTGGGTAGAAATTAAAAATAAAATATGGACCACTTTATGAAATAAAAATTGAATAATAAACATAATAGAGACTCCTAAAAATAACATACAACATACTTGCCTTGATTTTACCCTAGATTAGTGTATGAGGAAGTTATTTCCTTTTACCTTTGTTGTGAGGATTTTGGTAGAGACTTAGATTAACTATAGGTTTCATTATAGTTTATGGGAAAACATATTTAAAACTAGGGAATCTCTAGCATTATTCTACCACCAGATGGGTGTCTATAGCCCTAATAGAGGTACATTTAATTCCTTTTCTATCCCCTTTCCATATTATTACATAATTCATGATACATTGATCTTATTTCATCGTTTGAGCCTTTGATCACTTTTAGATTTTATTTAGGTTTGATGGATCACTATTTTTAGGATATATTAATCCATATTTTCCTTAAAAAAAATTATAATATTATTAGAATAGGGAAATAAAAAACCACATTAAGATGGTATATATGAAATCATAATTTTTACCAATTATCCCTACTAGCTACATTTATATAAATGACTATTTCCTCAAACAAGTATTAACATGAAAGGTCATTTGATCCAGTCAAAATGAGAAAAATTTATAAATTTGTATGTAGTAATAAGAGAAACCTTTATATTCCTGATAGAATCATTCAATGGTAGCTTAGCCATGAGGAATTTTATTATTGCATACATGAATTATGAAAATATGAAATGCAAGGGTGTAAAACTTACAAGAAAACAACTTTGTTTACTTTTCTTGATGTATTTTTCATAGTCTAAAATTTTAGCTTCTAAACATGTTATAGGATATTTAATGGGTTGCATACTTTCTTAAAAATTCTAAGAGAAGTCAATCATATTTCTATGAAACAAATAAAAATATCTAATCTTGAAAGCAGGGAACTAAAATAAAGAAAATGAAATGTTGAAAATAGGAAATGTTAACCTAGGAAGAAGGGAACTAACTATGAAAGCAGTAAATATAGTATACAAAATTAGTACATCTAACTATGAAATCAATAAATCTATTATATTATTATTTACCACAACACTTATTGTTACACACATAAATCTATTTATTGGATATGTTAGCTTGTTGCCTTAGAGGTCCCTCAAATAGAAAGTAATGTTACTAAGGATCCATAAAATCTAGAAAGGTCTAACCCATAGTGGGGTAAAATTATCATGTGTGTTGAAATTATGTAAGGCTTTAGTCCTTGAATATTTCATCTCTATTATTTTTAATAATTGATACTCCACTTTTTTACTTGGTTCCTTATACTCCTACATAAACTGGTATGTTTTCAATTTAAGCATGATTTGAAAAACTAGCTATTGTTTATATACCATCAAGTAAGGTGAAGCCTTGAGGGCTTAATTTTATCTATTTGATCATCCCATAGTGCATAATTCACTAGATTATTCCAATATCTAGGTTTATCTATTTCTAAATTTTTAATGGCATCAATCAAGTTTTTGTTTGTTGATTTAGCTAATCCATTTCCTTGTCGGTAATGGTTGGATGATGACCTGATGGTGAATTGATTATCATGGGCCCATTCAATGAATTTATTTGATTGGAATGTTAGCTCATTGTAATAAACTATAAAAATGAGGGTATAAAATCTACTTGTGATGTTTTATTCTATAAATCTAAATACATTTTGTGCTCTATAATTCCTTGTAGCTATTGCTTCAGTCCATCATGTGTAAGAGTATATGGTAGTGAGTATAAACTTGTGACTATCTAAATAAATAGTGTTAATGACCCCAATAAATTCCAAGCCCCAATGATAAAATGGTCTTCCTTTAATAATAGGCTAAAAATACATTGATGTGTGTACCTCTCTTCTTCCAAGGACTTGGCATTCATGACATGTTATTATGTGAACATGTGCATCTTTGAAGACTATTGTCCAGTAATAAATCATTTTGATGATATTTTGGGTTGTGGTGTTTTTAGATGGATGATCACTACCTATCTTTTGGTGTAAGTTTTCTATAATTACTTGAGATTTTTTCTCATGATACACATCTCAAATAGATGCCTTCATAATTTATTATATATAAAATCCATTTTTTGATCATATATTGATTATCTTTGAGTCTCAATGCTCTCCAATATTGTATATTAATTTATAGGGAACAAGTACCTATGAGTAAGTGTTGAATAATATCAATATACCAATATCCTCTAGATACTTGGGTTTCACAAACTTCTTCAATGGTGATTCATTGGCTAGGATCAGTCATGAGATGAATGATGCCTTAACCTCTAAAAATATTGACATGCTTAATTTTTATGTCGAACTTCTACAATTTTTGATCAATTTTCCTTTCTATTCTTATAATTCATTTAACCCCAAAGTAATCTTGACAACAAGATATGGCACAATGGTGATGGTCTTATTCCTCAATATATAATGTCCATATTTATTTACCACTTTGACAAGGATAAATATTTTATTATCTATCATGGAATACCCAAGTTTTTCTTCCTTAAAGTTTTTTCTCATGAATTAAATAGGATGTTAAATTTCATCCTCATTCCAGGTAAGCATGATGGTAATTGTATGTTTTGAATTGAATGAATACAAGAATAAATATTTAATGAAATTTGGACATATCAGTACAAGGGCTTAAGATATTGCATTTTTAATGTCTTAAAAAGACTTTCAGGCATTTATTATCCATTACACTTTATCATATTGTTTGATCATTGAATTAGATATCTAACAATTTTTGTAAAGCCTGAGACAAACCTTCTCATGAATTTTATTTTCCCAAAGAAATATTTGAGATATTTTTTTTCTATTTAGGAATGTAATCTTAGATATCCCCTAAATTATATTTGGGCCAATTATAATTCTTTATTTATTGATGATGTGACTATTATTAGTCTTTATTTCACTCTTAAGGTAGTGGTGTTTTAGACTTGCCTCATCTAGTTGATACAATGGGATAACCTCTAAGTGTGGGTAGCCTAGTTAATGAGGTGAACATCTAGTTTTGGGGCTAGCTCCACTGATGCATCATATATTGTCTCAATTATTAAAAATATTGACTTTTTGATGAAAAGTGATAGAAATATTTCATTAAAAAAACCAAATCTAAGGGAAGTGATGCACTAATATATTATTTCCATTCTATTTGACCCTCCAAAACTATTATGACCCAAACAAGGACTAGTTACTAAACCATTCTCTCTAAGAGACTCCTAAGAATTAGTACTTCACATGAAGGGTATGATAGATGGATGAAAATTAAGGGTGATGAATGGGAGGTATATAGATAAATTACCAATTATATTACACTTCAATCATAATCAATAACATTTTCACACATCATATGACCTGTTTTGAACATTATCCTAGTAACTAGGTGAGAACAAGGACCTGCAAAGCAAAATAAGTCTCAATCACTTCTAAAAATCATCAATTGTATAAAACATTAAGATAGCATAAATATTTTAAAATAGTCCGTATATTGATTCAAAGGTTACAAGGTATAATTTGTGTAGAGTTTCTTTGTACCTAGTCAAGGGATCCATACAATGGTTATTGGAGCCCAGTTTATAGAACATCAAAGAGAGGAACTAAAAATGTGAAATTATAATATAATTTAGAGGCCATCATGACCATAATTCAATCAATCAGTAGTTAAAAACATTTACACAACTCCTCCCATGCATTGCCTTGGTTGTATAATGGCCTTTAATGAGAGTATGGCATAGGAAATGGTTTACTAGAGGCTCCTTCAATCTTGGTTGACCTAATTAAAAGCATGATAACCCAAAAATAGTCAATATATTACTCTCTTAGTAGTAAAATGGTGGTATTATGGTCTAATTTTCATCCATGAAGCATTAAGTAGCCTACCTCTCCCTTTTACATGTTAACTAGGCTTAAAACTATCTTATCTTACACAATGGTCATGAAATAAAAAAAATTACCTCAATATAAATGTTAAAATATAATTAATAATCCTAAAATCACAACCTAAAATATTTAATATCCCATTATTTATCTCCCTTCAACTAATTAAGGAGACCAAGCCACTCAAACACCATGAAAACATCAAAAAATCTACATTTTTAGCCCTTTTATGTGCCTTTTTCACTCACACATGCCAATTTAGTATTTAAATATGTGTCTATGACACCTATGGAGATAATAAAATCCATTAAAATGTCAAAAATTTGAATTTTATGGTGTTAAGAAACATATTTTCTCCATCGGGTCACTGTGAGAGGTTTAAGAAGGGTTTAGAGGCTTTAGTGGTCTTAACAATGATTCATAGAGTTAGGAGGCCTAAAACACAAAAAAATGACAATAAAACTCGATAAAAACCCCCATATATCATCTAAAAATGACATTTTTCCCATGTAACTACTCCTTCAAGTACCAAATAAAACTATGTCTTCTTCGAGCTATGAAATAGTGTAAATAATATTTCTAAGGTGGTTGGAGGTCTTAATGATGATTCATAGAGTTAGTAAGTTTTTATGAGAGAAAAATGATATTAATATGAATTTTAAAACACTCTCCACATCATATAAATTCCTTTTTATCCCATTCAAAGAGTTATTTATGTTTTGAGTGTGAGAAAGTATTTCTTCAGGCTCTTCACAGTGCATAATAGGGTTTTGAGATAACTCTCCTCCTTAAGGAATATTCATATCACATAGTTTATTTATCATCAAACCAATTAAATTTTTTATATCTAAAATAAATTCTCAAAATCATAAAATATTCATCCCACACCATGCACATTTTCTATGGATTTTTGAGCCTCTTAAGACAGCTTCTCAGGCATGATATGATTGTGTGTGTAGACAGAGAGGGATCTTGAGAAAATAGGCAATTAAATAAATATTTTTAATTTTAAATTAATTAATTATGTGTGAAAAATATATAACCATATATTTATATTAATTTTTATGCATTTACCCTCAAAATTATTGAGACCTGGTCCAACCCATGCCTAGGGTTTATGAGCAATCCTAGTATTCTGACCCTAACATTATTTGTTTATCACTTAAGATATATTTAAATGAGATTAATATTCATATTACATTACAAAAAAATATTATTCACCTATTTATATCCTTTAATATTCATACTCATTAAAAAAATAGACTTTATCTAATTTCTTCCACATAGGCATGTGGGTGACTGCCTGGGGTATCTTGACTGTAACCTTGAGGATGGGATTCCATCCTCAATGTACTTAATAATCATATGAGTGAAGTTTTTAAATTGTACATAATTTAATTTATATTATTTTTTTATTATTTAATTGTGTAAATCATCCTATATTCTTGAAACATCTCATCCATCTATCATTAGCCTAATAAACATCTTGAAACTGCTCGACTCCACCTCATATTGTTTTACAACTAGTTTGAGGATTTTAATTATGCCTTGAGACCTCTAATGATAAACTTAAAGGATTATTTACAAAAATACCTAAGGCCAAAAATGTATATAAAACACTCCATTAGATGTGACCTAGTCTAATTCCATGAGAAGCTTTCAAAACTACACTCTCTAGACCTGTAATAGTCCTCTCTAGGCCTAATCCATACAACATACACTCTACACATGAAAACTAGTGGCTGATTTAGGTTCCCATGACATATTATCAGACCATAAAAATAATTTAAAGACAAAAATATCTTATTTTAAGGAATTTAAGGGAAAAAATTCTTTCATCAGGTCACTAGCTTAGTTTTGACAAGGTCTAGAGGGACCTAGATTCTTAACAATGATTCATGAAATTAAGGGGTAAAATATCAAAACCAATTATGAGTATCATTATTATACAACCCCACCTTCCTCCACCCCCCACCCCCACATATCCTAAAATGTTAACATGTTCCCATGCATCTATTTAGGTGATTTCTAGGCAAGGAACCATGCTCTCTCAATCTCTTTTTAGGCAAAATAGTGCTTTTGAAATGGTCTTCAATATTAAAGATTTTTCATACAGGTGTAGGGATAAAAATAAGAACTAAATATTTTATTTTTGGGTAGGATACCCCAAAAAACATCTCTAATACCTATATATTCCCATTAAACTCCTTCAAGGAGTTATAAGCTTCTTAAAACTACCTCTTGGGCATGGAGGACTGTGTGTGTGAAGAGAAAGAGTGTTAGCTTAAAGATGTTATGTTGATGCTCGATATGAAATTTTAATGATCTCCTAGTTTTTTTAACATAACCAATGTATTAATTTTATCATCCAATTTTCCTCACTCTCCCAATGGTCTTGTAACCTAGTTTTTACACTTTGATGGTTTGAAAGCAATTAAACCTGTGTATCCCTAATGGTCTAGTTTAGTGTCTACCTTCATCAACTTGAATATATTATCATCATGATAACCATTTTTATGGATTATCACATAATTCATCTTAAAATGCCATATTTCAATGCAAATTTTATCATTTTCTCATTTCTCTGATGACATGATTGTATAGCTCAAAGCTATCTTTAACTGAGTTTTGTCAAGATGAACATCCTTTATACTCAGTTTATTGATGTATAAAATAAATATGAACATTATAATATTAATAAAATTATCATTTGGGGTCCATGGACATTTATCCAAACTCACAAGTTTATTTTCTATCTAGACCTACATAGTTGGACTCAATCTATACAATCCTTTAGAATACAAATTAGATAACACTTGAGATTCACAAGTGATCATTGTGATTATATGATCTTGATATAGTATATATTTAATTTAATTTTTATTAAAAAATATCATATTATTTTCTAAAACCAAAGTTTTGGTACCAATGGCAACCTATAGGTTTATCAGTCTATTTGTATTGACCTAGAGAAGAGACACAATGACCCTTTTAATAATTGGTGTTTGAAACCTAATTGATATAATATTAATATATTATCATAATGTTTCACACTTAATTCAAATATTTTGTGCAATAACAAACAATTCATGAGACTTGAACATGGTTACTTTACCATAATTTATTCAAACTACTTGACTACATGCATAAACTATAGGTGATCAGCATTATGTGGGTTTTTAATTCCATATAGGTATTGAGAATCCATTTTTGTAGATCCTAAATTAGTTTTTCAATATTTTTTATACTTCACCAACACTTTAAAACTATTGGATACCTTGAAGTATCAATAACCTCATTGTTATCAACATACAAATTTTTCCAAAAGAAGGTTACTTGTCTCATTAAGGTCACACTTGAGAAATATGGGTGGATAATGAAGTATATAAATTGTGAGGACCCATATAGGACACATTAAAACACTTATTGCATCAATCAAACCATAAATGCATTGAAACCCTTCAAGAGATGACCTTGTATATATGTAGGAAACTAGTTTGACTACCTAGGTTTTTAACCATTATTCATAAAGCATGGGTCATCAATATGTAGAATAATTATAATAATGGAAAGGTAATAATACCCCTTCCTCTTCCCAAAATATTATATCACCATTTTTTCTCTCATGTACAGACTGAACATAAACCTAAATGGATATCCAAGACTACCAAGAAGAATGATGAAGAGATAGGGTACGTTTTTGTACTTCTTGGTCCTTAAGACTCTTCCAAAACTTGTATTTTAACCTAAGGGAGATAAATTAGGCCAATAAATCACTATTATGTGATTTTTATTTTAAAAACTTGTAAGAACCTATTGGAAACCTTTTATTTTGGCCTAAAAATTGCCAATTTTGCCTTAGAACTGATGTAAAAGATGTGACAAGTGCTCCTGTAATTGGTGGATGCATGTACAGACCTATGATGAAGTTTAAATCACCTTATCTTCATAAAAACCTGAAATTTGTTTACAAAATTCCTCTTTAAGATTACTAAATATATCAATAAAACACCTTGAGAGTGGAATATAACATTAAAAAGTTAATTTCCCATCTTTTAAAGAGTTGTACAGACTATAAGAGGTGTGATATGACTTTGACGCATGCTAGGTGACTTAGATAACCTTTTAGACCTCTTAACACTCTTGAACCCACTTGACTATTCCATAAGGTGACTAGACAATATAAGTTCAAAAATTACATTTACCTTATTATTGTCAAAACAACCTTGAACAATGCTAACGAAGGCTTTTAAAGACCATTTTGGGGACCATGATAAGATATAAGGTAAAAATACACAATATCATAGGTCCTTAGTATAAATTTTTGAGCTATATGGGTTGGTATTTGGCTTAGGAGGCCAAATTATCCACATCTCTAGTGACTTAAAAGGGTTAACCAGTCTGTTAGTCAATAAAACTAGATGTCTCTTACATAAAAACCATAACTCAACTAGGATGACCACTCTATTTGAGATGAAAAAAATCCTACTTATCACCTTAAAATCTTAAAGGACTATAATAACCTCACACACATAAGGACAAGAAATCAAACAAAGAAGGAAATAAACACACCACACTTATGCTGACTAACACTTATTAGAAATAAGATAAGGCCAACCTATCACAAAAAATAACATGGACATATATTCCTCCTCTTGGATCAAAGGGTAAGTTTCTTATATACTTTACTCCAAGAGATGATCCAATTTTAAGTACCAACTATTGATCATGTTTTGCTCTTATTTAACCAGCTCTTTCTTTTACCACCATTATCTTTGTCTTGACATTAGATGGCTCTACAACAAAAAACATGTCTCCAATGTAGACATATTCATCTTGATTTTTAATTTCCACCTTAAACTAATGTCTATCTTTAGTAATGTGAGAGTTTTCCAAACTATTTATACCTTGGTTGATAGGGACAAAACCTCAACTTTTGTTTCAATTAGTTCCTCAAAAACAATATTTTGATCATATTGTAAGGTTCCATATTCATCGCACCTTGGTGTACTTTAAAAATCAACCTCCTTAAGATGGTCTTCAAGACATACTGGCTTATTAGGAGCCTTGTATTCTTCCTCAACAACTTCATCTTGTTCTTTTTGAGGTACTTTCTTACCAAGTTCTTTAAGCTCCTTGACCATGTCTAATTAGGATCTTGGATCTACTCTTGAGACTCAACATAAATAGCTACCATAATATTCTCCTCACAACCCTTTTTGATCTCTTTACCATGCTCATTAGCCAAGTTGGAATTTTTATTATCTTAATGAGATGTAGATGTATCATCTAAATCTGAACAAAACTTATCTAGGTCTTCCCAAAACTTAATCTCTTCATAATCAATAAAAAAATACATGGAACTCACTACCACTCTTACCATCTCCTTGTGGAGAAGCATTCTGATCAAGTGCCTCTAACTCTCTAATAGGGTTATGACAAGGCTCAAATTATATTAAAAACTTGATAATTTTCATCCTCTATAGAGAATGGAAGTTCACCGATCCATTCAAGTTTTAGTTCATCTTATTTTTCTGATTCTAAATCTAAATTGTCCTTTCTAAGTTCCAAACCATTAGAGATAAATTCACTTGAGACCTCAACCTATTGTCATATTCCATTATTCAAAGCTATAATGCTAAGTTATTAAATATCATCTAAGAATTCATGGTATAATTATTGTAAAGGATCATCCAAATAAATTAAAGTGATCTTAACTTCAACAATGGGTTCATGAGGCTTGTTTTCATTACTATCTCCTAGAGGAGAAGTTACATGTGTTTCATCCACCTTGAATACTCTACATCATCAAATTTGCCTTTAGGCTTAAACTTTGATCTGATAGGATGGATAGTAGTATCAATAGTGATCTCCTCATTATAGGTTCTTGAAGAATATTTTTCAAGGTGTTCTTGAAATGAACTTTTATTTTCAACATAATCAAGCTCTTAAAGGACTACCACCTCATTAATGTTATTTATAAAGTTCCCTCTCACATCTGAATTCTCTAATTTTGCCTTCAATGCAATTGGATTCTTCCAAATTGAAGCCTTAAGAGTACCAAGTTAATCATGATATTGTTGAAAATATGGAAAAAGATAATTAGTTAGAGACACTACATTCTTCCTTTTTAAATCATCAATTGCTTTGTCAAACATAGATTTATATTGATTCTCATGAATGACTATGGTATGAAAGATATATGGGGAACTTGAAAAAATTGAAAGATCTCTAAAACTAACCTATATACACTCTTATTCATTTAGATGTTCCTCATCTTATCTTAAAACCATAGGTCTTCCTTTAAATAGGGAAATGGTGCGAGGGAGAGAATGTAAAATTGGTGGAGTAGGAACATAAGGTTTTATATCTTACACTTGAGTGAGTTTAGGGGGTGGAGAGTCACTCTGAAATCTAGGGAACTTCTGAGGCTTGGTACTCACAACTTCTTTCTCTCTTTGCATACCATACATCCATAGACAACTTGAGCTTGAGGAAGAAGTGAGAGGCTTTTAAAACTTGGTAATCTCTTTATTATGACTTCTTTAATGTTCCTCTCTTCTTGGTTTTGGTTTGGCATGGGAGTAGTAGTCTAATAAGGTTGACATGGGGCACTGGGAAGCTTATATTTCTAGTTGAATTGGGATTTTTGCTCTTTCATAACTAGTAACTCATTTTCAATTATTCAATTCATTCTTTTCATCTCTATCAACTCATTAAAGGAAATAGGTGTATCTTAAAAGGGTGATTGGGGAGGGAAGGAGGGATAATACTCATGAGAACAAGGATGTCAAGGAGGTTGATAGTAAGACTAATCTTGTAAGTGACTAAAGTCATGTATAGGATAATACTCATCATAACTCTAATGCAGATCAATATAAGATTGAGATGCTTCATTGGGTTGCTAATAGGGGTCAATGTAAGATTGGTAAGGCTCATGGTGAGGTTGGCACAAGTCATAATGTTGTTAATAGGGAGGTGGGTGTAGAATAGAATTTTCCTTCATATCTATCCATTACACATGATGAGATAAATGAAGAAAAAAATGAACTATCAAAAACAAGTTATTCTTACCCTTAGATGAATACTTTATGATGCCCTTTATCATGATATTTGAGTAATATTCTAACACCATAATGCTTACATCTCCTTGAGTTATTGAATGATGAGAGTGGGTTTTCTAACCTCCTTGAATCCTTGTCCCACTAGGCATGCCAAAAATTATTATCAATCTAGATTTCACCTTTAAGGTAGTGGTTTTTTAGACCTAACTCATCTAGATAATATAATGGGATCACCTCTAGGTATGGGTAGCCTATTTAGTGAGGTGAACCTCTAGTTTTGGGGCTAGCTCCCCTAATGTATCATCTATAGGATCAATTCCTAAACCTACTAACTTATTGATGAAAAGAGATGTAAATACTACATGAAATAAACATAATCTAAGGGAGTTGATGTAAAAATATATTGTGTCCAGTCTATTTGACCCTTAAAAACTCTTATGAAGTAGACAAGGACTAGTGACAAAACCATTCTCTTCAAGAGACTCTTAAACATCAGTACTTCACATGAAGGTTATGATATATGACTTCAAATTTAGGGTGATGAGTGAGAGGTTTTTTAATACATTTATTATCTTATTTCACTTTAATCATAGACACTAACATTTTCACACATCATATAACCTATTTAGAATAATCTCATATCAACTAGGTGAGAACAAGGACCTATAAATGAAGATAAGGCTCAATCACTTCTACAAATCAACATGTATAAAACAAACTAAACTAGCACAATTATTATGAAATAGTCCTTGCATTGATTTAAAGGCTATAAGGTACAATTTAGGTAGAGTTTCTTCATACCCAACCAAGGGATCCATATAATGGCTCTTACATCCAAATTTATACAACATCAAAGAGATAAAAAATAATAATTTGGCATGACAATTTTATGTATACGCCATCATGACCATCATTCACTCAATCAATAGTTACAAGAAACCCCATAACTCATCCCATGCATTGATTTAGCTATATAATGGCCTTTAATGAGAGTATGGCATAGGAAATGGTCTAGTGGAGGCTCTTTCAATCTTGTTTGACCCCATTTAAATCATGATCACCCCAAAGTAGTCAATCACTTCCTCCCTTAGTATTTATAATGGTGGTAATATGGTCTAATTAGCGTCCATGAAGAATTACGTATCCTACCTCTCCCTTTTGCATGTTGACTAGACCTAAAATTGCCTTATCTAGTACAATGGTCATGAAATAACAAACTTTACTCAATATAGAAGTTACAATAGAAATAATAATTTAACACTCACCCCTTAATCTATGCATCATCCCATGTTTGAGGTTCCTTCAACTGATTAAGGAACCCAAACCATGAAAACATCCAAAAATATGAATGTTTAGCCCTTTCTGTGCCTTTTAAACTTCACATGTGTCAAATTATTGTTTCAATAGGTGTCCATGAGTCCTATGGAGATCATAAAATCCATTTTAAGGTCAAACAACTACATTTGGGGGTGTTAATAAACACATTTTCTCCATCAGGTCACTATGAGAGGTTTAATAAGGGTTTAGAGGCTCTATTGGTCTTAACAATGATTCATAGTGTTAGGAGGCCTAACCCATAAAAAAAATCTAAAAATACCTAGTAAACAAACCCCTATATCATCTCTAAACACCACACAATCCCATGCAACTACTCCTGCAAGTACCAAGAAAACTTATGTCCTCTCTGAGCTCCAAAATAGTGCAAATAATGTTTCTTAGGTGGTTGGAGGTCTTAATGATGATTCATAGAGTTAAGAGTTTTTATAAGATAAAAATCTTGGAATATGAATTTTAAAACCCTCTACACATTTTTTAAACTACTTGGGATCCCATGCAAAGCCTTATTTATGTTTTGAGTGTGATAAAGTAGCTCCTTAGGCTCTTCATAGTGAGTAATACAATTTTTAGCTAACTCCCATACTTAAGGATCATTCATAACACATAATGTCTTGATCATCAAACAAATTTCATGGGTTAGAGTTAAAATACCTTACCCAAATCCTCAAAGATCCATCTCACACTATGCACACTTTCTATGGAGTGTACCAAATCTAGTTGTGATGTTTTATTCTAGAAATATGAATACATTTTGTGCTCTATAATGCTTTTTATATATTTATTCAATCCATCATGTGTAAAGTATATGGTAGTGAGTATAAAATTGTGACTATCTAAATAAATAGTGTTAATGACCCCAATAAATTCCAAGCCCTAATGATAAAATTCTCTTCCTTCAATAATAGGCTAAAAATACATTGATGTGTGTACCTCTTTTTTTTCAAGGACTTAGCATTCAAGACATTTTCTTATGTGAACATGTGTATCCTTGAAGACTATTGTCTAGAAATAAATCATTTTGATGATTTTGTGGGTTGTGGTGTTTTTAGATGGATGATCACTACCTATCTTCTAGTGTAAATTTTCTATAATTACATGATCTTCTTCTCATGATACACATCTCAAGTAGATGTCTTCATAATTTATTATATAGAAAATCCCTTTTTTTATTGTATAATGAGTAGCTTTGAGTCTCAATGCTCTCCTCTATTCTCTATTAATTTATAGTGAACAAGTACCTATGAGTAAGTGTTGAATAATACAAATATACCAATATCCTCTAGATACTTGGGTTTCACAAACCTCTTAAATGGTGATTCCTGGGTTAGGATCAATCATGAGATTAATGGTGCCTTGACCTCTAACAATCTTGACATGCTTGAGTTTTATGTAAAACTTCTACAATTTTCCATCCATTTCCCTCTGTATTCTTCTATTTCATTTTGCCCCAAAGTGATATTGACAATAGGATATGGCATAATGGTGATGGTCTTCTTCCTCAATATATAGTGTCCAAATTTATTTACCACTTTGACAAGGACAAATATTTGCTTATCTATCATGGAATACCTGAGTTTTTCTTCCTTCAAGTTTTTTCTCATGAATGCAATAGGATATTCAATTTCATCCTCATTCTAGGTAAGCATGATGGTAATGGTATGTTTTGAATTGAATAAATACAAGAATAAATATTTAGTGAAATTTGGGCTTATCGGTATAGGGGCTTGAGATATTACATTTTTAATGTCTTGAAAAGACTTTCAAGCCTTTCTTATCCATTACACTTTATCATATTATTTGAGAATTAAATTATAGCTCTAAATTTTTTTTTAAAGCCTAAGATAAACCTTCTCATGAATTTTATTTTCCCAAAGAAAGATTTGAGATATTTTTTTCTATTTAGAAATACAATCTTGGATATCTCCTAAATTCTATTTAGGCCAATTATAATTCCTTATTGATGATGTGACTATTATTAGTCTTTATTTCACCCTTAAGGTAGTGGTGTTTTAGACATGCCTCATCTAGATGATACAATTGGATAACCTCTAAGTGTGGGTAGCCTACTTAATGAGGTGAACCTATAGTTTTGGGGCTAGCTCCACTGATACATCATCTATTATCTCAATTCCTAAACCTATTGACTTGTTGATGAAAAGAGAGAAATATTTCATGAAAAAACCAAAATCTAAGGGAATTAATGCACCAATATATTATGTCCATTCTATTTGACCCTCCAAAACTATTATGATCCAAATAAAGAATAGTGACTAAACCATTCTCTCCAAGAGACTCCTAAGAAGTAGTACTTCACATGAAGGTTATGATAGATGGATGAAACTTGAGGGTGATGAATGGGAGGTCTACAAAGATAGTACCAATTATATTACACTTCAATCACAATCACTAACATTTTCACACAACATATTACCTATTCAGAACATTCTCCTAGAAACTAGGTCAGAACAAGGACCTGTAAAGGAAGATATGTCTCAATCACTTCTAAAAATCATAAAGTGTAGAAAACACTAAGCTAGAATATAAATTTTAAAATAGTACTTATATTGATTCAAAGGTTAAAAGGTATAATTTAGGTAGATTTTATTTATACCCATCTAAGTGATCCATACAATGGGTATTGGAGCCCATTTTATAGAACATCAGAGACAAGAAAGATAAATGTGGAATTGGAATGGAATGTAGAGGCCATCATGACCATCATTCACTCAATCAGTAGTTAAAAATAGCCCCACACCTCCTCCCATGCATTTGCTTCATTGTATAATGGCCTCTAATGAGAGTATGGAATAATAAATGGTCTAGTGGAGGCTCCTTCAATCTTGGTTGACCTAATTAAAAGCATGATCAAAAGGGCTATGTGTGTAGGTAGAGAGGGATCCTAAGCAAATAGTTCATTCAATGGTTATTTTTCCTTGGAAATTAATAAATGATGTGTGAAACATCTCTCACCATATATATATATGTATTCCTTTTGATGCATTTACACCTTTAAAGTATTGAGATATGGTCTTACCCATGCCTAGGGTTTGTGAGTAATCCTAGCATTCTGACCCTAACATGTTCTATTTAACACTTGGGCTATCTTGAAATGAAATTAATATTCATATTAGATTACATCAAAGTATTATTGAAATACCAATATACTTTACTCTTCATACTCACTCAAAACATGAAAACTTTCTCTAATTTCCTACACATAGGCCTGTGGGTGATTGCCTAGGGTATCTTGACTACAAGCTTGATGATGGACTTCCCTCCTCAATGTGCTTAATCATCATATTAGTGCAATGTGAAACTTGGATATTATTTAATTTATATTCCTTAATAATGATTTAGGTTTTTAAATCATCCTAGATTACTAAAAAATATAATCCATCTATCATTATCCCAATAGACATCTTGAGACTCCTTAACTCCACATCCTACTATTTTTCAACTAGTTTGAAGACTATAATTCTGCCTTGATACCTATTGACAATTTTGACCCCACAAGCCAAATCATCACCATTATTATTTGAAACTTATCATATCATGCCAATTTTCCTTATGAGTCAAGTTAGTCTTAAAATTTCCTTAAAATGATGTCTTTTATTCCATGATTACCTTTACAAGTTTAGTGTCTTGGTGTATTTTCTATCTGTAGATATAAACCTTGAAAAAATGAACCAATAGTGTGAGACATTATTTTTGATGCCAAAATTAAGCCATGAGAACTAAATATTTGAATTTAAAATCCTCAAAGGATCTTGAGCCTAAATTCAAAGCTACCAAGTGGTAGAGTTACATTCTATCAAGCTAGCAAATCAATGGCACACAAGTTTCTAATCGAGTCAAAAAGTCAAGTAAGATAAATAGTGCATGTTCATATGTATAAGTTGAGATCAACAACCCATGTCAAATATTGGGATAAAGGTCAATGGTTCACATTCAATCATGTAATTAAGATCTAATGGTATGATCAAGGTCAACAAGTTAGCATATCTTAATATTAAATGTAAAAATACCAAGTGTTTGAATCATGGAAACTTCCAAGTAGATCAATGGTGTAGATCAAAGGTTGAAAAGTTAATGGAAATATATTGAACATGTTGATGACAAGTGGTAATATCTTGGGTACCCATATGAATATTTAACAACACATAGTGAGTGATAAAGCCAATGGGTCTAAGTTGATCAATGGTACATGATCAATTATAGCAAAGTAGAATGATGGAAAACAAGAGGTCAAAGAGTCATCTTATCTTGGGGATAAATGCAAATCTATCACATGGTGTAAGTTAAGGGGTAGATGAAGATGACAATAATATCTTGAGAATAAATAAATATATACTAGATAACACATGTTTAGAAACCCAAATTAAGATCAAGGGCTAATATCAAAAGTTAAATCCTTGAGACTTTAAATAGAGATTAAATATGTTCAAATAGAGGAAATATATCAAAGGGAGGCCATAGAGGTAGACATGTTGATTTCAATGGGTTCATCACCAAATCTAGTAGCATGATTATGATCATTTTCTCCACTCTTACATGCCATAAATGAACTAATAAGGAGCAATCAACACCAAAACAAGATAATAATAGATTGATATAGCTATTGTAACTACTTTAACACTAGAATTCTATTTTTAGATGACTTGATCCCATCATTTTAACTATAAGGAGAATCAATGTAGGCTAAAAATAGATTGAAAGAGATTGATATGATTGTTATGACCACCTTCCACAAGTAATCTTAGGTATTATGATCTTTTCTAATAGCATCAATGTTAAAATGATTATAAATGTTGGTCATTATGATCCCTTATCCATCCCTCTATGAATTTATCCCCATATTTCTCATCGCTTTTTGCTATAAATATAGGATTCTAAGCCTTGAAATACATCCCCTCTGTTTGGCATGACTATATCAAGATTTGTATTGTAACACCTATTTGATGAAATAAAAAACTAAATTCCTCTATTTACAAGTTGAATGAAAGTGTGTTTCATGAGTTCATTGATGTGGTTAAGTGAATCTATGTTTTCCTTGCCCCTGTCTAAGATTTATCACCTTCATGAAGTGTTTTTTTAGTTATCAAAGGTCATTCTAAGTGCATATATAGTCTGTTGGTTAGTGGAAAACTACCCTCCCATGCCAGGTCAATAGCTAGTCCATACCTTTTTATGAAATACTTATGTGGAAGATGATCAAATAGTGAATGAAGTGATGTTTAGAAGTATTAAAAGTGTCCTATATTGTGTCTTCTGAAAGTATAATGATCAAAAACATTTGGTGCATCACCTCATTTTTTACATGCTTTTATGCATTATTGTTAATATCTTTCTCCTTTTCCTAGTAAGAAGCTAGTTTAGTTTTAGTATAGGTGATAGTCCAAAAAATAATCCAAACTTGTCTATAGGTTTGATCCAATATTAGGTGACCCAAATCATAGGGTCATTCCCATGTTGGACTAGGTTTGAGAAAGAGGACCTAAATAATCCCCTTCTCAGCTAGGGTACAACATAAGATGCCAACATTTTTATCATTCTCGGTGGGACTAGCTCTCTAATAGGAACTAAAATTTAGAGATAAGGATAATCATCTAAAGTAACAAAGGTGATCCGTCATCATTAGGAGATAAAGATCTTTGAAGTTACAGAGTTCATAGCACCATGCAAACAACATTCTCATGCCAAAGGTTACTACAAGGTCAGTTAATAAAGGTATTCCTCTTGAATTCATTGATCTACCTTCTATTTCATAAAATAAATCAATATTTAATAGGATAAGACCCTATCTCAAAAATCAATATTCATCTCATAGATCTCTTATTATCTTAATCAGTGCAATCCCCACTACATGAATGGCTACTAGGAATCAAGTGTTCATCCTATTCAATAGAGGTAGTCCACTAAATTTGGCTCATTTTGATGGCATTCTTGTGTCTACCCTAAAGAGTATCCCATTATTCTTAGGAGAATATCAAATAACTACTATTGAGCACATCTAGGATGTTGCCAACCTTTGATCCATTCACAATGTTGTTCAAGATAATTTAGCTATTAGATTTCTTGTTGCTTCCTTCAAAGGAAAAGAATTATAGTGATATAAAAATATTCCTTTCAATTCCATTGCTACCTGGGATGAGTTAGGTGTAGCCTTAGTCAAGCAGTTTGAAGATAAATCTGATCACTTATCATTAGTTAAATAACTAACTACCATTCAGAGAGCTCCCTTTGAGTTCATATTTGATTTTAACCTCAGATTCCAAAATACATGGACTAGGATTCCTATAGTGATTAGACCATCCATATAATATGCCTTCTTATACTATCTAAAAGCCCTTAATTTTGATGTCAATGTGATGATATAGTTAATGGCTGGTAATACCTTGCCAAATGCATATGAGGTTACAATAAGAGCAGAGAAAAACTTAATACAAGCTAGTAAGCTTTATCCAAGGCCCCTAATGCCTATATTCATAGAGTTAAAATCTATCCCACCCCTTCAAGTTCCTCAAATCCCATCTTTATCTCCTATCCCATCTCCTAAATCCCAAGGTTTATCCCTTTCTAATCAGGATAATGAGATTAGAGATTTGAAAATTCTATTGCAATCTTTTGGGAATGAAATAGTTAAACTTGAAAGATATCAATACCAAGGTAGGCCTTATTAATTATAGACTCAAACCTCCTATTATCCTTTTAGAGATCAAAGGCTTCTGTATCAAAGTTTTAGATAAAATAGACCACCTTACCAATCACAAAGAGATATAACCCAAGCTAAACCATATGCAAATCTTGACCCTAATGTACTAACAATTTCAAGATCTATTATTCTCAAACCTCCTATAAAAAACTTGATGCAAGATTTAGGTTGACAACCATTTAATCCCAATGATACTCAAAACTAAGCCTTGGTATCATATAACATTACTATGCCACAAATGACACAAGAAAAGTTTTCTCTTCAAAGAGGTCAGTATCAAGAGATAAATTTGGTACCCCAAAGAGAGGATTAACAAGTTCAATGGAATCCTAATAACATTATTATAAATTTGAAAATGGATGATTATGTTACATTCAATCATAGTGGTGAGAATAGTAGTTCAAGTGATAAAGTTATAGTTGTAAGTAGAGATAAAAGAAGAGAAATTGATGAGGTTCAGTATGGGACTAATGATTCAAATACTCCTAATGTTTTTTCTAAAAGTAACAAATGTCTACCTACTACCCCTAAAACACAAAAAAAATAGAATGTAGAGGCTATGAAGGTCCCTCAAATACCATTGGTCCATGAACAACCAGTGGTTCAAAAGGTACAACCAAAAGTTAGTGGAAATTCATTTAGTATATTAGATCAAATGAAGAAATCCAATGTCAGCATTATCATGTGGTATTCCCTTGATATTATAGGATAAAAATATATGCTCATCCAAGAGCTTTCATCTCTCAAATTGTCTCCAGAACTAATTGAGAAATAAGGGGTTATCTTAACTAATTCAGACAAACCAATGAAGCATCAAGTACAAAAAATGAAAAAAGTGGACAAATATAAGGTAAATTTAAGTAAAAATCCTCCCTTACACCTCTCTTTGATATTTGGTGACTATTTAGTTCATATCTGTATGGTGGATAGTGAGCCAGTAACACTGTCGTGCCTAAGTAAATTGTAGATAAGCTTGATCTTGTATATGAACCAAATACTAAATAAATATTGAACCTATATGGGTCACTAAAAAATATATTAGGCATCATCAAAGATTTAAATTTGACACTACATGCTTAACCTAGTGTTACCATTCAATAAGATGTGGTTGTTGTAGACTTACCTCCCTACTTTACCATATGTTTATCAAGGGACTTTACCTCAAATATTAGAGGATATTTATCATTTAATTAGACACATTTTTTGTTCAATACCAATAATGGTACCAAGGTAACCATACATTATAAATCTATCGCATGGTTCCATGTGGAACCATATATGCCAAGTGTTGTGAACACCAATTGCCTCATCTTAGATGAGGTGATAGAAGATATTTTAGAGGAAAATTAATCATATTTAGATGGTATTAAATATTTGGTCCTTGATGAGTGGGACTCTAGATCACATGAATATGATCCTTATAAGCTAATTAAATAATAAGGACTTGGCATTCATTGATTGCATGAGAAAGATGCATTAATTCTAACCTTGATGAAGGATGATGAGTCTAGTGATGATATTTAGAAATTATACTTTGATGGGTTAAGTAATGAACATGGTCTTAGGGATAGAACGATATTGATTTATACATCAAATCAAAAGTACTTCTCATCTATTAAGTTTAAATTTGCTTGTTTAAATAATGTTTTAGAATATGAGGCATCAGTGCATGGTTTACAATGGGTTAAGAAGATGAAAGTCAACACCTTACAAGTATTTGGTGATAGTGAACTTGTAGTTTTCCAAATTAGATATCTTAATGTATGAAAAAACCCATTTCTTAAATATTATAAGCATAGGGTATGAAACTTACATGAAGAGTTTTAGGGCTTCAACATTCAGGCAATACCAAGAGATGAGAACAAACATGTAGATAGGTTGGCTACCATTAGGGTACAATTTATTATCCCAGTTTATTTAATAAGTGAAAGGTCTAATCACACATTAAGGTGGTTATAAGGCCTTATGTTCTAGATATTAATGATAATTGGCAAGTGTTTGAAGATGACAATTAGATTGGCAGATTCTTGTAAGAGGAAACTAAGTTTTCCTCAAGAAATTAGTCAAAATACTTGTAGCAGTATGGTGATTAGATTGTGAAACTAAAATTAAATAAGTTTCCTAAGGTACTAATCACACTTGAAAACATATGAAGTGGTGATGATGATTTGAGGAAAGAAAATTCAAATTTGTCATTAAAAAAGGAACACTATGCCACTATGAAAGTCACACCTAGTAAGAGCTTAAGGTTGGGTAAGGTATGTACGCATTTGGAGAAGTAATATTTCATTAAGTTATGTTCAAGTTTTGTTGATTAATTTTCATGGAAATATAGTGATATCAAGGGATTTGACCCAAGTCAAGCTCAACACACCATTGAGATAGAAGATGAAACTAAACCAGTAAAATAAAGATAAAGGCCTATTAATTTTAAGCTTGATCTTTTGATGAGAGATGAGCTTCATAATCTAATTTATTTAGATATTATATTTACAATCAAGAACTCAACTTGGGTGGAAAACCTTGTTCCAGTATGGAAAAACAATGGTGAAATTAGACTATGTGTTGACTTTCATGACTTGAACAAATCTTCCCTTAAAGACCACTATCCATTACTATCTATGAAAAAAAAATTATAGTTGGTTATAGTTTTATAAATTTTCTCCTTGTTGGATGGATATAGTGGTTACAAATAGATTTTGTCAAGGAAGAAGACTAGTTCAAGATATCCTTCACTACAAAATAGGGGACATTTTCATATAGAAAGATGCCCTTTGGTCTATCCAATGCTGAAGAAACTTTTTAGAGATCCATGGATATGGCATTTTAGGGCCTTATAAATAACTATGTGTTGGTATATTTAGATTATGTAAAAATGTTCTCAAAGGATGCAAGTGAGCACATAGTTCACCATGAGCAAGTGTTTGAAAGGTGTAGGTAATTGGGGGTATCCATGAATCCCAAAAAGTGGGTATTCTTAGTTCATGAAGGTAAGATCCTAAAATAATATCTTTAATTCTTGTATTTTCCTTTCCCAAACACAAAATAACTTTACAAATTTTATTAGGGGCAATCAATTTTATCAAAATATACATCTCAAAATTTTCCACTTTAGCTAAGCCACTTAAATCCATGATAAAGAAGAATTAGAGATTTAGATAGTCTAAGGAAGGAGTATGGATTTTTAAGTAAATTAAGAAATAAATGTTTAGTGATATTACACTCATGAATCCAAATTTATCAAAAAACTTCATTTTGTATACCTATGCTAACATTGACACCATTTTAGGCATTCTTATGCAGAAAAATCATGAGGCCTTAGAGTATCCAATATCCTTCTTCAGTCAAGGTTTGGAAGAATATGAAATAAGGTACTATTTTTTTGAAACACATGTAATTTAATTCATAATGTATCTTAATAAATTTAGATATTTATTTTCTAACAATAATATACACCTAATGGTTGCACATCCAAGTGTCAAGGAGTTTCTATTAAATAAGAATATAAATGTGAAAAGATATGGTTGGATAAAAAAGATAATGGAATATGGTGTGGATATAAAAGTCACAAAGTTTATTAAAGGCAATGGACTATGTGATCATCTAGCCTAATACTTACAAGAGGCCAATGAGGTGGTTATGATGTCAATTGATGAAGAGGTGATAGATGATCATACCTCACATTCTATATGATATCATGATTTGGTAAAGTATCTTTAGGATGGTATTTATGCCTCTCATATAAATATTTCAATAATAATATATTTTATATTTCAATCTATTCCTTTCCTTCTTGATGGTTTTTTGTTTTGTTCAAAAAGGACATTAATGGTATGATGTTAGATACATTGAGCCACATCAAATTCAAAGACTACTTGAAGATTTACATGATAGACATGGTGGATGTAATTACTTAGAAAGGACTAAAACCCAAAAGATCATGAGAATTAGGTATTATTAGCCAAGTGTATTTGGTGATTGTCATGCATGGGTTGGGAAATGAAAACAGTGTGTTATGTTTGTTGGAAAGGTGAAACTTGAAG
Organism: Torreya grandis; assembly: GCA_037957365.1. NCBI lineage: Eukaryota > Viridiplantae > Streptophyta > Pinopsida > Cupressales > Taxaceae > Torreya > Torreya grandis. The sequence continues at coordinate 271,184 of JARHVA010005936.1, forward strand.
TCTTACCTCTCCAACGAATTATAGTGGATCAACCCTTTGTCCAATGGGGATTGGAATTTATTGGTCTCATTAATCCCCCTTCAAGCTTAGGACATAAATGGATATTGACTCCTACAAACTACTTCACTAGATGGATAGAAGCAGTGGCATTGAAGGAAGAAAATGAGACTAATGTTATAGATTTATATGAAGGTCTACTTACTAGGTTTGGAGTCCCTTCAAATATTATTTATAAAAATGATATGGCTTGTGTTTGTACTAATATTAATCTATGGGTTGTTTAACATGGGATTTATCTCAACACTTCATCAAACTACTATCCCCAAGGATATGGTCTTGTCGAGTCCACCAATAATAGCCTATTAATTATCATAAGAAAAAAAATTGAAGATAATCAAACTTCATGGCATCTCAAATTAAATTCATATCTATGGGTTGATAGGATCATGTACAAGAGGTTAATATCTAACTCCACATACAAGTTGGTATATGGTAAAGAAGCAAGAATGCCTATTTCTCTTGAATTTCCTACCCTAGAACTGATGCATCAACTAAGTCGTTGGAGATGAACCTATGGAAATTAGATATGTTAAGCTTATAGATTTTGAAGAGCTAAAACATTATTCCATGCTAGCCATGTAAAGAAATCAAGAAAAAGTGAAGAGAGCCTTTGACAAAGGATCTTCTTCATGAAGTTTTAAAGAAAAATATTTGATCCTCAAGTAGGATGAGGATAGAGATAAAATATGAAGGCATACAAAATTTGACTCTCTTTGGAGTGGTTTATACAAAATCTCCAACTTACATCTCATAATGAATTATAACTTTCAAGGATAGATGGTGAAGAGATTTTTATCCCAGTTAATGAGATACACTTGAAACATTTCTATTGAAGGTTGAGTTCCATGTACATATTTTTTTGGCTTTCCTCCAAGTAATATCCTAGCACATTAGTTTATTTAATTTTGCTTTATTTAGTTGGCTTCCTTGTTTTGTTTTTTTCCTTCCTTATTTCAGTGGAATTCATTATCTTTAAAAATAAAAAAATTTATTCCAGTCATGGATCAAATTCATCACTATTGGTGAATCCAAGAGTCATGTAAATGGTTTGGTTCTCAACCATAATAGGCATGCTTCCCGATTGAGTCACTAGAATGTTGAAAATTTTAACCCATAGGCCAAATTGTCACCCTTATCATTATAAACTTAGCATATCATGCTATTTTACCTTATGAGTTAGGTTGGTCTTAAAATTTCCATAATATGATATCTTTTGTTCCATGATTATCCCTTACAAGTTTTGTGTCTTGGTGCAGTTTCTATCTGTAGATATAAGCCTTCAAAAAATGAACCTACAGTATGAGACATGCTTGGGGATGTCAAACTTGAGCCATGGGAACTAACCATTTGAGTTTAAAATCCTCAAAATATCTTGAGCCTAAAAATGGAACTATAAAGTGGAGTTATATTCCATCAAGCTAAGATCAAAAACACGTAGGCATCTAACCAAGTAAAAATGTTAAGCAAGATCAATAGTGCATGTTTATGTGTACAAGTTGATATCAATGATCTATACCAAATATTAGTATGAATATCACTGGTTCATGTTTAGTCATGTAACAAATATATAATAGTATGAGCAAGGCCAACAAGTTAGTTGATCTTAAGATTAAATATAAAAGTGCTAAGTGTCTCAATAATATAAAATTTCAAGAATATCAATGGTATCAATCAAAGGTATAAAATTCAAATGAGTCAGATTGAATGTGTTAATGACAAGTGGAAATATCTTGGGTTCCTATACAAAAATCTAATGGCATGCGGTGAATGACAAAGCTAGTGGGTCTAAGTTGATCAATGGTATGTGATCCATCATACCAAAGTAGATAGATGGCAAGTGAGAGGTCAAAGAATAAGTGTATCTTAGGGATGAATATGAAGCTAAAATGTGGTACAAGTGCAATGGTAGATAGAGATGATAATAGGATCTTGAGAAAAAATGAATAACTACTAGGTGGCACATTTTTAGAAACCCAAATCAAAATCAAGGGCTAGTATCAAAAGTTGAAGCCCTAAGACTTTAAATAGAGATCAAATATGGTTGAGATTGAACCAAAGCAAATATTTCAAGGGGAGGCCATGGATGTAGACACATCTATTTCAAGAGGTTCATCACCAAATCTAGTAGCATGATTATGACCCTTTTCTCCACTCTTACATGCCAAAACCAAACCAGTAAGGAACAATCAATGATGAAACAAGATCATAATATATTGATCTAGATATTGTAACTAATTTGATGTCATAATTCATCTTTAAAATGACTTGAACCCATCATTTTAACCATAAATAAAATCAATGTAGGACAAAAATAAATTGAAAGAGATTGATACGATTGTTATGGACACCTTTGAGAAGTAATCTTAGGCATTGTGATCTTTTATAACAACATCAATGTCAGAATGATTATAAATTTTGGTCATTATTCTTCCATTTCCATTAGTTTATGCATTTATCCTCATCTCTATCATCCCTTTATACTATAAATATAGGATTCTAAGCCTTGAAAGACATCCCCTCTCTTTGGCATGACTAGACTCTATCAAGATTTGTACTGTAACACATATTTGATGAAATAAAAGACTAAAATCCTCTATTTACAAGATTAATTGAAGTGTGTTTCATGAGTTCATTGATGTGGTTAAGTGAATATATGTTTTATTTGCCTCTGTCTAAGCTTTCTCACCTTCATGAATTGTTTTGGTAGTTCTCATAGGTCATTATAAGTGCATATATAGTCGGTTGGTGAGTATAGAAGTGGATAACTACCCTCCCATACTAGGTCCATAGCTAGTCCATGCCTTTTTTTGAAATACTTATGTGGAAGCTGATCAAAGAGTGAATGAAGTGATGTTTATCAATCTTGAAAGTGTCCTATAGTGTGTCTTGTGCAAGTATAAGGATCAAAACATTTGGTGCATCACCTTATTTTTTACATGCTTTTGTGCATTATTCTCAATTTCTTTCCCCTTTTCCTGATAAGAATCTAGTTTAAGCTTAGTATAGGTGATAGCCCTGAAAGGAATCTAACCTTCTCCAGAGGCTTGACCCAAGATTAGGTGACCCATAGCCTAGGATCATTCCCATGTTGGACTAGGTTTAAGCAAGAGGACCTAAAAAATCCCCTTCTCAGCTAGGGTGTAACCTAAGACACCAATAATACCTCTCATGATAAATTGAGGTACATATTACCACATATACCTAAGTCCAAAAATATATCTAATAGACTCCCTAAGATGTCACCTAGTCCAATTCCATGATAATCTTTTAAAACTACACTCTTTAGGCCCGTAGTAGTCCTTTCTAGGCCTAATTCATACAACATACACTCTAGACATGACAAAAAATGCTCATTTAGGTCCACATGAGACATGAGAAGACCATTAAAACCATTTCAAGACTTAACTATCTCATTTGAAAGAATTTGAGGGCAAAAATTCTTTCATTGAGTCACTATTTTATTATGTTGTGGAGCCAATTTCTAAAGTACAATATACTTTCAAATACTATACAATTTAAATGTACTATACACTCTATATGTATTATCATTGGGGTTCAGGGGAAATAACCCTTAAAATATTTTATAGACCCCCTTTAATGGGAAACCTTTTTTGGGTTGATTTAGCCTATGGTTTTGGTACCCTTTATTTTATAATACTACTTTGTTGATGTATTCTGCATAGATAGATATTTCATAGATAATAAAACATGAGAATAAGGGTTTGAGAAGGAAAAATAGTGTGTGTGAATTTAGTTACAAATTCAAGAGGGTTTATTGAGTGTAGATCCAAACAATATTTGTGCATTATAATTTTGAGAAGACTGATATGAGAGTGGTTTGTAATCTCTTATCTTGTGATAAAAGATGACCAAGTGTTTCTTGGTGGATATAGCTCACCTTGGGTGAACCACATTCAATCTTGTATTCTTATTTTGCATGTTTATTTATTTTATTTCTACATCTTTATTTATATCTATTATTATTGTGATTCATTGAATTCCACATCAATTTCTATATTTATTCCTAACATAGTTGGGTGTTGACAAGGTTTAGAGGGACCTAGATTCTTAAGAATGATTCATGGAGTTAAGGGGTCAAATATCAAAACCAATGTTGAGGATCATCAGTATATAACCTCCCCTTCTCCCATAATGGCCACAAAATCCCATACATCTCTTTAGGTGAGTTATAATCAAGCAACCATGCTCTCTTGATCTCTTCTTAGGCAAAATAATAATTTTTAGGTGGTATTCAATTTTAAAAATTATTCATATATGTACAGGGCTGAAAATGAGAATCAAATCTAGGATTTTTAGGTAGGATACCCCCTCCAACACCTCCAATACCCATCTTCTCCCATGAAACTCCTTCAACTAAATCTAAGATTCTTAAAACTACCTCTTAGGCATGAAGGATTGTGTGTGTGATGAGAGAGTGTTATATTGATGCTTGATATGAATTGTGAATGATCTCTTAGTTTTTTTTACCATAACCAATGTATGCAAGTGATCATCTAATTAGCCTCACTCTCCCAATAGACTTACAACTTGGTTTTCACACTTTGAGGGTTTAAAAGCAATTAGACCTATGTAGCCCTAATAGTCTAGTTTAGTGTCTGCCCTCATCAACATGAATATATTATAATCATGAAAATCCCTAATATGGATTATCACATCTTCCTTGATCATTAGAGGCCTTATTTAAATGAAAATTTCATCTTTTTCATTTTGATAATGATAGGCCTGCATGAGCTCAAAATTTTCTTTAGTTGAGTTTTATCAAGATGAATATCCTTTATGCTTAGTTTATTAATGAAAACAATATATATGAACATTATAATATTCATTTAATTTTCCTTTCATGTCCCCTACACATCTATCCAATCGAATAATAAATCTATTTTCTATCTAGACCTACATAGTTTTACTCGGTCTACAGAATCCTTTAGAGTGCAAAATAAATTACACCTGAGATTCATAAATCCTCACTATGATTAGATGACCTTGATATCATGAATATTTAAATTAATTTTTATTTCAATAAATCATATTATTTTATACAACCAATTTTTTGGTACCAATTGTGACTTAGAGGTCTACAAACTTGTAGGTTCACCAGTCTTCTTGTATTGACCTAGAGATAAGACATTATGACCCCTTTTCTAGTTGGTGTTCAAAACCTCTTTGAGATAATATTTTTATATTATTTTAATTTGTTACACTTCCTTCAATGATTCTAAGTAATGATAACACATTCATGAGACTTGAACAAGGTTACTTTATCATGATTTCTTCAAACTACTTAACTACATGTAGAAATTGTAGGTGATCACCATTATGTGGGTTTTTAGGTCCATGTAGGCACTAAAAATCCATTTTTTTAGAGTCTCAAGGAGGTTTTAAATATTTTTTAGACTTCACCAACACTTTACAACTATTCTAGACCCTAAAGTATCAAGAACCTCATTTTTATAAACCTACAAAATGCTACAAAAGAAAATTTATTATATCATTAAGGTCATATGTGTGAAATAGGGATGGATAATTAATTATATGGACTATGAGTACCTATAAAAGACACATTAAAATATTTATTTCATCAATAAATCTAAAAATGCATTGAAACTCTTCAAGAGATGACCCTGCATAGATGTTGGAAACCAATTTAACTGCCTAGGTTATTAACCAGTGTTCATAAATCATGGGCCATAAATATGAAAAATAATGTGAATAATGGAAAGGTAATGATAACCCATTCATTTTACCAAAATATTCGATCACCATTTTCTATCTCTTGTATAGACTGAGCATAAATCTGAATGGCTACCCAAGGCTTCCAAGAAAAGTGATGGAGAGATATGGTAGGTTTTTTTTAATTTTTGTTCCTTTAGACTCTTTTAACACTTGGATTTTAAATTGAGGGAGATATGGTAATCCATGTAATCACTTATATGTGAGTTTACGTTAAAAAAATTGTACAAACCTATTAGAAACATCTAATTTTGGCTTGAAAACTACATAATTTGCCTTGAAAAATGATGGAAAAGGTGTGACAAGTGATATTTTAATTTGTGGATGTATGTAAATACCTATGATGAAGTCTCAATCACTTCCTATCCTTGAAAACCTACCATTTCTTGCCAAAACTCCTCCTGAACATTACCAAATAGGTCAGTAAAACATCTTAAGAGTGGAATACAACATTATCAAGTTGATTTTCCACCTTTCTAGGAGTTGTACGGACAATAGGAGGTATTATATGACTTTGAAACATGCTAGGTGGCTCAAGTTGAACCCCTAGACATGTAAACACTCTTGAACCCACTTGACTATCCCATAAGGTGACTAGAGAAAATAATGTCAAAAATGGTATTTACCATAATATTGTGAAAATAATCTTAAACAATGCTGACAAGGTTTTCAAAGACCATTTTGTGGACCATGACAAGATCTAAGTTAACCATACACAATCTTGGAATGCTTTAGTAGAAAGTTTTGAACTATAGGGGTTGATATTTAGCCTAGGAGGCCAAATTATCAATAGTGACCCAAGAGCTTGCCTTCAATGATGTCAAATATGCTCTTCTTGAGGTTTAACAAGATGTCAAACCTTATCCATATTTTAAATATGGACTGTAGGTGACCTACATGATCAGTTATGATCTTTGAGAAAAAAGTTAATTTGTCCATGTAGATGATTATGGATTCACCTATTAGTCCTTGGAATGCATGATCCATGGCTTGATAAAAGGTAGCTCCTACATTAATTACGCAAAATTGAATCCTATTGTATGCATAAGGACCCCACTTTATGGTGAATTTAGTCTTTTTATTGTCCTCTAACTTGACCAACACCTAGTTATATCCTAAAAATCCATCCAAGAAGGACATTATTCATAAACTGCTCACTATTTGGATGACCTCATCCAAGGAAGGCAAAGGATAATTATCTTTTTCATAAGCTTTATTAAAGTTTATAAAATGGACACAAAGCCTAATTTACCCATTCTTACTCTTAACTAGAATTAATTTGGGCACCCAAGTAGAATATTTGATAGGAAAAACTATTTTGCATTGAACAATTTTTCCACTTCTTTTTGAATAAGAGGATCTAAGATAAGATTTACTAGACTCTATCTTTGCCAAAATAATTCATGGTTTAATTTAAATGAGATCACATGGGTTATGACCCTTGGTTTAAAAACCTTCAATTCCTCATACATCCATAGAATCACATATTTATACTAGGTGAGTAGGCTCTTCACCCTTAGTCTTTCTTCTAGAGTACAGATAAGACCTATGTTAACATAATACAGATCATACTCATTTCCCAAATTATCATTTTCAAAGTCAAATTCATTTATTTTTCATTGAATTTTATGTCATTATTGAGAATCCAAATCAAATATCCTTCCAAAGAAACCATTCCTAAGGGTAGGTAGTTTTATTTCAACTTAATGACTCCTCACAATTTATCTTGGTATAGGTAACTAATATCCTTATCATCAATGATTTGAGACTCAAATTATACCAAGTTAGTCAAAAATAGTAAGACATATTGGTCATCATCAAAGACTTTAAAATTTTCCACATTGTTAGTAATAAATGGATAAGGTACTATTTCAATGGGGAATATCTATACCTTGGACTCTTGTAGTACTACCAAGTTGGTAGCTGAAGTAGCCAATGAGTCTACAACCTAATTTTATTCTCCCAAAATAAATACTATATTTAAGGCCTCAAAGGAATAAATTAAATCCCAATATCTATTTTTTGAACTCTTTAGGTATGATATCTTTTACTAATATATTTTTTGAGATGATTGACTACTAGCTCCATATATCCATACATTAGTAGTTATTTGACATTATGTTTGAGAGAAAAATATAATCCCAAAATGATTGATGTATACACATAATAGTTTCAAAATTTTATCAACTTACTAAAATTTTATATCTTACAATAACCCATTGAGTATCAATATCTCTAAGTGCATTCCATAAGGGGTGCACTGAGAAAGGGGTGCAAAGATTGTTATCCCTTTTTCCACTTGTTATCTACACACTTGTTCCTAAAAACATTATCCCTAAGATTTTTCTTCTCTATTGTACCCTTTCTAATAATTTAATACATTCTATCCTCCTATTTTTCACATTAATCCCCCTTTTTCAGTTAGATGTACTAGGTCAATTGGGTTGACCTTGTATAATTTTGGGTGATTTTCACTTAGGAACTAGTTTGGCCTTTATTTGAACTATCTCTTGATCTAGTGAATAATTATTGGAAATTATGCTAGGTCGATTGGATCAACCCTATTGGCTGGGATTTTCAAAAGGGTTTAGGTTCAAATCTACCTATATATAATAGTTCATTTTACCATTATTTAAATAATATAAGAAGAAGTTAGAGAAAACATGCATCTTCTTATTAACCACTCTACTTAAGGAACAAGCTTAGGGTTTCATACTTTATTTAGAGATATAAATATTGTCTTATGGAAAATTCTTTTAGATGCATTGATAGGTTGTGTATCCTAAAGATTATTTTTATTTTTCAACCTTACATACCATAAAAACCTCTTTCAAAGCACCTTGGCCAAGGGCGAGATTGAGGGTCGATGGGTTTGTCTTAAAAGGTAAGTATTCCTAACTTTGTTCTTCTTTTATAAGAGTAGATAGATATGCATTTGCACATATTTTCAATAAATTATGATTATATATACATTGACATGAGTATATGTCTTCTATGCATGTTTACTTTTATTATTTATAACCCCCACTTTGTGCCACAAGATTTGGTATGCAATAGATTAGATTCAATTTACTTGTTATTAGTTTAGTGAGATATCAAAATTCAAGACTCCCTTAGGTTTATTGCATGATTATGCTTGTATATAGTATTTTTAACACTATATATCATGGTGTAATATGGTAATATATCCCCTAATCAGGTCTAGTAGATCTCCATATTGGTCATGTTACTGATTAACAAATGTGTCCCTAATTAGAAGTGTATGGTATAATCTCTCTTCTATAAGCTAGGATTGATTTATAGACTTGATGCATTTATAATTACATATAATTTGGTGAAACCAACATTAATCTAACCCTTTTAGTGTTTGTTTCACTTATTTCATTATTTTATAATTTTTATTATCATATATTCATAATACTAAGTCAACACAGTACATGTTTTCAAGCTTTCAAACATCCAATTTAGCATACTAGGTCAACCCAATTGACCCTATAGATTTTAGACATCCACCTTGTACATTTTAGGCATCTATTTTAGCATACTACATCAACCCAATTGACCCTATACATTTTTAGGCATTCAATTCAGCTTACTATGTTGACCTAGTCAACTCTGTACATTTTTAGGCTTCAATAATAGGTTTTTACAAAGCCATGTCAAACTAATCAACATAGTTAGTAGAATTTGAAAGTATTAATAAATTTTATTAAACATAATTATCACTTAATTACATCTTCCAAAACACTAAGGGTATAGATGGTGCTAACACCTCTAGTTTCTAAAAAACCATGTAGGAGTATGCTTATGGATCATGTTATGATTGCGCCTTACCATTTTGATAGGTATACTAATTACTATAACCTTATCATCCTTGAGATTCATGTGACACTTATTCAAACTTCTATATACCCCTCCCATCCCTCATTATATCCCACATTAGATACTATTTCTACTCTCATTATTACTGAGTTTATCCCTGCTTCTAATCCCATCATTCCTTCTATTGACTCTAGTCTAGTTCCTTCCCCACCATCACCTTCTCTTGGTGATTATTTAATTATTTTACCTTAGATGGATCTATTTCACACCAAATGGTTTTTTGATACTTCCCAAGATTATTCTACTCTTGTTACACCTCCTCTTACGAGTTCTTCTACTAAGCTTACTCATAGACATATCAATTACATCCATAGAACATATAATCATTCATTCATGCATTATCGTAAGCTACAAAAATATATTGATACTTTGTGTCCTTCTTCCCCTCAGTCCTTAGATAAGGCCATACCTCCCCCAAAGGTACTACTTGAGTATATTCCTAATTATTGAGAGGTGTATTTTCTTTTGCACCAATGTAGTACCCATCATACCGATCATTTCCACATTCTTAAACAACACCTTAAAGATCACCTTATAACTATTCCTACCCCTTATTTTATTCCTCCCATAGATCATCACCATAATAAGACTCTTTCTTCTTCTCCCATGGTTCCACCTCTAATGGTTTCATCTCCTCTTATGGTCCTTTCATCATCTCTTGTTCCTCTACCCATGAATCCTTCACCCATAGACCTTCCCTTACCTATGGATCATTCCCCACTGGTGATTCTTGCATCTCCTATAGAGTCCACTCCCATATATTATTTTGAGCATCCGTATCCTAATATCCCTCCTAATCATGATCCATAAATCATTCCTAATTTTTATATTGATTAGAATAAACAAGAAGTATTTTCCCAATTTTCATTGAAGATAGACAAGACATTAGCTGTAGTTCACCTCCAACTTCATAAAGGTCTATCAGATGTTATAGATAATGTGTGTGGGAAATTCTATCAGTATTTATGAACACATGCATGGTGTTATTTACAATTTCATTTGGATTGTAAGTGTGATCTAATCTTATCTTTATCGATTTGTGTTATCATTTGACATTGTGTCAAATTATTGTTTATCTTACATGATGACTTTAATTTTTCACTTTATATTACTTATGTCATCATTTATGTTTACATATGGATGCCTTATTTATCATTTATTACTATTTATTTCTTAAGTTTCTTTATTAAAAACATGCTTATTTTCTCTTCATGATTTTTTGCTTTCTAATCTCTATTTTTCACCACTAATTGTCATTATGACTTAGTTATACACACTCTATTCCATTTAGTCATTTTAAATATTACCATGTGATCAGTTATCAAATAATTCATCTCATTATATTCTCCTTCCACTAGTCCATTTTTAATCTCCTTTATTCCCTTTATTCCCCTTTTTACAAACTAAGCATATACATGGTTGAAATTTGAGATAACATATTGGTTCATTGTTAAGCCTAAGTGTCCTAGTCAATCTTGTCTTTGGTTACTCAACTTATTTTAGCCTAAGTCTACATCTCACTCATGTATATCAGTTCATCTCTCATGATTGTTAATTTCAAGTCCATATGGAGGAGGAATCTTAAAAATCCTTAAAAACATTCAAAATTCAAAATCATTTAACAAAAGGCAATGATATAAAAGGTTAAAACATTCAAAATTCTTAAAATTTAGTTCATACTAAAAACATGATTCAAAGCACATCTCCTTTTTTTATTCAAAGCTAAAAATCCAAAATTTGCCTAACAATAGAGTCGAGGTCCATTAGGGTATGGCAGGTTAGTAGATTACAAAAAGAGAATAAAAAATATTTTAGTGATACCAATTTCTCATGCAATTAACCATAGATCGATGACTCTATAAAGGATTTTGAAGAATGGGGAACACATCATGGGAAGGTATGTCCATTTTAATTTTGTTTTACCAATCTACCTTCATGAGTTAATCTTAGTAGCATGCTTATTTTCCTACAAAACTTTATGTCTATAGTGAATAGGTTTCCTTTGTACATTGATGGTCACTAGTCACTTAGTGTCTTCTCATGTCCTTAGTATGCCTCCTGTATCCTAAGGTATTCTTATAAGATGCTTAATTTTTTATTTTTACATTCCTTTTTCACTGCCTACATTGCTCATATTTCCTCTTGAGAAATACTACTTTATTCACTGATCACTCCCCTTGGGATTCCATTTGTGAGTTGCATTGTAAGACCATAGATAGGACCTAGCCATCCTCACAAATTACCAAAATTTCACATTCTAATTACCAATACCCCATACTACCCAATTTTCGCATTTATTCAAACTTAGTGGTGTTTCATTTATGAGTTTCAATGTAAGACTATGCATAGGACCTGACATTCCTCACAAAATTTTCCAATAATTCAAGTCAAAATAAAAATTATATGTGTCAAATTTGAGATAAGATGTGATTGATTATGAAGTTACGCATCATTAACATGCTTCCTATCCTGATTTATTATGTTTTATTCTTACTTTATTTCTCTTTAAATTTTATTTTCTTATTTTCCAATTACATGTAAGAATTCAACCAATTCTTGAATTTTTCATACTTCCTAGCTTGAATTAGTGTGATAAATTTAAGACCAATTTTTTCCAAATTTTGTTTTTCTCTTATACTTGCCAATGTGATTTAGTATGATTGATTGAATTAATTGATTTATTTTTATACCATTTGTTCTTTTACTATTTTCCACTTTATTACATTATTTTCATACTTCCCAATGTGATTTACTGTGATCTTACTTGTTTTAATTTGGTTCCAAATCTTTTGTTTGGTTTAAAAACAAACTTTTTTTTCCATCTTGTTTTTCCATAAATTTTTAGTTCTTTATACTTAGTCATTTTATTTTTATTACACATTTCCCAACTTGAAATAGTTTATAGTACATTTTTGATTGATTATATTTTACCAAGTCCTTCTTTCCTATTTCTTTTTAAACATGCATATGTTCTACATAATGCTAGAAAATAAATCACAACTCATATACTTCTTAGAGGATATAAAATAAAAAATAAATACATGTGTTAGAAATAGATATATCCAAGAATACATAACCAAAACCATAATGTAAACACATAAAATCAATATACAAGTCCCAAAATGAAACATTTATATATATCGTGAGTTTTTTAATATAAAAATACAACCATATACAAAGCTCCAGCTCTATGGATGGGCCCCATCCCACCCATATTATGTCCTAACCATGATACCCATATATGCTTTGGTTTTAATCCTCTAAATATAATATTATAAAGAGGTTGTTTGAGATCTCAGCCTTGATACCTACCCTTGTAGATTAACCACCTAAGCCTACACCTATGCCAACTAGGCTAGGGTCACTAGATGTGTTACTCTCTCTCTTGATCCTATAAATGTGTCATATGGGTTAGCATAGATAGATGTGTCACTCTCTCTTGGATCTCTACCTATCCCAAATATGTTATGGTATCTATTTGTACAACTCTTTCCTCAACCAAGGCTTGCCATTCATATGATTCTCCTACACTGACCTCTACTAGTGGTTGCATCCCCAATCTATGTGCTCACAACTACCTCACAACCTCTCCATCTAATATAAACTAGCTCACTTGAGATATGACAAATGGTACCCTAGGATCTTCTAGTGTAGTGGTGTCATATGATATCAGCTCCTCATCTTGGATATCATGGAGTGATCCCCTCACAAGGGACCCCCATCTAGTCTCCTCATCCTCTACCACACTTGAAAAAATCAAACTAGATAGATATTAAATCACTGGATATATATCAAAATCTATCTATCTTTAGTCTATTTCAATTAAACTTGAGCAAAATTTAACCATCTATTATTATGTAACTATGTGTCAGCTACTACTATCTCAAAATTCTATGAAACCATCAAGCATGGTATCCCCATCCATGAATCCTTTAAGAAGCTCCTCTGTAGGTCACCATCCAAAGACAAATATTTAAGTCACAAATTGTGCCCATCTCAACCTATGCCTAGATGGCCTCTCTATCATCCAAATTTGCTCTAGCCTACCTACTAGGTCATCTAAGATGGTGACAGACTCTATTATCTCATACTCTTACTACCTCCATCAGTGCCAGGTCCATGGTGGTCATTGCTCCTCCTACTATGAAGCTATTGGTGGTACCTATGGTACTCCCTCTACATATATCTCCTCTCACTCTACTGCTTATCATTCTTGACTAGTCCATGGTCTCTCATGACATGGTTTGAGATTTATCCTAGCAATTGGTGGCCCTAGTCCTCTTCTCCCCATGACTCTCTCACATGTTGGACCTAAAACATGGGCACCACTATTAGCACTACTAGGTGAGGTGATCCCATCTATTTTAGTAATCGTGTCACTAGATATGACTTTATCCACTAGGTATAGTTCCCTATTACCTCTATCTATGCCAAATTTAGTACCATTATCTCCTAGCTAGGCCATGTCATAGTGATGTGACCATATGTATTCCATACAATATCCACTGATCTCATCATTTATAGTGTTTGCATATGGGGCATGACCTATGTTAATTGGTCTTGTCTCCATCTATAAATGTAGGGTAACCTATCATTAACTACATGGGGTAACCCAACAAGCTGATACATAGGGAACCTCTCATATATACATGTCATCAATAATATGATCAGTACCACTAACTTCTACACTCTAGACAACACTTTATACATTTCATGTATGAGTTGCACCTAGATGATAGATCCCAAGTCATATTACACCCTCTGCTCTAATATCATCTAGCTCAAGGTTATCATAAATAATGGTACCTTGCCATATAACTTGTGACATAACACCTATGCTATCACATGTCCTATCATAGACTTCTAGATATCTAGAATCTATGACATATATACATCAAATATGATCGCCCTCAATCCTAGGTATATCTTCTCTAATCATGTCATCCATATGGATAAGGCTCTCCTCTCATCCTCACTATTAGGTACTCTTATGAATATGGGTGTCACTACTATTGGTAGTCTTAGGATGGCATGTACATCCTCTAATTTGATAATCACCTTCCACCTAAAGGTGTTATTCAATTGATCTTAGGCTCCCAATAACATGACTAACAAATCCTAACTAAGTGGTATCCTACACATGTCTACTATGCCTCCAATGCCTAATGACATCAATCTAGATATATCCTCTATAGAGAAGTACTCTAATAAGTCTAAGATCCATGATTCATCTACCAAGTTCTAGAATTTTAAATTCCCTTATAACCATAAAAAAACAAAAAATGTACTATATCCTTCACATCATTTATAATCAAAATACATTCTTTTCAAATTTTCAACTAAAAATAAGCCTAATTAATTTAATCTAGTCATTTTTAATCAATTTAACTTATTTTAAACCTATTTGTCCCCTTTTTACTATCACTCAATCATTTTGGGCCCTTTTAGCACTCTTTTGGTCTATTGCATACATTTTTGTACTATTTTGGTCCCTTGGTCAAACTAGTTTGACCAAAATTTCCCTATTTTGACAAAGTTGAGTTCACAAACTAAGTCAACCCATTTATTTTTCCCTTATTAGTACTGAGTTGTCATACTATATTTTTTTGCTAGTTTGGAAATAACCTACTAGGTTGGTAGTCTAGAAAAACACACTAGGTCAACACATACCTACTAGGTTAGCAGTGTGGATTTTACTAAATTTCAGCCTACTAGGTTAAATGGGTTGACCTAGTTGTTTTTACCTACCAACCCCTTACATTTTGTGAAATAAATTCCTTTCAATAGTTATTTCCCCAAACCCTTTAAACCCATTTTCCTAAATGGTTTTTCCTACCCTTAGCATCTTATTTGGGTTCATTTCAATGTCTAGAAATGTGTTAAATTTCAAATTTATAAAATACACTTAAAATCACTAAAATATTTAAAAATTGGTATGAGATTATTAGTTTCCTACCTATGCTTCATTGATTGCCACCTCTGAGGGTCCCTCTCATCTAGCCTACCATCTCCTTGCCATCCTAGCTCATTTGGTCTCTCAGAGCTCTTTTTCTCTCCTTCACAAGTCAAAAATATCAAATGACTTCTCTTTGACCTTATTTAAACTTTTAAAAAATCCTAATATTTCAAATATTTTCTATCAAATTCCTTATTTTGCCTCTATTTTTGTTTCTACTACTACATTTTTTAAACTATAAAATGTTCTGGAATCATGATGATGTAGAGAATCTTTTCCACTACTATATTCTTATCTTTCATAAAAATTAATTTTTGGCTATTTTTTGTACTAACTTCTATAGGTTCACCTAAATATTCTTCACATTGGACACCTTAACTTCTCCTTAAATCTACTTATTTATCTACATGACTAAGGTAAGTAAAGGTATGTGTTTTTCAATTTTATCCTTTTATTTATCTCATTTTTTGCTTTCTCTACTTTATTTAGCATCAATGTTATGTGTTATCATGTTTTATTTCTTGAAGAACCATCATGTGTTACACCCACATGACACATGATGAGCTTAGAGTGGGGCATATGTATACACATAATATTTTCAAACTTTTATCACTTATTGATACTTTTTATGTTGTAGAAACTCATCAAGTCTCAATCTCTCTAAGTTTATGACTTTAGGAGTGCACTAGGAAAGGGGTGGGCAGACCATTGCTCAATTGAAGGATTATTGTCCCTTTTACCACTTGTTATCTACACACTTATCTCCTAAAAACATTATCCCTAATCTTTTTCTTATCTATTGTACCCTTTCTAGTCATTTTCTACATTTTATCCTTCTATTCCTCACCTTAAACCCTTTTTTATCAGTTGATTGTACTAGGTCGACTGGGTCAACCCTATATAATTTTGGGTGATTTTCACTTAGGAACTAGTTTGGCCTTTGGCTGACCTAGCTCATGACCTAGTGAATAATTATCCAAAATTATGCTAGGTCAACTAGGTTGACCCTATCTAACAAGATTTTTGTAAGGGTTTAGGTCAAATTTTCTTAAATATACAAGTTGATTTTTCCATTATTTAGAGAAGAGAAGAAGAAGTAAGAGTGAATGTGCATATGCTTATTAACCATTATACTTGAGGAGCAAGTTTAGGGTTTCATAATTTCTTTAGAGATAAGTATCTTATCTTATGGAGAATTCTTATGGATGCATTGATAAGTTATGTATCCTTGAGCTAATTTGTATTTTTCATCCTTATAGATCATAAAAACCTCTTGTGGATCACCTTAGACAAGGGAGATATTGAGGCTTGGTGGGTTTATATTCAAAGGAAAGTATTCCTAACTTTGTTCCTCCTTTATAAGAGTAGATAGATGTACATTTGTAATTATCTTCCATGCATTAGGATTTCATAAACATTTACATGAGTATATATCTTCTATGCATGTTTACTTTTGTTATTTCTAACTGCTTCTTTATGCCACAAGATTTGGTGAGCACTAAATTAGATTCAATTCACTTATTATTGGTTTAGTGAGATATCAAAACTCAGAACTCTTTTAGGGTTACTATATGATTGTGCTTGTCTAGAGGCTTTAGAACCCTCTCTATCATGGTGTATGATGATAAGATATCCCTTGATTAGGTGTAGTAGATCCCCAAATTGGTCATATTCCCACTAAAAAATGTGTCCCCAATAGGAAGTGTATGGTATGATCTATCTCCTTTGAGATAGGATTGATTTATAGACATGATGCATTTCTGATTGCATTTAAGTGCCTCATACTCTACTTTATTTTTATTACAAGGGAACTATAATATGTAATATAAAATGTATTTATTACCTATTAGATATACCAATTTAGCACTAGCACCTAATCCTTTCTTGGACCTTGCACCATTAAGTATAGAGTCCATAGATAGGAAGGTTCCTAGACTTTTGGTTCTTACACATCATGTATTTTGGTAAAGGTGTAAATACTAAAGTTATGATATTTTCAGCTTACTCTTCATTATTAGTATTATATTAATTGATAGGTTACTTCATTCTTGGCTTGTGATCAATTCAAATTTGGTTTAAAACACCTCTCCATGGAAACCAAAAATGAGAAAAGTTTGTTGCTACATACCCGATCAACATCTTAGACCAGTATCTATTGAGGATGAGTTTACATCCTTTTAGAATATCCACTAGAAGTATGTCAATAATAATTTGTACCCATGGATCAGATGCTACTTATATGTGTGCATCATTAAGTTCTCCTAATACAAAAACCACTATCATATCTAGCTATGAAACCATCCTATTGGATGGTCTTGGAGTCAATCCAATATTTTGGAAAATTAAAGTTGGCATCACCATGGACAAAGATATAAAATCAAATAAATAGTTACGAATGTTATTTATAAATTACTTGATATTAAATAATAAAGGATGAACTTTTGGTTTGATTTTATATATAATATTGGTATGAGTAGCCTTTATCTTTTATACATTTGACTTTCCTATAATGGACCTCCATCAAAGCTCCTTTTGTTTAGTGATCTGAGCTAATTCATGAAGAGTGATGTTAGCTATAATCTTAATCATGTATTTAATAGTGTTATATTCTCCCTTTCTATGCTAATCCTTATTATAGGGTTGTTCATTCCCTTTTGTGTGAGGTGGATTATTGTTAGCACTTGGATTTGGTGGAGTAGTGTTATTTGAAGGAGTAGATGTTATGAAGGGATTCTTGTTCCTTAGATTATAGTTTCCATTTTAATAATACTAAAATTAATGTATTTAATTATAGTTATCCTATAGTTAATTATCATCCTCACTTGAGAAAAAATACTCATGTGTTTCAAATACCATGGCAGTGTTTGAGGAACTAGCTTTAAGGTGAAACTCTGGTGCATTATTCATCAAATCTTACCTCACCATCTCTCTTTGGAAGAGTTAAAACACTACATAGAATTCCATGCATTAAATTTTACAATATTGTGATGTATTATGGACTCTACACCAATTAGGTAGAGTTGTTTACACTATTTATTTCTTCCAACTTGTTGGGCTCTTATTGTTTTATGTTATGGTATTTCCAGCTTATGACATTCCTAATCAGCAATTGTATGATTCCTATCAGCCTTGGTGTGATTATTACCAGTCTTGATATGACCATTATTAACCCATTAATTGTCCTTATTAGCACTATATCCAGCCTTGTCTTGAGTTTTATCAGTCCTATAGTCAGCCTCCTCAAAATCTTGATTTCCCTATTCAACCTAGCCACTTCTCAACTCAATCCATTTCCACCTTCAAGAAAACTCTTTTGGGGTATTATATGTATATTTTATAGCTTGATACACTCCAAGCCTAAAGAGATCCCAAGATTATTAAAAAATTCATCCACTCCTCAATTTTAACCCCTACCTTAGAAAGAGACTCAAAATATCAATATTTTAAGCTCCAATAAGTTATTTGAATCAAGGAGAAAGAAAGAGGACAAAATCCTTTATAAGGAGTGTGAAGTTGAGAAAGAGCTTGATTATAAGCAAGTCCCTCCCACTCTTCCTCAAGAAGCTTCTTATGTTCTATTTTAACCCTCTTGTAATCATCATTCTCATGAAGATGCCTATTAACTTCAAGAAAAACTTTTACAAGAGAACTTATACAAGCAAATTGAAGAGTTAGAGTCAAGGATGAAAGTGTTGAGTGAAGGTATGATGGAAGGTTTAGACCCAAAAGAAGATCTTATGCCTAAACACACCATATGTATCCTTTATCAAGAGAATGATCAAGCCAAATTAGATTAAAATGAAGTGATTTTCAAATTTAAGGAATAAAACCAAGCCATTTTATCCAAATGTCTATCTCCCCTTCTATAAGAGCTTCTAAAAGAATCCCCTACACTTCACTCTCAATCTAATTTTGAGTTATATGTGCCACTTCCACCAACTAGTTAATTTTGTCCTTACCCTAACACTTTTTGCCTTTATGGAACTATGGTATGGGAACCTAAATAAGATTATCTAGTTTATAAAAACTTAGAACTCTTGCTTGAAGAAATCCTACCTCCTTGGAAGCCTCATTGGGCTAGGTCACATGATTTCAAGATGCCTAGTCTTGGCATCCCCAAGAAGGAAAAGGAAATGTAAAAACTTGAATCCCTTGAAGAAGACTCTACATATGATAAAATTTTTGTGTATTATAATCTCAATAATGAATATTAAAGTGTTATTAAGGATGGAGAATAATTTCAAATCATCCCCAAAGAGATGGCAGTCCTAGGAAACTCTCTTGAGACTAAGGTGGAATTTGTTATTCTTGAATATGATCTCATAGCTAAACCTAATATTGAATCACCCTCATATGTGTTATATACTTAAGGACACTAAATTTATGACCTCATACATAAATAAGATGATATTGAAGAGGTAGTGGTTCTAGATGATAAAGAGGATGAGGATGTTTGGCAGTTACAAATGAAGTTATTTCAAGAGCTTGAAGAGATTTTCCAAGTTGAGGGTAAGTACATAAAAAGGTAAACAAAAAATATTCCATGGATGAAAATTAAAAATATTGGGAAGAATATTCAAAGTTAATTAATGAGGTAGACAAACTTGTAGTTGAAAAGAAACCCAACCTTAGTGAGAGTACTTTAGAAATCAAGAAGGTATGCCTTATTGAACCACCATCGAAGGTCATAGTTGAGGATTGATATGAGAAAATTGAGGATATTTGGATGCAAGAAAAATTAATCTCCATAGGAAACATATTTGTAAATACTTGGTTTTGAATGAATATCATGTCAATGAAGTTGGCAAACGTCATGGGAAAGTTGGAGACATCAATGTCAAGAATCAAAAGACTATATGTCTCATTCATTCATTCATGTCATGAAGAAAGAAGGTTTTCAAAATTAAAATTTTATCTAGGATGTATTTTTAATCTCAGGTTATTTAGTGTTTGATTCAGTTTGTTTAGTTTGGTGTGTGTGTTCCATAAGTGATCATGAAGCACATGTGTGTTGCTTTTGCTTTGTGTGGTTGAGGTAGTCATTGGTATTATCTTGATCAAATATTTTTTTAAAAGTCATATTTTGGTATATAATATTTAAAATGACTCCATAAGCTTAATGGACTGATAAGGCTACTGGCCTAGTTAGTATAACAGACATACTACCCTTATGAGTCACCAATTTGTTGACCAAATTTGATATTATAGGTCAAATTGGGCTCCCTATAGGTAAAAAATTGGTCTTTATAGTTTTATGGTGTCTAAATTTTTTTAATAAGGTGTATTATAGGTCATTTTATGTCATTTAATGTTACATTATCCTTGGTCATTAGTCATTTTAGTCCTTATATCATTTTAAGTCATTTTGAGGTCAAAATAGGGCATTTAATGAGTTTTACAACATCTTATAGAATTTTGATGGTTTAATAAGTGTTATTTAACATGAAATGTGTCATAATAGGTCTCAAAAATCTATATTAACTAAAAAGTGATAGGTGATTCAAAAGAAATGGTAGTTTTCTTGAGAAAAGAGAAGAGTTTAGCACTTGTACATCCTATGAGATAGTTTTCCACATGGGAGAAGGTTTTAATATGAATATTAATATTAATAAAACTAATATAAATTATTTAAATTATTTTTAAGTGATACAAAATTCCCAAAACCATTTTACCCCTTTCTTGCCTTTCTAGACATGTAAAAGTGATCAACAGGTTCATGCTTGGTATAGTCAGTGGAAGAGGTTTCACATCAAAAAATTATGGGAGGTGGTAATAAAATTATATATATCCATTTAAATATCAATATTTCCAATATTGTTCAACCATGCTTTATGAATCATCCTTTACAAGCTAACTATGTTTTTCTACTTGCCAATCTATGCACCCTATAGGTTTTGCTCTAATTTGGACAAGTTCATATAATATAATTTACAATATTGGTTCCAAAGGATTTTGAGTCTCTTATAAAATTATCTCCATGATTTTTTTCATGTTTCATTATTTTTTTATATGAAAATAATCTTAAGTTATAGGAGGAAGCACATTGTTATGTCATAGGTAGTTTTTGACCATTTTATGAATTTTCATGCTGAATTAATGGTTTTAAAGGGTGGATATGAGTCAATTATCATGTTTTAAATGTAATTTAAATACATTCACCTTTAAACTTAATTATCTAAAATAATATTCATAGTTTCAATCATATGCAAGAAACATAGTTAGGCAACCATGTAAGTACATTGCAGACATCTTTATAAAGGGATATAATGTTGGAAATAGGGTGCGAAATATTTATTGATTATTTTTAAAACATATTAGTGTTCCAATATAACATCATTATAAAGAGATCAAGTGACTATGAAAGCACATTCATTGAATGCATGGACCATTTCACTGTTTCCTTGCATACCTTTCAAAGTGCATCTATAGGTGTTCAAAAGGAGAATGCCACATTGAATAGTGGTTTTGAATATTGGCTTCAAGAAATTAATGAATATATATACATATTTCAAGTATTTTAAAATATTATAGGTTTGATAATGGGGTCAAACATGCACATTGTCCACTTTCTCCTTTATTGCCTATATATGCTAAATGACCACCAACAAGCAACCTAACAGAGAGCAAAGGAACCATTTTGAAGTGTTAAAATAGATGATTAAATGTTATTTTAGGTTTTAGTGTTCAATAAAAATCCATATTAGACCAATTTTGAAGTAAAAATGAGCAAATGGATATTTCAAACCATGTTAAAGGGTCAATTGACTATGTTCAGGACTGTTTTCCCTAAAAATGCAAAATAGAGGCCTAAACCCTCTTTTAAAGACCATGTATCAAGGTTAACAAGGGTATTGTGACATATATATATATATATATATATATATATATATATGATCATATATAATATTATCCACATATTAAAATAGATATAAAAAAATTTAAGTGTAGAAAGTTAGTGGAAGGTAGTAATTTGAAAGCTCAAAGTTGCCTTTTAGACACTAAACTTAGGTAGTAATATCTATAATAATTGAGTCCTTGAGCAACTTTGTTTTCAAATTTGGCATTGAAAAACATGTTTTAATGTTTAAATAAAATTATTAGGTTAAAATTAATTTCAATAATTAGAAAGGTCACCTAAATATAATATTAATAGACATTGTGTTTTACTTCCTATACACACCTTCAGTCTATACATAGGCTTGAGCAAGCACCTACAACCAAGCAAAGGTGGATGTTTGAAAAGTTTTTTTTAATTATAATTAAAATTAATAAATATTAATATAGAGTATAATATTAATATTTTTATAATTTAAACCAATAAGGAGAGGTTATAATGTTAAATTTTGATCAGAGAAACACTTTAAGATGTCCTTTGCATGAAAATAAGCACCTACAACTGATTGTGAGTTCTATGTCATCCATGAGAAGGAATTAAGGATGGAATAATTAAAAATTGGTTGAGATAATGTGATTATAATTAGATAAAAAATTTAAAAAAAATTATCCTTTTCAAAAATAATCTTCACTTATAGGATGTCACTCTCTCCAACACAATTGACTATGTTTAACTAAGACAACATGTGAGCTTGTTTGATAGTATAAGCATTGGAAGTGTATATGGAAGTTATAAATGGGTAAAAATAGGTTTTAAATGAACCTAATGGACTATATAAATATTTAAAACACTTATCTCAATCTTAATTCATGAAATTTAGCCTATAGGTGTAGTCCAAGGCAAAAACATAGTCAAGGAAGTGACACTCAGCCCTGACCAAGCAATATGTATGGAAAGGTATAGTAGGGGTTAAAGGAATAAATGAGATTATAATAATATTATTATGGTCATAATAAAATCATTATACCATCATATTTTTCTATCAATCAAATAAAGGAGATCTAAACATGCAAGGTATAGTCCACATCTTGGAACCCTACACAATCTTCCTTCTCTAGAAATCTATTTGGTTATTTGAAGAATTAGTAGGTCATATGACCTAAAAAAGAGATAAATTTTTATATATATAATATATATAAATTTAATAATCTCTTAAAATTATAATTTTTCTTGTACAAATAAGTGAAGTGCCCTCTCTTTTGTTTTAGATAGAGGGCACTTTCCCTTAGATTTAAACTGGCAAGTTTTGGGGAAAAGGGGATGAAGATTGACCAATGATATATTTGGACATGGAAAGGAGGTGATTTAAGTGGTAATAAATATAATAAACATTTTTAATCTTTTATAAAATGGTAAAACCCAACAAGATAGCCTAGGTGGCTAGGTTAACGACCATGCCTAAAAGGTAGACTTTTGGTTAGTGTTCAAATGGGAGGTCAGTGTTACTTCCAACCTTAGGTATTAATTATAACTCATTTGGAAATTTTTTTAGGGTGAATTTATAGGTTTTAAATCTTCTAGAGTGTAGGGGAATCCATAAAAAGTCATTTTGGGCTTTAAGGTGTAGATAGGCTACAAGACCAACATTATGCCTAGTGCCAAAATGAGGAGTTATCTACATTTATAACATGAATTAAGCATATAAATGGATTGGTTCATGTTTATATGGTCACTTTATATGTATAAAATCCTCAAAATTATAGATGAAACACAAAGAAGTCATTTTCTAGCTCAAATGAAACATTAGGTCTGTGTAAAGAAAAGGAAGAGCTAGATGGGCTAAGTTGAAGTGCTCATATCATCTTAGAGGATTTGCATGGAGGATAGAGGATTTTGGGAAATTTAGTGGGATTCCTCAACATCAAATTATTAGAATGTTTTTGAAATTCCATTATTAGAACTTTATGAACAAACCTTAAGGACAAAAACTACCTTAAACCCTTTCAAACCCTCAATTAAGACTCAATGGATAAAATGAGGATGGTAAGATAATAAGATGGCATATTTTTAATATGAAAGTGATTTTACCTTTTATAAGACTCCCTCAATCTCCTCCCCACAATTTTTAGTTGTATAGAATTGTATGAACAAGATACTTTTGAATATTTTGTGCATTGTATAGGTTTTAGAGACTTTCAAGGGATGAAAAAAAATTTGGGATGAATATATAGACTTGGGATAACCCATAATGTAAATTTAATACTTAAAAATAACTCTTAAGTATCTAAAAAATAGATCTCATCTCAGCTAATTAAAATTAGCATAGTGACCAAGCTAGTGAGAAGGGTGAAAAACTTCAAGTGAGCTGATTTTAAGGTGTGCCTAATGCTTATAAGTCCATATAGGGTATTTAAACATGTAATTAACTATATACCATATATTTTTATGGAAAATTGATTCCTTTTTGGAGGATAAGTGTGCATGGTGCATAAAATAAGAGTTTCTTAGATCGCATATGATGATAGATCATTTTGGGAAGGTTATAGATGATCGAGACTACAACCAATGCATGGAAAGGCATGTATGAAAGACTTACCCTTCATTAAAATCATCATACCTATCCATAATAATTTTTGGTATGTTCAAATAGGTACAAATCATGAAGGTAATTTTTTGAGCTAGAATGAGAACTTTCATGCCACTTTGCAAGAATTTCATGACTTGGAGAGCCACTTGTTCCTTATAACCTTTCATGGTTCATTCCACATCCTATTATCATGCAAAATTAACTCATTTTATTATCTCTACAAGTGTCCCTGTGACCCTTAGACTTCTCTCTTCTCCTATTTCTCTCAAGTTCTATAAGAACTAGCCATTTTAGCTATTGTAACTTATGCTCCACTTGAGTATGGAAAAGCCTTGCTCATTTTCATACCATTTAATAAATAATAATATTAATTTTCACCTCTTCCATGAATTTTTTTAGTGTTTTCATGTGGAATGTTTGGTTTTTATAAGTGATAACTCTTGTTTCCTTATCATGATTATTTCATTCTATCATCTATTTGCAGTTGGAAAGCTTCTTCTTGTAGGGAATATGAAGTGTTCTAGGAAGTGTCAAGGTTGAGTGAGTTATTCTATTCACTAGTGTTATTCAAGGCCTCTTGTATATTCCTCCTAGCCTAAACATTCATCCATAACCTCATAATAGAAAATTGATGTGACAAGATGCATATTGTAGAAATGAATGTTTGGTTAGTCCTTTGCTATCATGTGTAACATGCAACTAGTTGGAATTCATCAACTTATTTGGTATAATAGCTCCATTATAATAGTTTTCTTTCATTTTTCTCTCCCCCTTTTCCCCTAAAGTTTAGGTGTAGTTATGATCCAAAGTGGTACATAAGGGGATTTATCCCTATATAGAGATTCACCTCATCCTTAGGCTACCCACAAGCCTAGAGGTGTTTCAATTATGCTACTTGGATGAGGAAAGCTAAGACATCTCCTCAAAGGGTGAAAAACCTAGTAACAACATATTGCTACTACTAAAATTTTAAAACTATTAAATTTTCTAAAATCATGATGATGTAGAGAATCTTTTCCACTACTATATGGCTATCTTCCAAAAAAATTAAATTTTGGCTATTTTTTGCACTAATGTCTATAGGTTCACCTAAATTTTCTTCACATTGGACACTTTCACTCATCTATAATCTAATTATTTATCTACAACACTAAGGTAAGTAAAGGTATGTGTTTTTAAATTTTGTCCTTTCATTTATCTTATTTTTTTCTTATTGTACTTTACTTAGCATCAATGTTATGTGTTATCCTATTCTATTTCCTAAAGCACCATCATGTGTTACACCCACATGACACATGATGAGTTTAGAGTGTGGCATACGTATACACATACTATTTTCAAAGTTTTATCACTTACTTAAACTTTATATTTTTCATAAACTCATCATGTCTCAATCTCTATAATTTCATGCCTTAAGGGGTGCACTGGGAAAGGGGTGGGTAGACCATTGGTTTTATCCCTTTTGCCAGTTTTTATCTACACACTTATTCTTAAAAACATTATCCCTAAGCTTTTTCTTCTCTATTTTACCCTTTTCAGTCATTTGCTATATTTTATCCTCTTATTCTTTACCTTAATCCCCTTTTATCAGTTGATTATACTAGGTCAACTGGGTTGACCCTGTATAGTTTCAGGTGATTTTCACTTAGGAAATAGTTTGTCCTTTGGTAAACCTATCTCATGACCTAGTAAATAATTATCCAAAATTATGTAGGTTGATTGGGTTGACCCTGTATGCCAAGATTTTTTGAAGGGTTTAGGGTCAAATCTACCTATATATACAAGTTAATTTTGCCATTATTTAGAGAAGAGAAGAGGTAAGAGAGAATGCACATATGCTTATTGACAATTCTAATTGAGGATCAAGCTTAGGATTTCATATTTTATTTTGAGAACCAAATCTTGTTTTGTGGATAAGTATTTTAGATGCATTGATAGGTTATGTATCATATAGCTAAGTTGTATTTGTCATCCTTACATACCACAAACACCTCTTGTGAAGCACCTTGGACAAGGGAGATTGAGGCTCAGTGGGTTCATCTTCAAAGGTAAGTATTCCTAAAAAATTTCCTCCATTGTAGGAGTAGATAGATATACATTTTTAATTATATTCCATATATTAAGATTTTTTATACATTGATGTGAGTATATGTCTTTTATGCATATTTAAATTTATTGTTTCTAACCCCCGCTTCATGCCATAAGCTTTGGTGAGCACTAGATTAGATTTAATTTGCTTGTTATTATTTTAGCGAGACATAAAAACTTGGAACTCCCTTAGGGTTATTATATGAGTGTACTTATCTAAAGTCTTTGGAAAAATATCTAGTATGGTGTATTGAAATAAGAGATCCCTTAATCAGGTCTATTAGATCCCAATATTGGTCATGTTCCCTCTTAAAAAATGTGTCCCTAATAAGAAGTGTATGGTATGATATATCTTCTCTAAGCTAAGATTGATTTATAGACATGATGCATTTTTGATTGCATACAAGTGCCTCATACTCTACTTTAATTTTTTTTCAAGGGAAGTATAATATGTATGATACTAGTTATTTATTACCTTGTGGATCCACTAATTTAGCATTAAAACCTAATCCTTTCTTGGATCTTGCACCATCGAAGTGGAGAGTCCATAGATGGGAAGGTCCCTAGACCTTTGGTTCCTACAACTCATATTTTATGGTAAAGGTTTAAATACAAAGATTATGAGATTTTTATCTTACCTATTCATTATTATTATTGTATTAATTAATAGGTTACTTAATTCCTAGCTCTTGATCAATTCAAATTTGGTTTAAAACGCCTCTCCATGGAAACCAAATATGAGAAAAGTTTGTTGCTACACACTTGATCAACATCTTGGACTAGTATCTATTGAGGATGAGTCTATATCCTTTTGATATATCCACTAGAAGTATGTCTTGTACCCATGGATCAAATTCTACGTAGATGTGTGCATCATTAATTTATACTACAAATACCGCTATCTTATCTAGCTATGAAACCATCCTTTTTGATGGTCTTGGAGTCAATCCAAGATTTTGGCAAATAGAAGTTGTCATCACCATGGCCAAATCTATTTAATCAACTAAATAATTATGAATGTTATTTCTAAATTCCTTTATATTAAACAATAAATGATGAACTTCTTGTTTACTTTTATATATAACATTGGTATGAGTATCCTTTATCTTTTATAAAGTTGACTTTCCTATAATGGACCTCCATCAGAGCTCCTTTTGTTTAGTGATCTGAGCTAATTCATGAAGAGTTATGATATATATAATATTCCTCATGTATTCAATAATGTTATATTCTCCCTTTCTTTGTTGCTCCTTATTCTGAGACCATTCATTCCCATTTTTTGGGAGGTGGATTATTGTTAGCACTTGGATTTGGTGGAGTAGTGGTGTTATTTGAAGGAGTAGACATTATGAATAGATGTCATTTCCTTATATTATATTTCCCATTTTAATACTACTAAAATTCATGTATTTAAAAATATTTATGCTCTAGTTTATTATCATCCTCACATGATAAAAAAGACTCATGTGTTTCAAATACCACGGCAATGTTTGAGGAACTAGTTTTAGGGTGAAATTATGGTGGGTTGTTCATCAAATCCTACCTCACCATCCCTCTTTGGAAGATTTAAAACATTGAATATAATTCCATTCATTAAATTTCACCATATTTTGATTTCTTATGGACTCTACACTAATTAGGCAGAGTTGTTTCCACTATATTAATTTTTGGGAACTTGTTGGGCTCTTGTTATTCTATGTTATTTATAAAACAATTGAAATGCATTTTATATATTTGAAACCCAAAATTTTTATTATTATTATGGATAGTATCATTTACCATTTCCTCTACATGTTCAATAAGCCATTGCTCAACTTCTACACCATTCTTTGTACATAATTTAGTTATACTTTTGTAAAATTAACACCCTTTACAACTACAATATTAGATGGAATTGAATCCTATTTTTGATGATGATGATTCATCTATACCTAAATATTCATATAACCATAGTTATGGTTGGTCATTTAATCCATCATAAGATAAAATACATATAATTTATTTTGGTTTAATGTGAGGATAAATTTACTAACATAAAGCACTTAATTTAGAGCTAGGAAAATAACATTAATGTTTGGGGTGCCTGGTACTTGAGGATTTAGTTGTCTATAAATATTTATAGATTATTCAATACTAAAGATAGAGTGGTGATATTATAATCTCTCCATAAGAACACTATAGTGATTTGATCTGAGGCATTTTTGTACATCTCCAATGCTAATGCAACATCTAGTTTGTATTCTAGACTTAGCCAAGTGTACATATTTTGAACCTTGCATTGAAATCTTAGACTAGTTCATTAGCCTCCCTCTTAATATTGATGAAATGTTAGTACACCAAGATATGGGTAATAATTTATCTAAATTTGGAAATAAAATTCCTCTGACATGCATTCCAAGAAGTAATCAAGTTTTTTTTAAGGTTGAGGTACTAATCATAGGCAACATCCTGTAAAGTAAATGGGAAAATTTTGCATGAAACATATTCATCAATAAAATTAATTAACCTAAAAATACTTGATATGTTCCTATATATTCCTTCCTCCTAAGAAGGATAAAAAAGGTAGATAATTTTCTAGATTCCTTGGTAAGTTGTGCACATCTCTTAAGATGGAAATGGTAGATCCAAGTAACTAAGGTTTTTCAGCCATAGGATAATTAATGGGATGGATATTAATTACTAGAGAAGCTATCCTCACCAAAGGAATATTGGGACTAACTATTACATATCTAGGCCTTTTATGTGTTGATAGAGGGGAAACCAAAAGATTCACTTGGACCATAAACCTAATAAATATCTTGGGTGTCTCCGATGTAAATAAAATGTAGGGGGTAACATCTCACTAGGTAAGGCACATAAGTAGCCCTCCTTCTAGTTCCATCCTTATATTGATGTGGATCTTATGCACATCCCCAAATTTAACAAGAGCTTCTAATATGTTTAGATCTCAGTGGAGGTAAACTCCACTCTAGGGCAATAGTTACTGGTATGGTTTAAAAAAGTTGGTGGTGGAATAGCAGATTGAGCATGTAATTTTTTAATTATATGTGTGTGTAGTGAAATGAATCCTAGTAAATAAATCAAAACCTAGTTGGGTTGGATGGAGGGATTGAATATATTTTAGAGTGGGTAAATATTATTGAAATAAATTTTAAAAAGAGTGAATGGCAGATCAAAAAATAAGGATCTATGGTTTTAAGGACTTTTTAGGATAGTTATTTTATGGACAAGTTTTTATATAACTAATGCTTTTTATTTTTAGTTATTTCACACTTATAGATGAACATAATTAGATAGTCTGAGATGAAATGGTATAGGAAACTTAAGGGTAGCAATTGAAGGTTACTCTATTTAGAGTAGTTATTACACACCCTTACTTAAGAGATTATATATTGAACCAAAAAGTTATTTAGGGTAGCTATGGCTCACACCTAGAATACTATATCAAGAGGAAACACTCTTGCACACTTAAAAAGTTGAAATAGTCAACTAGTTGCTTAAAATCAATAATACTTGATAACTATTTAAGAGATTTTGCACACCTAAAATAAACATATCTAAAAAATTATCAAAAAAGAATTATCAATAGCTTTTGAACACTTCAAAATACTAAATTAAAATAACCCAAGGAAATAAAACCTTAATTACATAGAATTGAAATGAAAATAAATCCACACAGCTATGTGATAATCAAAATGATCTCTCCCTATGTTGATAAAAAAATTGATGATTTAAAATGAGGGATTACATGTATATATAGACTTGGGGAAGGTTTTCCTCAGCCTCCATGTTCACATAAACTCAAAGTTACAATAAGTAATTAGAACTTTAGTTCTAATTTTAGTGTCAAAATTGCATGTGTGCATGTATATAATTAATTATAACTGTGTCAAAAGGTAATTTTAATTATATAATTCAATGGAAAATATGCATGCTTATAAATATCCTAGGATAAATTTTACATTCATACACCAAGTTTAATTAAAATATGATTACACAAATTAATCCTACATGCATGAATGCATACAAAATTATCCTTTAATTAAGGATTACTAATTGTATTCATGACACTACTTCTTGTCATTGTAGTCACTAAAGTGGTGGCTTGAGCTAAGGTGTTGGATTGAGAATTAACATTCTTCTTGGTCTCTAATTCTTGAAATTACTTATATCTTACATCATGTTAGCACCTAATGATATCAATTGTTAATAATGTAGGTATGTGTATTCTACTTTTTTGTTCTATAATCCATGCATGTTTAACTTTGGTGTTCGTAAATTTGATCTTGAATATCTCCACTTTGGTGACTTTCTTACATGAAAAATTTAACTTATCTTCAATCTCATTGAATGTCAATCCTTATATATTATGATTAAATTTAGATGATACATGTTGGAGAATCTAAACAAAAATTAGGTATACTTATTACCCTACATGTAGATTCCCTTGCTTGTGATAGATTTAAATATTCTAAAATTTGCAAAATGAGAATCATAATCTCTATACTTAGAAACTATTATTTTTTATATTATGATCCACTCCCTTGATTCTTGTTTTATAATGACCACCAGGCTAAGGGAATTATAATCCTTTAATGGTGTCATCAGATTAGGGTGGTTATACACCTTATTTATCATGTAAAGAATGATGAGATTTAGCTTATTCTCATATTCATTCAAAAAATTAAATAGTTTAACAGATTTAATGATTTGAGGAGCTAATTCAACCCTTAATGAAATAATGGCCTCAAAAATATTGAATAGACTTGATGTTGTACTTTGTACATCTATTTCAATTTATACAAGAGCATGTACTATTTTCTATTATTTCCTAACTTTTTATGACTCTTTCTCAAACTCCTTCCTTACTAGTTATGTTCCTTCATAGAGCTCAAGTAAGGCATCTTTATGTTTCTAAAAGTAGGATTTGAAGTGTTACCTTTATTGGTTTTACTTTCACAACCCATGGATGTTGTAGAGGAGCTTTAGCAGTTTGAATTTCTACTTAGGTGGGAAAACCAAAATGGTCATGCTTGTAGTACCTAGATGCATGAAGGATCTGACAATTCTCTACCTAAGGTCAACACAATGCCACATGACCCCACTCATAAGATGCACCAATCGAATTTACCACTGGATAATATTTCAAAAGTGTTGGTTTTCACCTTAAAATAACTAGACAATGAAGTTCCTACTACCAAAAAGCTAGATCCTCATGTTCCTAAAATATCATGGCAAACATGATCAAAGGAAAAATCCTAGTGGGTTAGACTCCTCACTTTTACAGGTCTTCCAAAAAGAAGGTGACAACAAAATTCTCATCCATGTTTCAAACCCTATTGTAGAATAGGCCAATGTGGATCTTGCTAAATTCATCCTTTTTAGGGTAAATATCTACCATCTAAATATTGATGCATTCTATAAATGGTTAAAATAAAGGTGGAAACCCAAAGGTCATATTGAGGTGGTTGTTCTAGCTAGGGGTTTTTTCTTGGTATATTTTTATCTATAAGAAGATTGCATTAATGCTCTCTTGGAAAGTCCCTAGTTTATGACAAGTTGAGTGTTTCTATTCAAAGATGGAAGGTTGGGTCAAGCCTCAACAACACATCCATGGATGACATTCTAATGCGGGTTATTCTCCTTCAACTCCCATTGGAATACTAGCATCTAGAGTTCATCATTGAGATTACCAAGGCCCTAGGTCAACCTATTAAAATTGACCTAGTTACTCTCTCTCATAGGAGAATGGTTATTTCCCATGTCCACATCTTTCTACTTACCAACAAGCCCCTATTGTACAAGATCAAGATCAAGTCAAAGTATGGTTTTTAGATTTAAAACATCATGTATGAGAATAATGCAATCATTTTCCCATAATGTAATGTTTTGAGTCATATGTTTCATAACTATAAAAAAAGGGCCATGTTCTTACCACTACTTCATAAAAATGGATCAAGAAAGAGGTGACAAAGATGTATTTATGGCTAGAACACCCTTTTAGATTTGGATCCCCCTCAACACCTCTGAGTGCTTCTCCTCCTAGTAGCATTAAATGTACTCCTTGTTCCAACCATTTTTCTCCTCTTATTTTACTTACTAGTTCAAAGTCTCTATGTGAGTTGGGCCCCCCAAGGTGCCCTTCTCTAGTCCCCCTCCCTTTCCCTTCCCCCCTATTTTTCCCCATGCCTACCCCTAATCTCCTCTTCCCCTCCGCTTTCCCATTCATCCTCTCTTCCCCATTGTCTACTTATGAAGATCTAGCCACCCCTCTTAAGTGTTCCACACCCTTTAGTTCATATGGCCCCTTCGTTGGGCCTAGATCCCCTTCCCCCCTAGAACCAAGTCTTTTCCTCTCTCCCCACCTAGATTCTACCTTGGGTGTTCGCTTCCCCCTTTCCCTAGGTTCTCATCTTCTTTCCCCACTTTTATATTCTACCCAAGACCTAACACAAAAAACCCCCTCTTTGCTTGCCTAGATAGCTCTTTCCCTCCCCCCTAAGGCTCCCCCATTTCCCCTTTTCCAAAATATCTAAATCTCTACAAAGACTAGGGGAATGTTTTGAAACTCTTTCTCACTCCTTGGACATTCCCCTAGATGATGGATTTTTCACTTGTTTCAAATATAAAAGAGGTATGAAAAAGGATAAAATTGGTGTTGCTCTAAAATCATGGGTAGATCTAAAAGAATGGTCACAAATAACTTAGAAATTATAAAAGTTATTTGTAAAGTCTCCTAACAAACTCTTAAGATCCATCATAATAAGAAATGAAAATCCTCTCTTAGAATGTAAGGGGTTTAAATAACCCTAGGAAATAAAGGACCCTTTGCAATATCATCAAAAGGGCTAATCCTTATATTATTATCATTTAGGAAACAAAAATGTCTAACTCTATTCTTAAACCCTATGTCGAAAGAATCTAGAGTAACTCCCAAGCTCTTTCCTTTGAGTCTATTGGCACCTCAGGTGGGATAGAAGTCTTCTAGAACCCAGATCTCTTAGGAGGAGACCTTTTGTGGAAGTCTAATTTTTATATTTCTATTTTGTTCATGAATCTAGATAGCAATGATATATGGATTTTAACAAATATTTACACTCTAAATAAAAAATCCACCAAAAATCTTCTTTGAAAAACCTTACTAGATTTCTGAGGGACCTATGTAAATTGGAATTGGATTATTGTTGGTAACTTCATCACCCCCCTCACTCTTGGGGACAAGAAAGGAGGCCTTATAGACTTCATGGATAACAGTTTAGAATTTAATGACTTCATTATTAATGAAAGTTTAGTTGATGTGAACCATAATGATAATCCTTTTACATGGTCTAACAAAATACTAAGGGAAAACTTGATCTATGTCTACCTAGATAGGTTTTTGTTCTCATTAAACTCGGACATCCATTTTTTTAGTAGGCTTTCTTCCTTACCTAGAATCAAGTCTGATCATAATCCATTGGTGTTTAAACGATACAATATATCTAAACCCAAATGTAGCCCTTTAGGTTTGAAAGCATGTGGCTTTTCCATCAGAATCTCACAAAATCACAAAAATATTGGTGGAAAGAACCCATCTCTAGATCTTACATGTTTATTCTCACTAAAAAACTCAACTTCTTTAAAACCAAGCTAAAAATTTGGAATAAGGAAGTTTTTGGGAATATTTTCCTACATAAAAGGGATCTTGAAGCAAAAATTTTAGTAATTGAAGAACTATAAAAGGGATCTTGAAGCAAAACTTTTAGTAATTGAAGAACTATGTGCCTCTAGCAATTTTAATGATCTCATGACTTCCAAGGAAAAAGAAATTTTGTGGCAATTTCATAACTTAAAAGTAAAAGATGACACCTTTTGGAAATAAAAGTATAGATGCTTATGGCTGAAAGAGGGAAATAAGAATACAAAGTTATTCCATCATTATGCATCAAGGCATAGGAACATCAGCATAATATCCCAATTGCAAATGGAAAATGGGACTATCAGTAGAGATGAATATGATATCTCCCACCATAAAATTAATTCTTTTAGTAATTTTCTCTCACAAAAAAGGAGTACCATATGATCATCTAGTAGCTTCCACTCTCAATAATTTTGATAGTCTTCATAGCTACTAACAATGTTTCCCTTACCAAGGTTCCTTTAGATGATGAAATAAAAAGTGTGGTATTTTCAATGGAGGGATCTAAGGCACCAAGATCTAATGAGTTCCCCCTACCATTCTTCCAAAAATTCTAAGACATTGTACATCTAAAGGTCAAGGAAGCTGCAAGATAATTTTTCTAATTAAAATCCATCCTCAAAGAAATCAACAACACTTTCTTAGTTTTGATTCCAAAAAAGTAAGGTGCTACTAATATTCAATAATTTTGGCCTATTAGTCTTTGCAACACCATCTACAAAATATTCTCCTCTATCTTGGTAGAATACATGCAATCACTCCTTGATAAAGTCATTAGGGAGAAATAGGGGGTGTTTATGGTTGGTAGAGAAATAATAGATGCCATAGTTCTGATTCATGAGGCCATTCACTCTATTTATAGATCCTCAAGGTAGGGAATGTTACTCAAGTTGGATATGTCAAAATATTATGACCAGGTCTCTTGGCATTTGTTTATGTAGATTCTGAAAAGGTTAGGTTTGAACCAAGATACCAAGAAGATTATCTAGAACTATATCACCACTCCTAAAATTTCCTTTATTATAAATGGTGTTCTAAAAGGTTTCTTTCTTGATTCAAGAGGACTAAGATAGGGTGAACCCCTTGATCCTTACCTCTTCATGATTTTAGCAAAAACACTAGGTATAAACCTATGGAAATACCATACTCAGGCAATATTTTAAGGTATCTTAATGTCTCTTATAATAAATCTTATTAGCCATAAACCATTCACTAATGAGACCATCATTTTAGGATAGTCCTTTGTTGAGGAAATAAATAAATTAAAATTCATCTTAAATAAATATGAAAATATTTCCAATAAGTGTACTAATTTTCAAAAGAGTTCTCTCTTTTTCATTAGCACCCTACCCTTTCAGTAGAAAATAATTACTAGAATATTGAACAATCAAGTGGGCAATCTACCAGTAAGCCATTTAGGCATCCCAATATTTGAAGGAAAAATGTATTGTGATATTTATAACCCTTTCATTGATCATATCTAAATAAAATTAGTGGGATGGAAGGGTCACCTTCTTACTCAAGTAGGTTAATACCAGACTCTCAAGGCCTTGATACAGAGCATTCTTGTTTACCAAATGTCTATTTTTATAATTCCTTCTAAAGTAGCCACTAAAATTAAACAAATTCAAAAAAAATTCTTATGGAGGGGTAATAAAGAAAGATTTATATATAGCCTCATTACATGGGAAAAAAATTTCCTCACAAAAGAAAATGGATGTCTCAGCCTGAGAAGCATTTAATCCATGAATAGATCCCTATTGGAAAAAATGGGTTGACTACTGTTGAAGGAAAATGCTGAGTAGGAAATAATTATAAAATATAAATACTTGGAAGGAGTGGAAGTGGGTGAATTCCTATGGGAAGAAGGCCTTATAGATGGATCTATCTTCTAGAAAGCTATAACCAACTAAGAGGATCTCCTAAAGAAAGGTGTTTTATGTAAAATTAGCAATGGTGAAAAAATTGACTTATGGGGAGACCCTTGACTATCCTCCACCACCTATCCACACTAGGGATTTGGGATAGATGGTATAGAGACCTAAAGAAAATATGGGGACCCAAAATTAAAGTTTATTAGGAAATGAAGGAAGGTGTAAAGTGATGGAAAATTCTCCCTATTGAAGGACTCTCACTGGAAGAATCTTAGGATATTCAAACCCTCAACTTGTTAGTAATTTAGGTTCATATCCCTTCCATTAAAAAGGAAGACCATTTTATTTTAGCCCATAAAGATAATGATTCTTACTTAGTGGCCTTAGGACATGCCATTGATCTTAATTTAGAAAGTGAATTGAATTACTAGAAATATTTTTGGGTGAATAATTTGACTCCCAAAGTTTTTTTTTTTAACATTGTAGGACAATATTTTGATGGTGGACAACCTAGCCAAAAGAGGAATAATTGTCCCTAATAGATGCCCAATATGTTAGAATGTAGAATATTTAGTTCATCACCTATTCCTTGAGTGTCCTTTTAGCTCGACACTATTTAATTTATTGTTTAGTAAATTCAACCTGACATGGGTCAAACCAAATAAAGTCCTTAACCTCATAGTGTAATGGAAATATCCCTAGAATCTCCCTTCCCTATATTTCTTGTGGTATATTACACTTCCTCATTTGTTCTAGTGTGTCTCAAAAGACCATAATGATGGACTCTTCCTAAACAAAAGACACCAACTAAAGGGCACCTTCCTCTATCTTTGTTAGGCCATTTCAGAAAACTAGAAAGCTTCCCTCCAAAGACAAAGAACCTACCTCTCCTTTAGCTGTATAGATTGATAAAAACTAAGACATTACTCAACTTTTAATATTCCCCTCAAAATATATAATACACAATAATATAAAATGAAAGGCTCCACTAGAAGGTTGGGTGAAACTAAACTTTGATAATATATATAATGGCAACCCAAGCCCTATAGTTGGAGGAGGAGTTATAAGGAATTCAAAAGGGGAGATGCTAGCTGCTTATGCAAGTCCCTTGGGAACACAAAAAAATCACCTTATAGAGGCTAAGGTGGTCCTCTAAGGTATATAATTGGCTTCTATAATCAATCAAAATAGAATAATCACAAAGGGTGATTTGTTAAATATCTTAAATTATCTAGAAAGGAAAATAACACCATCTCATACTATCAAAGACATAATCAACAATGCCAACCAAATCTTGAGGGGCATGACTCATTTTCAAATTATCCATACCTACTAAGAAAGAAATGGGGTATCAAACTTTCTCACCAGCATTGGAGTTAAACTCCAAATTTTAATAAACTATCATGATGTAAGTAATGTTCCTAATAATGTCCTCAAAGCCTTATGGGTTGAAAGTAACACTATGTGATAGTAATATCATGTCACCACACATGTATAATATTTCATCCAAGGGGTGGATTTTAATTATGTAGATTTAAAATTATGTCTATAGGAGGAGGTGTAATTGTTATAGGGTGATATTGGTAAGTTTCCCAAAATCTATTTACATTATTCAAAAGCATTCCATCTAGAACATTCCACCTACTCATCTCATCTCTATGGACATCATTTTGATGGGAGATGATATGGAAAGTATTGAAACATTTTATTGTATGGAAGTACGTGTCTATAAAAAAGTATAGAATAAACTTAAATGTAGGGGCCTCACCAAGTTCATGGAGAGAATCACATAGAATAATGTATAAGTGGCCCGTGACTTCATAGTGATTTAGAACAAACACAATGTGACTATTCATGGCATAAGAATCACTGTTATGGAGGAATTCATTGGGGAAAAAACTGATATGTCCTATGAGGGGACTAATGCATTCAAAGAATAAACAAAGAAATAGGAGATGATGAAACTATTTTTTCAAATGAATGAATTTGTGAAGATTAAAAAGAAAGGCTTCCCATAGGTAGATCTTCCTCATCACTGACCTAAAATCTCTCTCCAAGTTATGAATTATATCAACCTTGAAGGTAAATACACACTAATCTTTTCCCACCACTTCCTAATCTTGAATCACTATATTGGTTATAAGATCAATCTTCCTTTCTTTTTACTTAAATCACTTGAAATCACCATTTTCTTCATGAATTAAATGATACTAACCCTATCCTCCACCAATGGTTTATTCTTCTCCTTTTCAAAAATGGCCAAACCATACATGGTCAAGAGGTCCCCCCCAAGGGATCCTCCATCAGGGAGGACTCCTTAGAGGAGGATCCCACATAAGGATACTATCAAACCTTTAAGAGCATCCCCTAGGCCAACCTTTCTAAATCCCTTACTGATGACCTCCCCCTCAAGCTGTTCATTCATAAACCTAAGATAATCACCCTCAATGTGGGTATTTTTGAGGAGACTACCTAGAATGGTAAAGATTTTCTATTAGAGGAGATGAAACATAACAAAGTGTAGCTAGAGAAGTTTAAATCCAAGGTGTAAGAGTTAGGGATTTCACTTGCCAAGATTATATAGGATTAGAATTTTTTTATAGATAGGCTGAGTGTATGGCACATCTTTAATTCAATCTTCTCAACCAGCCCTGACACCTTCATAGAGTTGC
This sequence comes from Torreya grandis, assembly GCA_037957365.1. Lineage (NCBI taxonomy): Eukaryota > Viridiplantae > Streptophyta > Pinopsida > Cupressales > Taxaceae > Torreya > Torreya grandis. The sequence continues at coordinate 310,567 of JARHVA010005936.1, forward strand.
CCAAGATTTTGGGATCCCCCACTAGATTTCCCAAAGTTCCCCACAAATTATACTCCCTTATAGTTAAAAGGACATCAATAATGTCATATGATATTTCTTGGAAAATTAGTTGAAAGACATAAGAACTACACACAAGATAAGATTTAAAAGGTTAAGTAGGACATCCTACTAAAGAATCTTGAGGATGTTGAAGACCCACTAGAGGAAATTCCATATTAATATTTGTTTTTGGTTTTTATTTTCCTTTTGTTGGTGTATTATAGTGTTTTTTTGATGTTTTGATTGGATGGACTTTACTCAACCTATTGATAGTTTCTATATTTCACTTTATGGTTCCAAGATCCCTATAAAACCTATTTTTTTATGCTATCAAATAAAAAAATAGGATTTGAAATACTCAATGTATGGGGATTGATAAAAAAAAATTCTTCCTCTTTGACAAGGTGAACACCTCTTTCCTTTCATATAAAATTATCCTCCTTCGAGCCTCATTGAATTTTCCTTTTCTTCACCCTTTGGACACTCATTTTGGATTTTTCAAAAATGGAGATCACTATGAGTAGCTCTATGATTTTAAGATTTCACTTTTGAGAATATTATGATAAAAAATAATCTACACATTATGGGATGACTAGCTGGGTTGTGTATGTTGGTTGAGTGTCCTAAGTTGTAGTCTCAACTAGTAGATATTCTGAAGATTACTTCAGGGCATATTCAAGTAACGATTTAGGATGGGAAGACCATATTATATTTGAATAGTACACCCCACCATATTGGGGAAATGGGTGGAATATATACATTTGTTTCTTATTTCCATCCTTATTTGATTGTATTATAGTGGTGGCTTGAGAAGAACTAGAATAATGCATTATTAAATTTAACAAACAAGATGATACATGTAGTTGTGGCCCTGCCAATACTCTCCTATACTTTTTGGATGATTTATTTTTGGTGTTAAGGTATATTTGGGTAGTGGTAGAGGTAACCATAGTATAATTAGGGGAAAATTATGTTGATGACATAATTGGAGTAGGAACTATTGGGAATGAGGAGACAATAGGGGTAAAGGAAACATACTCTACTTTTGGAATAATAAAATATGGGTAGGTAGTATGATTAGAGGAAAAATATTATACTTTAGGTACCACCAAGTAAGGGGAAAAAAAGGATTTAGATAGATGAAATCAAAAGAACCAACATATAAATGGGAAATAAAAGATATGATGGGAGTGGTAAAAACTGTAGGAGTTGCCCCCTCACCTGATTGATCTCTTTGTAATGGTGTTTTACCTTTGGTGTCTTGAAGGATCAAAACCTTAGATATTTATATCTCCTCTTCATCTATAGATTCACCTCTTTCTTACTACTATTCCCTTGAGGGTCTCTCTATAGATATTGCTTCAATAGTTGAACTCTTTGGAGGGTTATGAACTCTTAGCTTCCTATTATAACAAATAGTAATTTTCTTAGCTATAGGGGAAACCTCTTGTGTGGGTGTAGTTGAGGCTTCATATATTTTATTATCTTAGGATAAATTAATAATAATATTGGCATGTCCTTTTGTTAGCTCATGTTAAGCTCCCCTAAGTGAATTTTCAGCCACTCTAGTCTCTTTATTTATAGTTTTTAATGCCATATGTAATGCCTATAACGGTTACCCTTGATAAAATTATGGTTGAGAATGAATTTTGATCCAAAAATTATAGGAAATCCATCCACCATTATGTGGGATTATTATTTCTGCATCTACAATTGAAATGGAGGGCTCTCCTTGAATGATTATCAAGATTTCCTCACCCAACACTATTATTTTTTCCCTCTCTTAATGTTGGCATCAATATTGGAATTAAAAATAAATAAATCATGTTCATAATGATCATGTTGGTATGGAATACCAAGGTCTTGAATATGATTTTGATCTTTACTATGAGGATCCCAATCATTGTGTGTCAGTGTGGCTAGTGAGCAATACTCTTTGAATATACTAGCTTACCAAAAAAGTTTATGATTAACATAAAACATTTTACCAATAATGAGGTGAGATCCATGGAAGGAGATATTATTATTATTATTATTATTCAAATATTAATATATTTCCCATCATATTGGGTAGGTTATCTCCTAATTTGCTAGTTTATCTAGTACATGTTTATGAGGATATAGGGGTGCAACCTTGTGGCCTATGACCATAATCACAGTGTAGTCAAGATACAACTAGTAGTCCCCTCTATACATCAATGTGTCAATAATTCTCTTAGATACCCTAAGTAGTGGAGATTAATTAATATAACTCCACACCTTAGGGTATACATCCTATGTAATGCGAGTGATATTCCTCGTATTAGTATATATGTACATAAAAGAATATGAATCACATATATAGTTTTATATGAAGTTTGGAAATGGGATTAAAAGTGACCCATTGTGTATATAAATTATTCCCAACACATATTATATAATGTATGACATCATATATAAATTTCCCCATTGAGACCTCTTATCCTTGTGCAGTACTTATTCTCAAAGCTTAGAATTAATTACCTCAGCCAAAATAAATGCTAGTTTTGATGTCATTAGTAAATATAGCAATGGAACCCATTCCAAGAGAATGAATTCAATGCTAAGTTAGTCATATAACTAGTCTAGGAGGGCCATCCTAGTAGATATTCCCATCCAAAACCTAGTTATAGGAGCTAGTTACTTATCCTTGAAGGTGATGGTCTCCCCGAGAATTATCCACTTGCTCAATGTTTTCTCAAATGAGTTCTCCTTCTTCCATGTAACTAACCTATGTAAATTGTTTATATAATACATGATAAGGATAAATAACTATGGAATGTATCTCTTGAGATACATGTTATGATTTGTTTTATCTAACTAGTGTAAAAATGTACCTCCAATCACTTTATAAATGAAAAACACCTCTTTTAAGAGGTCTATGTATGACATAACCTTAGGACTAGTCACTATGAAATGTAATCCCTCACTTAAAAGGGAAGAGATATATATTCAATAAAATGGATGTATCTGATTATCTTTTAGATGCTTTAAATTCTCCTCATGAGTATGTGCATCCACCTGATGAATTACTTCCAACAATGTTGAGTAATTGATATATCCATTGTTGAACACTATTTGATCAAATACAGTGTCTTTATACTTTGTTGAATACTTAATGGATAATATAGAAGGTGATAAGGTTCCTCTTAATGTATTGGATGAAGATGTCATAGTTAATTATCTAGGTTGATAAAGTTTTTATTCTTTAATTAGTGGTTCGGCTCATCTAGATGCACTATATGATCAAAACACTGGATTATAGGGCTTGTTCACAAGGAATTAAGTGAGATTAAGGTTAGCTTATGATCAATAATCATGATTATTATTTTCAATTTATTGATATAGAGTTAAAATTTAATTCTTATTCATATGCCATTAATGTTTAATTTATATAAAATAGCTTTGTTTATTCAATTCAAACTTTGCCACTTCATTTAGCAGGTATTCCACATGGGTACTATAGATGTTAGAAAGAATGCCACATCTTTGCCTTTTTCCAAGTGTTATTCCATCATTCTTTTTAATTTGTTATACTTGTGTCATAGAGGTTCTTGGTAGCTAGGATTTATATTTTGTGTTAAAATAGTGTTTACAAAGTGAAAAAAATTTATAAACAAAATTTTTGAACACTTATACCAAATACCAAAATGATGAAAAAATTACCAAAGATAAAAGTTATAAAGAAAAAAATGCCAAATAGTTCTCTGAACACTTTCACCAAACAATTTCACTAAAGACCAAATTCATATTGAACACTTTTGCCAAAGGGTAAATGCAAAGAGATCAAATGCCAAATACTTTCCCTGAATAGTTTTGTTGAACATTTTTTTTTGAAGTCTAAAATCTCAAAATAATAATTTTAAACACTCTAAAGAGTAAATTCTAAAATTCAAAATTTCCAAAAATCTAGTTCTTAAAGATTAAAAGGTGAAGAATTAAATATGTGCCCAATCAATTTGTGAGTTTCCAACCTATGAACATAAGTTCTAAACAAACCTGCAAACAAAATTCCTAAAGGGTTACTTTGTGGAAGGTTCATATAGGTGTTAAATGCTAAACATTATCAAAGATAGACTTTTGAACAAAATTTCTAAGGACTTAATTTTGTAAATCCTAAGACTTGACAAATTATGCATCTTTTTAGAACCTGTACATACACAAAATTTTGAAGAGTATTAATAGGTTAATATGAATAAGTAGAAAATGTCCATATATGTTTGTCAAATTAAAAAATTAGGTGCAACACATAAAGATCTCTTGGAATAAGCTTTTCAAAATAGGCCTAGACATTTTTATAACATAGTGGGCCATTATTCTAAAAAATAAAGAATGCGGGTATGTTAGGTACAATAGAATATAATTAACTTTCCTCCATCCTAGATAGTTGCATTCAAGGTAGAAAAATATAATAGATGTTATTTTCCATATTCTAATCAAAGTTTCCTTACCTTAAAAACATTAAAATTTTAAAGTCTTTTAATGTGTATGGATCAGCCTAAAAATTTCATTAACCTTTTTATGAGGATTATTTCAAAAGAGATAATACAAATACAATTCAAAGCCAATTTATTTGGATAGCTAGAAATTATCGATAAATAATATATTCAAACTTAATCATATATTTCACAACTAAGTATTATTCCCTATTCATTCTTATTTTCATATCAATCATAGGAGAAGTCATATTATAGATCTAAATCACTCAAAATATGTTCCATGAGCCATATTTGTCAAGTTAAAATATATATCACTACAAGCATTATCATATAGTATATTTCACCATTATGAATACACATTACCACACACGTGAGATAACTACATAAGTTTGAGGCCCTTATTAAAGTATTGACTATGTATGTAATTCTCATTAATAGATACATCTTTGAGGTGAGCTCAACACTGTGAACCTATTGACATAAAATTTGAAGTTATTAGTTGTAGATGATTTTATGTTAAGTAGGTTAATTTTAGTGAAACTAATGTATCATAATGGTTAGTTATCAGTTATATTCTTTAGAATTAACTTAAAAATAAGTCATGCCAATATTTAGATAAATGCATGCACATTACACATAATATAATATTTTATATTCTAACTCTTCTCTTATATATATATAGATATTCTCTATTCTTCTATATTCTTTTCTCCTTATCAATATATTATGGTATAAATACTGAGCTAAAACAACACAACTCAATAATCATGTCTGTTTAAGACATGAATTTTCTATAATCAAATCATCATTTATCTTATAAATACCTCTTCCTACCATAGTTCCATTCAGTAGAAACCTCTGTTTTGTCAGCCTAGACAAGTCTTATGTTATTGTGGTAATAGAATCAACTCTTCAGTACCTACAGTGTAGTTATTTATCTGATAGAGAATCTTTCCAACATTTAATCAACTTTTATCTCTTTTTCTCATCCTTGATAAAACTTTAAGTGTTAGTAGGTACCAAAAATTACCTCAATCTACCCAAGTGTAAAAAAATTGTGGGAACTCCTAAATACACTATTAGAGACCATGGAGTAGGTTCCCTTTCCTTAGGTAGATGTTGATGGTACTTATTTACCATGTTCTAAGAAAAAGTATTCCAATCCAAAATGAAATTCTTAGCCTCCATTATTATTTTTTATATATACACATTCTCCTTCACCACAAATATAATTTCATTTGGGATAAGAGCTTTGTCTAGTGTGTTTAACTAATCAATATGCATATTGAGTCATACCTCCATTTTATCCATTGGTTTGATCAATATATATATATATATATCCAATCACTTTGTTTATCCTTAAACATTAATGAAATAATATATTTTTATCCATTTCATCAATGGAGGGTATGTGCTATGATCCAAAGATGGTTGAGGTTGCACTCAACTATTTTTCCATTTCCTCTAACTCAACTTTCCTATTAGTTGTCCATAGTGGTCAACTAATTTAGTAAGTGAAGTAGGTGGTTACATCCTCTAATTTCTCCTTCATTTTTCATACATGTTCCTTATATATTGTTATATTGACCTTGTTTTACCTTATAAGTGGTCATAATAACTCCTTGTAATCCTCTTGAGCCTCAATTTTGATTAGGCCTTGGTCTATGGTCGATATTGTGTGGCTAATAAAATTCTCTAATGTCTCCACTAGATGTTACTGTATGGGTAGATGAGTGTTTGGATTAGAATATGTCCAAATAGTGGTCAAGGTAGATAATATTTTCTTAATTTCCTCCTCAAAGGAAATACATTATGTCATACAATCCCCTTTAGCACTTTGGATGAGAATCTGACCTACCATTTCCTTATCAATTAGAGTTAGGTGTTGTGCTACTTCAATTTTCCCTCCATCAGTTGGTTGGAAAAAACTTGATATCACTATAATAGTGGAGGTATTTTGTTTGTGTTTGGCTAGTTCTACTTTTATTGGTGCTAACGAATCCATAGGTATGTTTTAGTGCCTAGGATTACTGCCATTATACTCAAAGTGCTTGTTATTACATCTTAGGTGGTAGCCTTTGGTCATGGACTATCTCCACCTTCCCTTTCATCTATAGAGCCATTATTTTCTCTATTAGCTTTGTTTGTTCTAGATATTGTTTATGTTGGTCATATTCCTCTTTCTATTTTATCTCCACCAATTTTTTCTTATTTTAATCATCTAATTTATCTACTTTTCACTTGGATTTTCCTTTCCTTTTCTTCTACTTGTTTTTTTGTTCTTTTGTTCTTTCTTCAAGTTATTTATTTTTATCCTCTTCTTATGTAAGTGTTTTCTATTTTTCCTCCACAAATATCTTCTCCTCATGTTCCTAATTTTTATTTTTATCTTCCTCTAATTTCTCCTTGTCTAATATTTATTTCACCTTTTGGGTGGCTAATTCTACAATTTAATTAATTTTCCTATTTTCATCCTCCAATTCCTATTTTAGTTATTTATGGTTTTGAATTATTTATTCCTATAGTGTCTTAGTTGATTCTAACTATTTTCTTTTCTCTAAGGCCTTAGTGATCATATCTATTTTCTTTTTATACCTTAACTCCATTTTTTGGATGCAATATTTCTCGGTTAGCTAAAGATAAATGGGACTCTACAATGGTCATTTGTAAAGCTTCCTCTTTGTAATTTTCCATTGTGATCTTAGCTTATTTAATTATTTCCTTGGTTTGAATGAGGATGGTTTATAAATATTTTTTGGAGTATATCTATAACATCATCTATATTGAATGAGATCAACTCAATGTAATCCATTATTGCCTTTATCACCCTACCTTGGCTAATGGAATATGCACTTATGTGTAAATCCCCTATTCTACTTATCCCTCATTTTTTTTGACACATCTCAATGAAGGTATTTATATATGGTTCATGAATGGTCACCTATTTCTCTATTTCTACAGTATTTAATTTCTTTGAGAACTTTAAATCTGAGTTTATTGTTAACATTTTATCTTTAGATTTTACACTTTTTATTTATTATTTCATTTATGTTATAGGTGATTTTATCCTTTCTCTTTTCTTCCCCTCATTTGTAATATTTTTTGGTCTATGGTGATCGATGCAGTATGGGACTCCTTTGGTTCTTTTATGGTATGTATTTCTAAATAGATTTTGAGGATAGGTCTCTTCCATGTGAGATTTTCATCTTCTTGAGTATGTAAGGCGGGTTACCCTTTTATTCCATCTCTTATTCTCCTAGTTATTCACCTATATTAGAATATTTTACCATAAATGTATTTGTATCCTCTTCTTCTTCCTCTTCCTCATCCAAATCCCTCAATTAAATAATTAGTTTATTTGGTCTAAAAAACCTATGAGTACTAGGTTGAGGCTCTGATCCCTCTAATCCCCCTAGTAAGTATTGTTTACTCATTTAAATTTCCCCTTATTCCTATTTCTAAAAACCTTCTCCTTGCTCACTAAAAACTCTTTGTGCCATAGGGTATAGTGGTAAGCTTATAAATGCAATGTTGAATGCCTCAACTTTCTCATTAATTATTTATTAAGATAGAGGTGGGAAAGGCATGACTAATGAAGGATTAAATGAAAATTCTATCTGTGTCTACCACAAATTAAACCTCTATAAAATAATTTTGAAATTTTTCCTTAGTTATTTGTAACCTCCCCTATACCATACTCCTAAGTGTCTTCTCCCATTATAAAAAAAAAATTAGTTATTACAATGAAATAATAGCTTTTATTATCTCTAGGATTTAGGCTCTTATGGGTGTATCTAAATTATATTATACCCACCCCTCATGCCCTTGAATAATATGTGTAAAATAAATTCCAATACTGTCAAAAAAGAATCATAATAGAAATCATGAACCATTCTACCACTGTTTATTTTTCTTAGTTTCTCCATATATTGTTCATTAAGTGTGGTGACCAAATCATATTGCATTCTGGTGGAGATCATGTCATAATTAATATGGATGATCCTTGTCATTTCATACTCATATTTTTTCATGTAATAGAATTTCCAAGTGGTGAATTTTATGGCAAATTTGATTCTTAAGTATTTCATGCTCTAAATTAATAGAGCCATGTTATTCACTTTTGTGCCCATCATTGTGGAAAGTGAGTTGATATTCACATTTTATTTATTATCATACTTGTGATTTTAATGTCCTTCATATAGGATTTTGGTAACTATAAGTATCACTTTTAGTTGAATGAGGTACTATTAATATAAATAGAGAATATCCTCATGTGACCTACTTAATAGCACCTTAGTTGTGCTTGGCAACATATCAAGGTATGGAAATTGACTCCATACATCTCATTTCAATCATGGAATGATTTTGTATTCTATTTTTATACTCTAATTATTAATTTTAAAGGTTATATTTTATCATAATAATAATTTCTACTTCCATATTTGTATGATTAATTTCTACTAAGTGTGCTTTGATATATCTATATGTATCCTCTACATGTGTGACTAGGGAAAGAACATTTGAAAATGTGTCTAATCAGTTCGGTTTCTCAAACTTGAGTGAATGATTATTATACTTAGTATGATTAATTTTCTTAGTTGAGACAACTATAGGAATCTCCATCAGTTTACTAAAAACAATAGTTACTAATAGGGTATGAGGCTTTAGCATAAAAATTCTATAAAGTATTGGTACTCAAATGATTTTTTAATTTATTTGTTTAACCAAACCCTTAATTTATAGCTTCTTTGATCCATCTGTTAATCACATCAATCCATTTTAATGCATTAAATCATATGTATAGTCATTATCCAATCCTCATTTTCATGAAATAGCATGTCTTATCATTCATTTATTTTATTCTTATATCTTTGTTTTGATTTTGATAATTGTTACCCATTTCATAGCTCCTACCATTTATATATTTAATTATTTTTAGTTCATAATGGACTAATATACTTGATTTTTCATTCTATAGAGGATAAATTCAACTTCTATTAGCCTCTATTTACCCTATTTTGGTACTACTAGTTTCTTATTTCTTCTGTATATGTGTATTATCATTTTTTTTTACTTAGTTTTACATACTAATTCAAGTTTAATTGTTTCTATAATATCATCATGTCTTACCTCTATCTATTATTTTACACCACCAATTGGTATTTTGATTTTTCCATTTTCCTCTTTTTGTATGCTTTCATTCCTTAGTACACTTTTCTTTGGTGTTGATAATTTATATCTACAGAGATAAGTTGTAACTATTTTTTATTATGTACTATAGTTTTCTCTTAACAAGGTAGTGTATTTAGTATTTCCATTAAAAAATGTTGTTTTCTTACCTTTCCATATTTTTGTTTCTTTCCACCACTGATATATCTTCTATTTGGTTTGTGTTATGGATCTACAGTGAATTTTCTTGATAGCTATTCTAAAATTCTATTATTTCTTATCAACATATACTAATATCAACCATAGAATCATGTTTTTACAATCCTTATTTCATAATTTTATGGAATAAAATATAACCACTTTATTTCATATTTTTATTTAGGATCTTATTGTTGTTCGAAATTTATTGCCACAGTCTTATATTTTATTCCACATATACTGAGTTTCTTATCTATTGAGTTCTACCTTTCCTTTATCTATTTTGGTGGAAACATGTTTTTATGTTTTTCCACTATATTTCTATTTCTTAATCGAGATAAATATCCCTATAAGATATTTTTTTAGCATATGAAAACTAATTTTTGAGATTTTGGTTTTGAGATACCATGGTAACCTTATTCTATTTCTTTGTATGAAAGGATAGTGCCAACTTAGTGTGGAGGTGACATGATCTATGACTAGAAACTTAAGTGTTTGACATAGGGTATCGTGGTACCATCTACCAAAAATTCACCAAAATAGCAGGATAGTGTCACCTCGTACATTATTTTATCTTTGCTTTTATCTCCTTATATTGTAGTTGTCTATTGTTTAGGAATTAAATCAAGATCCTTTTAAAAACCCTTGCCTAATATTTCCTACTAATGTTTGTCTCTTTATTGCACCTAAACTCATTATATTCTCAACTATGTAGGGACCAAGCTATCTTATTTTTAGTTTTTAAAGATTTTTATATTTTTTGTCATAGAGTAAGACCTTGTCTCCAATCTTAAATTATTTTATTTCTATATGCCTATCATACCATGATTTTTGGTGCCTCTTTTCTTGCATTTGGTTATATGCTAATAGAAATATTTTTTCATCTAGTTTTTCTAATTATAAAAACCTCTATTGAATATAATATTTCTCATTTATTAAGAATGTTACTACAAGTCTCAAACTTGGTAGTATCCATTACCATCATTGCTTCTAGTCTGTAGACCAATTGAAAGGGGTAGGATTTAGTCAACCATTTATAGGTGGTGTGGTAAGACCATAATAGTGATTCTATATTTGTATCCCAATCCCTTATATATGTTTTACATAATTTTATGAGTAAGTTTTCCAATGCTTTATTGAATGCTTCAATGGTGTCATTGGCTTGCATATGATAAGGAATAATTTTATGATGTTAGATTAGGAAATGTCTCAAAAATTCTATAATTGTGTTATTTAGAAAGTGTTTTCCTTGATCACTTGTTATGCTCAAATGGAATCCAAACCTTTTGATTATTTTTCATGCAAAAAATTTTAGCAGTCTTCATGGTATAATCTTTTTTAGAATAACTTCCACCCATCTTGTAAGATATTCTATTCTAGTGATAATGAACATGGCATTAATTTTCCTTGACACATGTTTAATTAGGCCTATAAAGTGAATTTCCCATTTTTCAAATGAATATATGGCTAGAATTGGGATGAGAGGCATCTCATCTCTAGTGTTTGGCTTACCCACTCTTTTAAAGATATCACAACTTCTTGTGTATCTCTGTACATCTTTGAACATTGATGGCCACCATAGAGCTAATAAAAATATTTTCTTCACCATTAATTATTCAGAGTTATGTCTGCCTATAATTCCATTATAAACTTCTCTTATGATATTTTTTTGTTCATGTAGTAATGTTACCCTATGTAAAACCTCATATCTCCACTTTTTATATAATTCCCCTTTGATCAGTCTAAATGGAAATGCCTAAATCATTAATATTTTATTTTGTAATGTATTATATTCCTCTAGGAACTCTATGCTAGATGAAAATTATGCAATACCTTGCATGTGTTTGGGTATTACTTTTACATGAAAGAGGTGAGATATAGGAAACTCATCCTCAATTAGGCCTATACATTCTCTCATGGTTATTGTTGATAGATAGTTAGGTCCGTTATTAGGATTATTTAGTTTTACTACAATCTAAAAATAAAATTCTTGAAATAACATGAACTAATGGTAGATTCTTCCTTATACTATAGGCCCATTTATAAAATATTTGAGTGGCTCATGTTATATAAATAATGTGAATGAGATTGATAATAAGTAATATTTGAATTTCTATACCACGTAGACCATCACTAGTGCTTCCCTATTGATGGTGAAATAATTGTGTTCTAACCTTGCTAATTTCTTACTAGAAAATGAAATTAGGTGGTCTATAATTCCTCATGGTTATGTTAGTCTAGATCCTATGTAAAGTCATAAGGCATCCATATGCACATGTAAATGAATCTTCTAATATGGGAACACTAAAATAGGAGCATCTATAATTTTATTCTTAAGTCTATTAAATGACTCCCAACATTGTCTAGACCAATTAGCGATTGATTATGTCATTTTAAAATAATTATTTGATGGATGATTTTATTAATTTTACTTTCCAAGACCAAATTACTATCTCTATCATATGAAACATTCCTAAAACTAGTCATTAACCCCTTGTAACTAGTCGAACTGATCATTTATGGCTTTAAAATACATTTTTTGAGCAAAAATGGATTGTAAATAGGTCATTATTATCTCAAAATGGCTTGTAATATGTTAAGAAATATGAAAAAATCCTTAAGTCCCAATTTTCAAGTCAAAAAATGTTTTGATATGTTAAATATCTAAAAAAATTGCCAAAATAACCCACATGTGTCAATTTCCATGTTTAAAATAGAAAAAAGGTTGAAAAAGTGTATTTTTCATGTTATACCTATTGGGTGAATAATTTTTCATCAACTAACTGAAGACAAAATTATTATATCAATCATAGCATGATGAGATAAATCTCTCCTCTCATCAAGGGGAGGCTCCCTATAAACTACTATAAACTAGAACTATACTAAATACTAACTGGGGGGTAGAATCACACCATCCATTTCTCTTTTTTTAGAAATGATGTTCACAAAGTAAAGGAAAACTCATGTGTAGTAACTGAATCCATTTCTCTTTCTTCAGAAATGATGTTCATAAAACAACATAAAAACTTCTGGGGTAATAACTGGATCCACAAGCAACCTATGAAAGCACAAAGTCTTTTGTTGCTTCTCTTATTGATTAAATATGTAGGACACCATAGAATTAATGTAGCCCAATGTCTCCATCAAAAACTACAATAGAGTATATGATCACATAGGATAAAAGTAGTTTAAATCCTTTCCAATATCCTTTGTGCTGAAATTCAAAACACGTAAGCTAAAGACAATTATGGTAGCACAAAGTCTCCACAATCAACTTTAGGACATCTTTCAGATTATTTTCACTTGTTCTACTTATTTGATCAAATGGATAAGATTGTATTTAGGAAAAAGACATAAGAACAATTTCCTACATAAAATAATTTATTTCAACACAAAGTTTGAAAGGTCACTTGCTTTCTCGTTCACCTAATAAAATATGATTAAAAATTTGAGCTCAAAGTCTGAAAAATGCCTTTCAATTTGGGTAGAGTTTTTCTTCTAATAACTAAGAGATCTTCTTCATTCAAAATGAGAGATTACAATATATAGGATCTAAAGAAAGACTTTGGTGCTTGTTTTCAAAAAATGGCCCATGCTGCATTAAATGCATTAGAAAGAGGAAGTTTTGTGAAGAGGCCATGCTGGAGGCATTTAAATCATATTCAATGTCCCTTCATAGGCATGGGTTTTCTAGTCTTCTGAGAGGCAAGGCCACTCCTCTTTATGATACTTACATGACAGTCCACTCAGCTTTATTTAATCAAAGAAAAATAGGCCATGCCATTGAATTCTTATGCTCTCTGATATCCACCCAGTGGACTATTCCACCCACTAGAATAACTCTTATATCGATGCTTCTGGATTCTCTATTTGATTCCTTCTTTCCTTGCAATATTTTGTCTCTTCCTAGTGATCTAAGCTTTTGGGGCTATCTTCTCACCTTCTACTAGCTTCTTCAGCTCCTTTCTTAGTGGATCATAGAGTTCATCCTTGGGTCTACATTATTTGAAAATCAATGGTTATTCCATTATCCTAAATTTGACATCCATGGGCACATCACTAGTCAATTGAACAATTTTAAACCTTGAACCATATTTTTAGAGTTCATCAGTTTAATGGTTCAATGGTTCAATGGTTCAGTGGCTCAATATTTTATGTTTTGTAAAGATTCACATTCGCTCAATGTTTTTATGAATTCAATTCAATGTATCATTGAACTAATTGTTTGAACCTTTCATTTTAACCTTCCGATCGAACCTTTTTAAACCTTTGAACCATTTTGAAGTAGTGTTCAATGGTTTAGTGGTTCAACGGTTCAATGGTTTGGTAGCATTCATTTCAAATCATTGAAGCCTGCTGATGAACCATGTGCAATTGAACTTCGATGTTGAACCTTACTTAGCAATTCTTTAGGAAATGTCTTCAAGTCTTTTGAATTGTTCCTTGTTCATTTTCTTGATTGAAAAACCCTTTGAAAATGAGAGATTTCCTTTTTCCATAAAGACTTAGGTAATTGGATAACTTGACTACTTGGAACATTTTTGAGAAGGAAGGAAACCATTTTTTGGCCTACAGGACCAAAATAGTTAACATGTTGACTATAAAAATGAGTGGCTGATTTTGGGGACAACAACAAGCTCCAGTTGGGGAACTTCCATTGGTTGTAATCTAAAACAATCGAAGGGAGTAGAAACCAAAATCCAAGTGCCTTTTTTCCATGCCATTGGGCCATGGATTCATGCCACCAAGAAGAGAAAGATGTCAAAAAAAAAATGAAATGAAAAACACAAAACAAAACAAACAAAGACTATACAAATATACAAATGAACTTATCTGATACTTCAAGAACTGAAGTGCTTTAGATGCTGCCCATTGCAAGGAAGTGAGAATGGCATCCCATCTTGGTATATCAGGAAGAAATTATTTTTACCCTAGAATCAATGATTGGTGAATGGATGTCTCCACTAGGAATCAAATTTTCTGTGTATTCCTCTTGGCTTTCTCCTCTTGCCCCACAACAAGACTTGATCTCCAATCTAAAAACCATGGATCCCTAATCTCTTGTCGAAGAGTTTCTTTACCTAATTCTAATGTGCAAAAGCATGGTCCACTACCATGGTTCATTTCTATTCTAGTCCAGTCAATCACATGATTTGATGGTCCCCATTAAACACCTACCAATGGTTGGCATTATCAGGTACACTTGGTCAAAAGACCAGCTCAATAGTGTACTTGTTCATTTTGAAATCTTTGTGAGGAACCATGAGGGTTACAGAGATAGCCAATGAATCTACATGAACATTAAAATCTCTAGGCAACACAAAAGTACTAAAAGAATCAAAAATTTCAATACAATCCCATATATGATTATGATAATGTCACAATCTTTCATTTTTGGTTTGATACAGATTTCTTACCTGAAAAACCACCAATTTAGCATCTCCTCGAGCATGAAGAATCTTAATACCTTTAGCATTAATAGCTTTCAATCTGAGCAATAAAGATTCATATTCAATGGTGTTGTTGGTGTTGTTGAACTGAAACTTATATGAAAAGGGGAAAATATCTTTTTGTGGAGATATCAAAACAATTTCAGCTCTATAACTGGTAGAAGAGTAGCTGCCATCAAATTATAGAATCTAGAAATCATTAGAATCTGATCTTGTTAAATATTTTTATTTGATAGGGAGGGAAGATCCTTTTTCACCTAAACTTTACTCAACCAATTCTTTTGATTTTCTATCTGAATTCTTTGAATTTCACCCAATGAACTTTCATCAGATGAAATGAGAACATCTTTAGTGGACAAAAAAAAATTACCCAGTCCTAAAAATTCAAACAAAATTTGAGCCTCAGGGTTTGATGTCTGAGTAAAAATGTAGTTTGACTCTCTCTCAAGAAGCAACTTTCTCATGATCCCTTTAATAGGTATCCTAGCTTCAGATAGGTCCATGTTCAACTCTCCACCTACATCCTTACAAAAATTACATCCGAGCAGAATGCCATAGGAAGCTAGAACATTAGCCACTAAGACTGACATCTTAATCCTCTTATTTAGAAAAGCCATAAATGCAAATTGGGAATCTTTTATTTGACCCAAAATTGGAACTTGATTGTTTTCCATTGATAAACATCTCCCAAAAGTTTTAGTTAAGGTAAGACCGAGAGAGTCTGCTACCTTGGTGGGCATAACATTATCAAAGGCTCTAGAGTCTATTTTACAATTTATCAACTTATGACCATTAATAAATAGATAAATGTAGAAATGTTTTATTTTCCTAGGGGAAATAGGAGGATTAATGACAATATTATTTTAGGTGTCTTTGTTCTTTGGGGGATCATGAGTTGCTTTTGAAAAATCTTATCCTGCAGGGATGGTTTTATTTTTGATGCATTCAGCCAACCTATCTAACTACTCAGCATTGGATTATAGGTATTTAAACTCAAAAATTTAGATCTTGGTCTTCTTATCATGATCAATTATGTCAAATAACTAAAATGAACTAGAAATAGAGAAAGGAAGTCCATCATTCTAGGTTTTATTGGGTATGGGACTGGTCTGAGAAAAGGAAGCAAAAGGTACAAGGTTATTTGAGGTACTTACTTTCTTATTGATCACCAGGTCCTTTGATTGAAAAGGTAGTGAAGTCCCCCATTTAGAAATTGAAATTAATAGTTGAGGTTCTTCTCCTACTTTTCCCTTATTAGCTTGTTGAGTTGACTAGTTCTGGGACCTAGTAAAAATAACGTATGATCCATCAAACACTTATCCCTTTCTTTTAGCTTCATATTGGTAATTCAGAAAACCAATGTTGGAGTCAACATCTAATTCTTCTTCTCCTTATACAAATATATTAGCATCATATTCTCGGTCCAACTCAATTTGGAAAGGGAAATCATGTTCAGCTTCATGATAACCAACTGCTGAGTTAGTTGGTGTTGCTTCAATGGCAAGCTTCCCTTATGCGAGAGGAAGGTGATTGGGTTGCCATTGATTCCTAGTAGCATTGCTTTGATATGAATGGTTAGGGAATTTATTCCTTGGTATATCTTGATAAGAAATAGGAGCATACATTCCTTGGGCCATTTGCCTTTTCAGAGCTAACAATTCATTTGCTAACTTTTGCACCATAGGATCAGTGGTGCTTGTAGAAGAATTTTTAGCAAGTGAAGAAAATTTATTTCTATTAGGATCTCTTCTTATCTTACCTATAAGGATAAGATCATCTTTGACCTTGGTAACTAGAATCTAAGCTATAGAAAGATCTATATGGCCAGCCCACCTCAACAAAAAACTCACTTTAGGAAGTTGAGAATTGATGAAGAAGCACTTAATATTTTTTGGTGTTGGCTGAGCAATTGTAGGAATCCTATTCCTCAGCTTATCAAATTTAGAAATGAAGTATCACATAGGCTCATGAGGCTCCTTCTTCATTTGCATAAGCTAGGCCAACAAGGCATGTGCATCTTCTAGTAGTTTGAACCTAGCCTCAAACTTGGTCCTAAGAGTGTCCTAGTTGGTTACAATCTAAGCTTGAAGATGATAAAACCAATCTATGGTAGCACCTTGCAATGTTTCTACAAATAATCTTACCGCTATATCTTCATATTCAATGCCTATCACACCATAGGCTATGCAAAAAGCTGTAATATGCTCATCAGAATGAACTTTCCCATCACCATAAAACTTGGGAAAATTCTTTCTTAAACTACGAGGTAGTTCATATAAAGGTGGGGTTAGATTTAGGGGGCCAAAGGTGTTACCCCAAGGGCCTTGGGCTGCCATGATATGTCGATTAAAAGGAGGAATAACAAATCTTGGTGGAGTACATATAGACAAAGCTCTGCTAGCAGAGAAAGGAGAAGCTTCACCTGGTATTTGAGACTTGACGTTGGTAGGAGGAAAACTCCTAATTCAGTGGAGAAAAGGTCGAGGATGAAATAGATTGAAGCTATTTTGCTGTACCAACTTGAATAGAGGATCAACAATACCTTAAGCTCTCTGGCTTCATATATATTATGGATCTACAAGAATGTAGAATGGAAAAGAATTGGAACTACTTTAACTTGAAGCATGAGGCATTAACTTGAGTGTTCTTCCCCAGTGAAGTTACCAAAAAGCTATTGGGTGAATATTTTATCATCAAGTAACTAAAGACAAAATTGTTATATCAATCACAGCATGATGATATAAATCTCTCCTCTTAGCAAGGAGAGGCTCCTTATAAACTATTATAATCTAGACCTATACTAAATACTAATTGGGGGGTAGAATCATACCATCCATTTCTATTTTTTTAGAAATGATGTTCACAAAGTAAAGGAAAACTCCTGTGTAATAACTGAATCCATTTCTCTTTTTTTAGAATTGGTGTTCATAAAATAACAAGAAAAATTCTTGGGTAATAACTGGATCCACAAGCAACCCATGAAAGCACAAAGTCTTTCATTGCTTCTCTTACTGATTAAATACATAGGACACCATAGAATGAAGTGTAGCCAAAAGTCTCCACCAAATACTACAACATAGTATATGATCACAAAGGATAAAATTAGTTCAAAGCCTTTCCAATATCATTTGTGCTAAAATGCAAAACACACAAGCTAAAGACAAGTATGGTAACAAAAAGTCTCCACGATCAGATTTAGGATATCTTCCATATTATTTTCACTTGCTCTACTTATTTGATCAAATGGATAAGACTGTATTTAGGAAAAATACAAAAGAACAATTTCCTACATAACACAAGTTATTTCAGCACAAAGTTTGAAAGGTCACTTGCTTTCTCATTCACTTGATAAAATATGATTAACAATCTGAGCTCAAAGTCTCAAAAATGCCTTTCAATTTGGGTAGAGTTTTGCTTCTAATAACTGAGAGATATTATTCATTAAAAATGAGATATTACAATATATAGCATCCAAAGAAAGACTTTGGTGCTTATTTTCACAAAATGGCCCATGTTGTATTAAATGCATTAGAAAGAGGAAGTTCTACGAAGAGGCCATACTAGAGGCATTTAAATCATATTCAATGTCCCTTTATAGGCATGGGTTATTTGGTCTTCTTAGATGCAAGGCTGCTCCTCTTTATGATACTTACATGATTGTCCACTCACCTTTACTCAATCAAAGAAAAATAAGCCGTGCCATTGAATGCTTGTGCTCTCTGATATCCACCTGGTGGACTATTCCACCCACTAGAATAACTCTTCTATTAATGCTTTTGGATTCTCTATTTGATTCCCTCTTTCCTTTCTATATTTTATCTCTTCTTTGTGATCTGAGCTCTCGGGGCTATCCTCTCACCTTCTGTTGGCTTCTTCAGCTCCTTTCTTAGTGGATCACTGAGTTCATCCTCAAGTCTGAATTATTTGAAAATGAATGGTTATTCCATTATCCTAAAATTGAAATTCATAGGGATTTCACCAGTCACTTGAACCATTTTGAACCTTGAACCATCTTTTTATTTTTCACTGGTTTAATGGTTCAATGGTTCGGTGGCTCAATATTATATGTTTTGCAAAGAGTCATGTTCACTCAGTCTTCTTATGAATTAAATTCAATGTATCATTAAACCAACTATTTGAACCTTTCACTAGAACCTTCCACTCAAACCTTTTTAAACCTTTGAACCATTTTGAACCTTTGAACCATTATGAAGTAGAGTTTAATGGTTCAATGGTTTAATGGTTGGGCGACATTCATCTCAAATCATTGAACCCCATAGATGAACCATGTAAAATTGAAATCTGACATTGAACCTTACTTAGAAATTCCTTAGGAAATGGCTTCAAGTCTTTTGAATTTTTCTTTGTTCATTTTTCTGACTGAAAAAACCCTTTGAAAATGAGAGATTTCCTTTTGCCAAAAAGACTTGGGTAATTGGATAACTTGACTGCTCAAATTTTTTTTGAGAAGGATGGAAACTATTTTTTGGCCTACAAGACCAGAATAGTTAACATGCTGACTACAAAAATGAGTGGCTAATTTTGGGGACAACAATACCACATAATTATTTTCAAATCTTCTATCTTTTAAAAGGGCAAAATAAGTTTATTTTCTCCCTTTTTCAAGCAAAAGTATAAATTCCATATAGATTATATACATTTGAGGCTAGGGTAGATAATAAAAAAGACATAACCAGGCTTCATGAACATTTTCATGGTATTTCATCTCCATACAATCCCTAAACTAGCCTTTTATTGATACTTTGCTTCTTGGCACAAAGGGACCTACCTGTAGGTTTGGGAGTGGTATGAACTATTGAGGAAGGGTAAAGCTCTCACATTTGGGGTGAAGAAAGTAGATCACAAGGATTCTTTATGGTCTAAGTGGATCCTTAATTATATTCTCTAGGATCATGAACCATTAAGTTGAAGTTAGGTCAAATTATGCTACCTTACAACCAGAAAGGCAATTATTTTTCTCGATTTTCTCCTCACCTAGGTAGAGTTTCATGGAAATTAAAATTATACCAGGATATTTGGGACTTATTATACCTTTCCATGTCATTCTTCATCTATTATTCACCTAATTTAAGGTTAAACAAAGGTCACAAACTCAGCCAAATATAGAAAGAGTAGTGTGAGCTTCAAAGGTGAATTATATGGTCCTTGAAGAGGAAGTTAGTTGAAAGTTTTCAAGAAAATGGTGTTTTCAAGGTGCCATAAAGTTTTTCCTTGATTTACAATCATAATTTTAAGGGTTTTACCAAGTTTTGTGGCTAAGAAGTCACCTATATACTTTCAAAGAGCCAGTTTAGCATTCTTTAAGGATTTTTTTAATAAATTTTAAGTTTTTTGGAGAAAACCATGTTTCAAATTCACCTCCTTGCACTCATTAAATGGCCTCAAAATTATTGTGGTATGATTTTTAGGTTCATATGGTTGCATACAAATCCTTATCTTGGTCTTGTCATACTTCTTTGTCCTCCTTTCCTACCTCCATCTCATCCACCCCATCTCACTACCATACATAGCTTTACCACTATGTGTTTTGTTCGATTTTCACCATCCCTTCATTATTTCCCTCACCTTTCCACCATCCTTCATCCCTAAAACCCTTCCATTCATTATCCATTTCATTCTTTTATCATTAAGGAAACAAATGTTGATCAAGAGTATTATGAGCAAGAGAAGAGTGTTTGTAGGTTATTCAAACATCAAATATAGTCTTGAAAAGGGAAAACATCTATTCCACATAGTCAAGAAATCCAATAAGGTCATAATGTTTCAAGGATAATGGTATTATTATGTTAAATAGTATAAAATACCTCATCAAACAAGCATAAAAAAGAAGAATAATGACCAATTTTCCTTTTTGCCTTCTTTAAGAGCATATACAGGCTTTTTGTCCATAAAGAGTCCATCATTGAGGGGAACTTGAGGCTTGTTCAAGGACAAAACTTATAATTAAGTAGGGTCTTAGCAATAGGAGCTCTATTGAATGTTATAAGATGTTTTGAGAGCAATACAAGTGAAAAGTTTGAAAATAATATCAAGGAGGAAGGTAATTTGTAGGCTAATGTAACCTTACAATCCTCTTTTGAGGAAATATACCTATAAAAGACTAACACTAGTTATGTCATAACAAGGCTAGAAAAGGTTTGATTGGTCATTAATAGGCATGAATAGCATTAATGACCTCAAACTCATGACTTTTGGGATAGATATAAGGCATGGATTTAACTAAATATTTTAGTCATAGAAAAGGACTACCTACAATAAATCATGATAACCTACAAGCCATGTATGCATATTCATGATTTGAGGGATAATTATGTTTGTCTTCAAAAAGTGTTTGAAAAGGGGTTTTGGCAAATTTTGTGATTATGTTAGGTCATCAAACAACTTGACTTAGAGGGTTTTGAAGAGAGGATAGTAGCCAAAAACATAAAAGTTAACCTATAGCCAATTTGATCCTCTATAGGTTTGTATGGACCTCACCCACAACCTATCAAGGGTTTTGGTTTCTAAGGAATCCTTTTGAGAATACTTCTAATATATCAGTGGTCATGAGGATTATTAGACTTATTTTTGGGTTAAATGAGTATATTAGGTCCTTTCTAAAAAATTGAGATATATTATAGTATATGCACCTACAATGAAAACCCTAAATGCACTTATAGGACCTAAAAGGGCATCTTGTACGCATGTGATTTTTGAAGAACCCTAAATAGTAATAGAATGGCCTTTGAAGTTCAATGAAGCTTGTTTTGGTTGATAAAGCATAGGTGGCATTTGAGATTGTTTATTTCATGATGTTTCAAAGGAAAAATAGGAAATTAAAGTCTAAATAAGGGTATAAGAATCTAAAAACTACCTACAGCCCCATAAAATGCACGTACAATATTCATGCTTTATATGATTTCATAACTAGTAAGGGTTGACTACCCTAGTACATTATGGACCTTGTGATGAATGTACTCAAGCACCTCAAAGGGAGAAGAGATTAGAGTTGAGTAAAGGTTTTATAGGGTTCAATAGTTCACCTAAAACTAACTGTGAATACACACCTACAACCTCATTGGGACAACATGCCTATATTCAAGTTTCTAGGGTTTTCAAGTATAAAAACCTGGGTTGGTAAACAATGGGATTGACGTGGTTGATAGTATAGGGCTTAGAGAAAGTGAATTTTACTTAAATTAAGGACATCAATATTTATATCAAATACACTTCTATAGTAGTCACCTTATGAGTACACCTATAACCACATAAGGCTAAAGACACATCTTCAAGCTAGTATGCACATAAATATAGTTAGTGGTTCATCTTGAAAAGTTTATTGATGGTTTGGGGTATCCTAGGTGATATTTGGACTTAAATAAGGTCAAATAATTCTAGTAGAGACTTTTAAATCTAATATACATTCAATCATCTTATAAACCTCCATTTACAACCATCAATCAAGGAAACACATTGATCTACTAAAGGTTTTATTGTCTCTAGATATCATGTAAAATGGATATTAATGATTTAAAAACTTAAGTAAAGGATGAGGGATTTATAAAAATCATGATTATATTTGGTTCACCTTTCCTCATTCACTTACAGGCCATTGTATGGAATATACCTAGTTCAAGGCCTAGGAAACTTGAGACTAGTCAAATTGTCATAAAGAAGATGTGTGGAGAAATATATTTTGGACTAAATGGTCTTAAATAATATTTTAAATATGGATTTACCTCTAATATTGTTCAAACCTGATCAATTCCCATCTATAATAGTTTAAATACATACATTTGAAGCCTAATTACCTTGTTTGAAGTTTAAAATATGCTTGAAAATAGGGTTAGAGGAGGTTCTCCAAGTTTCTGAGGAGAATATTAAGTCGTATGAATATTTTTTGAACTTGAAAACATCCAAACACCATGAAAATACTTTCAAGCATCCAAAACTCAATTAATATGTGGATAATCCATGCATTGGGGTCTTTTTTGAGAGAAAATTAAGGATTTTGGGATTTACAAATGGTTTCAAGACCTCAAATTTAGTGAATAGGTTCATCATGATTTTAGGAACCTTATAAAAAAATTTAAGGCCATTATATGAGGGTAGATACTCACTATTTTGTCATAATCCTCATCATGTCCATTTGAGGTCACCATTGGAGTAGGCATCATTCTGGAGTACTAAAGAGGTTTATAAGTCTTGGTGAAAGTTTAAAAATAATTTTATGATGTTTTTACATAATAATAAGACCTTTAAAGAGTGCCAAAACACCAAATTTTATGCAAACCATGCTCATACAAGATTTTATAAATAAATAAGCGTATGGGCTAAAAGGGGGTTTTTTGACTTTTAAAGAAAAAAGTGATTTGAAAGTGTTTTTATATAATTTTTTTTATATAATTTTACATGTCCCATGAGGATTTTTTAAGTATTTTTTAATCCTTTGGAAATTTTTTTTCATCTTGGTGAATATTTTCACTTTTTGGAGTTCTAGACACCCTTCCAAGCCTCATGTTCAGATGCTTGTATTATTCACCATGTGTGGAGTTTGGAAAAATTATCCTGGTATGTTTTTATAACCCATATGAAATTATAATTCATGAAAAATTCATATAAATTAATTTTCTTTGATTTATGAACAATTGTTAAGAGTGTAGGCAGCCTAGAATGTAAGCTAAACCCTACATATAAATTTCCTCCACATTGTAACTCTTCATATATTTTGTATGGGAACCCAATATTTTTTTGGATGTTAGGGGGGTTAGTGTGATACACATAAATATAAATAGTTTATTATTTGGATGTATTTACTTCAGGAATCATCATTTTGAATATTCAACTTCAAAACCCTCCCAAACCCTCAAAAAACTAGTTTTGTGAAAGGTGAATTTTCTTATCATAAAATCATTATGGATCAACCTAAAACCTTTTAAAACATAAAATAAATTAGTATAGGATTAAATGTCAATTTTATGTATGGAGATGTACATATGAGGGCATAGATCATGGTTTTTGTGGAAAAAAACATAGAAAATGAAGTACAAGGTAGTTCAATAGAATCTAATCAACGAATCTTGAAGCCTGAGATTTGTTATTCATCCTCAAATATTTGGTTGGTTAGAAATATGCCACATTTTATTTTTAATTTGTTTTTGACATATATATTGGCTTTTTCAAGTAATTTTGGATAATTATTGAATGTAGAAAAGAAATTATAATTGATACCATTTTATCAAATAAAAGATCTTTTTGTATTTGGTTTTGGATTAGAATAGAGTGTAATTTGATTATGTACCATTATAAACATGGAATATTCTTACCATTTTTTAGGTCCTTTCCACACCTACTATGAAGATGTCATCCTCTACAGGTCATTGGAAGAGCTAGGATTTGAATTTTGTTTGCAAACTTCTTTTAGGCCTTCTTTTGAAACATTGATGTTCAGGATTGAATGCAAAGTTTTCTTTCAGATTCATATGTGTGTCTTATTTATTTTTAGAAAATTTTTAGAGAATACCAATCATTCAGGTGCATCACACCATTAGATAGGTTTTCCCATTTTAGTTTCATTCTCCCTTTTCATCCCAAAAATCAATGTAGATTAGTTTTAGTATTATATCGTAAGAGAACCAACCCTCTATGGAGGTTTTTATCAATACAAAGTCATCCACACTCTGATAAGATCCAATTATATCATTTACAGAGAGGGTATGCCTTATACATCTTCAAATAGGGTACAATCTAGATTGATAATAGGTGAACTTATAGTTTCATAGTTTCTTATGAACCTATGGTGATATCTGATATACCCTAGTATGATTCTAGCCTCATTTTATGTTTGAGTGGTGGTATTTTTATAATTATGTTGGTTTTAATTTTATCTACCATTAATCCTTCTTTACATATTATATGGCCCAATAGAGTTCCAAAAAGCGTAGAAAATATGAATTTCTTAGGGTTTAGAGAAATGTTCAATTGTATTAATCTCTGGAACATCATCAACGGTGCTTATACATGATCCTTGATCAATCCATAAATAATCTAATCATCTAAATATACCTCCAAAAACTCATATATGAAATCATGGAACATATTTATGATTATGCAGTTTGATTTAACCTTTTAGATTTTTACTTATGTAAATCCTAAGCTAGATTAAAGGGTTGAGTTGTCTAAATTAGTGAAATAATATGCAATAAATAACCATTAATTTTGTATAGATTTTTAATTTCTTTAAATTTATAAAAATGTTAATAAATATTTTCAAATATAGACTTATATAGAACATATATATCACAAAAAATCTAGGTGTTAAAAATTGGGTTACAAGTTTTAGTGTCATTAATAGGGTCCTTAAGTTTGATTCTTCACTAGATAGTAGTGCACCACCCAGATAGTAGTGCCATGCAGCTCTAGTGTCTTGAAAATTGTGATAGTGTCCTCTTTTTAGGATTTTTCATATTTTTTAGGAGCACATGTGCTTATGTTTTGGGTTCAATTCTTACACACACAAAAAATGGAATTATGTATTATGCTTATAATATCTAATTTAGTATACAAACCCTAATCTACCTTATAAGTGTGGCATGAGATTAAAATGTGTGTTAATTAGTAGGATAGACTAAACATCCCCATCACCCAACTATAAATAGAGTTGCCTACATACCAATAATTTGAGGATGGATAAATCCCAATATAGTTCTCCCACATAGTGTTTGGTGCAAGTGTAAATGAATACTAGAATGATAGTGGTCTTGAATGCCTTGAGTGTACTTAATATATTTAATATAGGATTATTTTAGTTATATATGGTAGTATTCATATGAAGGGTAGAATAGGTACTAATATCCTTGAATTTGCTTAACTTGTTTCTTATTTGAATAGGATTTTTTCATCTATTTTCCATCTAGTGGATAGAGTTCCAATAATCTTGTATTTATAGTGATCTATAGCTTGTGTGGATAATAAAATTTACTTAGGCCAAAATTAAGAGGGACACACATTTTGAAAATGTATCCATTTAAGAGAGTTAGGGCAAGGGAAACTAGCGCCAATTTTGGTACACTAGCATTGTGTGGCTCTAGTGTCCTTAATGTGGTGCTAGTGTCCAACTAGTAGGCTACTAGGCACAATGAGTTATGATCTAGGAATGTAGTTCTAAGAATATGTTTGAGTTAACTTTATATGTTTGTGTTTTTATAAATGGTCGAAAAAGTGTGATAAAATATATAGGATAGGTCTAGGCTAAGTTATTAATAGGATAGCTCAATAAACACTCTTAGGATCTAAATACCACTTTTAAGTGATTACATTTCCCCCCTTTATGTTAAAAATGTAGTAAAGTGAAATTACTAACATAAAGGAAAAATAAGTGTACTTGGAATTACCTAGAAAATGAAGCCTATGTAGCTAAGTCTAAGTATGTGAAGTTTGGTCTTCATATGTGAAACATGATCCAAAGAAATTACCTACAATGAAACATGTAAAACCAATCCTTAAGAGATTATCAAAAGAAAAATACTATGTTAAATAAAATAATTGAGTAAATATAAGTAAATATATGTAAAAGAGGAAAGGAATGAATACACCTCATTGGATATGTGAACTGATGCATAAACTTGGTGATAACACGTGTGTGTACATAGTGATCAAATAATTGAATATATTAGATTGAGATGATAGCATAATCAATCCTCATATGCAGGTGGCTCAAGAGCTTAATTTAGATTTGAATCCATCATTACCCACCCTTGATTGGTGGATCATGACTTGCGAATAACTTGGATAAGATTGTAAGTGTGTCTAACCCTCTCATGTGGGTGGCTTAATAACTAAATAAGGCTATGACTCTATCATTACCCACCTATGTGAAGTTGATGCATCTGAAACTAAACTCTAAAAAGTGATAAAATTATTTATTTGTTAATATCTAACTATGTATATTAGCTATATGACCACTTAAGTACATTAGGTAGCTTTGGTTAACTTAGGAATGCCAACCACTATAGATGGAGAAAGGCATTAAACTAGTGAAAACCTATAATATGATAGAAAGTTTATAAAACATAGATAATGACATAAATTTTAGCATTCCATCTAATCAACTTATATATAACTAGGTATATGAAAACTATATGTTGTGCACATACCCCCAATCTGATATTTGAGTATACTAATTCTGGACTGAGTATGTAGTAACTATATTTTGTTAGAGATACAATCCCTTGAGAAGGGGGAGTAAATTAGTGGTGGTAAACAATCCAATTCAATTTCCAAACCCTTGTAAATACTTAAGAATTCAATAAAATCTTTCATGAATCATACAAATCATTCATAGATGTGAATAATGAACATAATATAATATCAAATACACAACAAAAGATCTATGTAGGAAACCATCTTGTGTAATAAAACCCACTCTCAAGCTTACAAACACATGGACTACTATCCTATAAGATGATCACAAACAAGAGACTGATTAAGTCCTTCTAATCAAGAACCTTGGTCAAGTTCTTATGACCTAAGGCCTTTAGTGAAACAATAGTTCCACAAGGATCACCTACCCCTAAGATGATCAAGTACTTCTAACCACCTATTTATCCAAGTCCTTCTAACCTACAACTGTGATCAAGTCCTTTTGACCAAAGGTATTTAGTGAAACCCTAGTTCATAAGGAGAAACTACCCCTAAAGAAGATCAATTCCTTTAGACCCTCCTTGAAAAGAACACTTCCACCTTAGAATTTATGTATTTAACACCTAAGGATGGAAATCTAATTATTTTACAATTATAAACACTCTCTTGAAATCATATAGGCCTCTCACATAGGCATGCCATAATCTCTCTCCTTCACTCAAATAGTCCTCATATACACACTCAAATCACTTTACATAACTTCAAACTGCAAGAACACTATAATATTATCAAAAACATGATCTGCATATCATATACATAGTCATTAATATTTTCTACTCATCAATCCAACAACTAGACACTCTCACTCTCCTTTGCTTTCCTTTACTCTCTAACTCTCTCACATACAAGTCTATCTCAAGTCTCTCCCCAGTCACTCATTTACAAGTCTAGAAATTATCATCTTTGATTTCACTATATATAGAGAAATCATTAATTAATAATTACATAATAATACTTATCATCAAAAATACATGACTTCACCCTTAAGGAATCTAACGTGGGTCACACTTAAGCGCAATCTATTTTCAAATAGGCCTAAGTCACTTCTCTGAGAAAACTAAAACATATGAACACTTTATAAAAGTATGGACCCATTAAAAATTATCTATAAATCCTCCTTAAGTACCAAAATCCATCACAATACTCTTTCACTTAAGCATAATTTTCTCAAACACTTCTTTGTACACATAGTCATTATGAGTGAATGAATAGTCACTTTCTAAGCCTTTATTTATGCTACATCTGATTGGTCAAACCTTCATAATGTATATAGATCATCCTCATGGAGTATACAACACACCCCAATATCTAATTCACCATGAAACATCAAAACAACATCTACATGAGCTCAAATACTCTTCTTAGGTCACTTACAGTCCATGCATGAACACATAGTGAACTTTGACCCTTCATAACTATGTCTATACATACTTTCAAATCTTCTAATCCATATTTATAGATGTGCCTTGGATTCCTCTACCAATTTAATTTTTAATTCATAAGTAAATTTTTATTCTATTGAAATATATGGATAAATTATTGAGTACAAGTTTTTTCCTTAGGAAATTCAAACATTCAAATGCAATAGTCACAGTTAAACCTTGAACATAGTGCTTGCATCTCATGTCCTCTGAACTTTAGATCAATTACCCACCATTTATCTTATCTAAAATTTAATGAATATTCCACCAAATCTAAATTTTAAACATCTAATAGTTAACCTTATCTCTTGTAATCTTGAAATGTTGACTCCACATGCTCCATTGATCTATGCAGATCAACTAGGTCTTTAACTATCAATGCTCACTATTTCATCAATCTGTATGAACATCCACTTACCATTCAATCCTTATCTTGTACCTTTGATTAGTAATTAAACAATGTACAACTATCCTTATCTCACTACTTATTAATTTATTAGAGAAAGCATGCTCTATCGATCTTGCTCAATATTTAACATGTGTAAAAATGACTATGGGAACCATTTAAATATGCCTGGAAGGCCAAATTTGCACCTCAGTAACTTCTTCATACTTGCATGATCTCAAATTTGGACCATATGATATCCTCATATATGAGAATCCAACCATATATCAAACTAATATTCAAACCTTCATACATGTGAGCTATATCTCAATTAAAATGCCTTCTCAAAATCTTGTCATAGAGCCAACTATGCTTACAATTTATTTGGGATACCAACTTTACTCCTACATAAATTTTTCCACACTTTAGAGCATGATATAAAATTTAGAAAAAATAAACTATTCACAAAACTAAACAAACCCATATGATCAAATTCTCCTAAAACATCCACACATGCAAGATATGCCTTCATCAAAATGCTTACTCGGCTTTTCTTCAACCCTTTACAAATTTGTCTAAGTATGGGAACTTAGTGAATTCTATCTAAGAAGCCAAATTTGTACCCTTATACCTTTGACTAAAATTTAAAGAATGAGTTGAAATTTACCACATAGAAACTAGGTAAAAAGGTGATAATAACCATATGACCAGTTCCCCTTCACTCATCCACATATGGTAATGGTGATGTCAATAAACTACCTACTCAGATTTTATACCACTAGACCCAAACTATCTAGATGAAAACTATGGACTACCAAGTGATTTCTACTTATAAAAACAAGATTTGAAATAATATATAACATATTAAGGACCTATTTCACATTCTCCAATCATCATACTCATCTTTGAACATCTATAATCATGTCAAAATTGAAGTTCAACCAAGCCTCCTTAAGCACACTAGGACAAACACATTGCACATTTTTTCATTGTTACTTAGGCTATCAAAGCACTTCATCCATTCACCTAGAAACATTCATGACATCACCATGACATCAATAAATACTCACCAAAAATTTCCCCCTTCATCACTGATGTCAATAAACATCATATATAACAATATATAACTCACCTTCTCTCTCTTCATGCACTCCCACAATAGGAACTTTCTCCCCCTTTGACATAATGACAAAGTGGGCACCAACTGATCTTGAGGACTTGAAACATAAATAGGAAAGGACCATCTTATAAATATGATACAAAATCCCCCTTACCTTGAGCCTACCTTTTCTTGCCTTGACAAACATTCTCTTGGTCCATGCTAACACTTTTCTTCACAAGTACAACTAATGAAGATAAAACACATAAAACTAATATAATATGATGGAAGGTACCAATAACCATCTAATATGGACACCCCCTAATATTTTTGAGTCATTGCATATCTTGAGAATATTTATATTTCCACACACCTTGAAAAACCACTACATATGTTTATTAGCCTTCTCTTTTAAGACACTTCTATGACCACCAAAAAAACTTCTTACTACTAATAAAATAGGAAAAATGAACTAAATAAACTTAATAATTCTCTTTAAAAAAAAATACCTTTCTCTTTTGAAAAAATTGAGCAAAAAACACTCTTCTTCGGAACTTTCTCCCCCTTTGACATAATGACAAAGTGGGCACCAACTGATCTTGAGGACTTGAAACATAAATAGGAAAGGACCATCTTATAAATATGATACAAAATCCCCCTTACCTTGAGCCTACCTTTTCTTGCCTTGACAAACATTCTCTTGGTCCATGCTAACACTTTTCTTCACAAGTACAACTAATGAAGATAAAACACATAAAACTAATATAATATGATGGAAGGTACCAATAACCATCTAATATGGACACCCCCTAATATTTTTGATTCATTGCACATCTTGAGAATATTTATATTTCCACACACCTTGAAAAACCACTACATATGTTTATTAGCCTTCTCTTTTAAGACACTTCTATGACCACCAAAAAAACTTCTTACTACTAATAAAATAGGAAAAATGAACTAAATAAACTTAATAATTCTCTTTAAAAAAAAATACCTTTCTCTTTTGAAAAAATTGAGCAAAAAACACTCTTCTTCAAACTAGGCATGTCTAGCCTTCTTATAGCCCTACCTAGAACTTGAAAATCCCACAATTTTTAGTAGACACATATTCAAGACCTTAAATTTCATATTTATATAAATATTATATGTTCCCTAAAGTACACCAATTTTTAATAATTTTCTCATCCTCCACAATATAATTCCCTCACAAACCAACTACCTAATTAAGCCTCCAACAAGATAAAAACTTGAATAACATGAGAACCATAAAACTTAAATTATATATGAAACTTGATTTTACAACCCATTTGGCCCATTAAAAATATTAATAATCCTAAAATCTCAACTCATAATGCAAACTAATTTTCTAGCATAACCCAAAATCCTAGAATCTAAAAACAAATAAAGTCAACAAACCTCCTTCTAGTCAATGTGCACCTCTAAATTTTTTGCACACCTGGAGACAGTCATCACACACTTCAATACCAAGATTTTAGCCTTCACACATTTGGGTATATTTAATTTTTATAACAATTTTTTTAGGCCTGCTTTCCCTTAATCCAAAAATTAAGAAAAATGAGAGCACACAGAAATAACTTCAATTAGCACAAACATACCTTTAGACCACAAAAGCACCTGAAGCACATCAATAAGAAGTGTATAGAAATTTTGATAATCAAACTCATTAAACCATTTGGAAACACCCAATTCTAACCCTATAGACTGTTCCAACTAAAAAACACCATAGTGTTGCTTCTCCACTTGAAAGTAGTCTCTTAATAACCATAGATAGAGACACCCTCTATACCTCAATGCTCTAAGATAAAAAGAACTCCTCATATTCCTTGTCCTCTTTTCTTAATGGATATTTATAGTTCTTATTCTTCTTTTTTGGCTTTAGAAAAACAATTTCCTTAACTACTATAACATTATCCTTTTCTTCTATGATTGGATTATTAATAAATAGAGATAACTTAGATTCATGACATACCTTTTCATTTGAAGAATATTCCTTGTAGTTTGGATCCTCATCACTAGGGACTTGTTAAAAAACAACAAGATGTTCATTTAGATCCATAAACATCTTAGGATTATCCTCAACCAAGACCTTGGCTTTCTCTTTGAGTTTGGTCTCTTTATTCTCAACATGAGTAGATAATGAGAGCCCTTAACACTCTTTAACATTTGAAGCATTTTCCAAAATAGAAAACATATTACTTAGACCTGAAGACTCATCATAACTCTTACTTACCATATTTGGTCTCCATGAGTTTACTTGTCTTCTTCTATGTACTTTGGGATCCTGATTTAACCTTTTCTGACTTGTATACCTTTGCTTGCAAAATATAGTAATGTGACCTCTCTATTCACAGTTGAAGCATACCATATTTTTTGAAAAGAACTATTTCTACATTTTTAGATTTGGATAAAATATTTCAATGTGTCATATGCCATAAAAATTGTAGCATTCAATATTTATTAAAGAAAACTCAACTTGTCTTACCTTAAATGGATAATGTTTTGTAAAGTGTCCCACATCATGATAGTTGAAAAACTCAACCCTACTTACACCTTTTAACTGATGACCCTAATCATACCTCTATGTAAATTAATTGTTAATAGGTCTTCTAAATTATCTAGCTTTATGCCCAAACTAATTACAAGTATAATAGTAACCATTGAAATTTGCATACCTCATGGGATTTGGTTGTCTGATCTGATTTGTATTTAATCTATTTGCACCATCATTCCTTGTATGATGATTTGTATTCAAAGTTTAATTTCTTGGTTCACATTAGTCTTCATCTTATCTTGAGTTAAATTATTTTGTTCTTCTTCATATCTAAGACCCATTTTATCACTATTATGCTTTTGACCACTCAAAATATTATCTAGATCAAATGAGCTCTTTTCAAATCTCATAAATGTCTTCACCTTACTAGATGTATTTTCTAACTCAGATTTCAAAGAATCATTTTTAGAAACATACTTTGAACATTCATCTTCTTTATATTTTAGGCTTATAGATAAAATTTCTAGTTGACAACTGAGATTATTGATCATATCTTCATGATCCTTGGTATCTTCATTAATTTGTGCCTCTACACACTACATTGATCCTCATAGTCCTTGAGTTTATATTTAATTTTCTTATTGATCTTCTTTTCAATATATAGTTCTTAAAGATCATTCATCAATATAGTCTTATAATCCACCTCATCTTCATCCTTGTCCAAATCACTCAAAGTAGAGTCCTTATGATGTGATTAACTTCCTTCCTTAATCATGAATGGCTTCATCTTCAGTAGGACCATCAGCTTCATGATCATTTTCTAAGTCAATGTCTTCACTCCCATCTGATGAGCTAAAATCTTCTTTGGTGTAAAGACTCTTCTTTTCTATGAAGTACTTCTTGTTGTTTTAATGAATTTATTTCTTATTATTAGAAAGAAGAAAATAAGAAACCAAGTATGGGTATGGTTAAAAAACCTGATGGATAGTGCATGCATTGAATCAAAAGATTGTGAAGAGCTCCTCTTTGGCTTTGGAGGATAACCTATAGATAAAAAAGCACTAAAGTAAACTTGGTTTTTAAACAAATAGTTGGGTGGATTGCCTAACTATAGCTAGATATTTGAACCAATATCTTCCTTAGGGGATCTTAATCCACACATTTTAAATAATTAAGATTATAAATTAAAAAGAAGGGTACTTACATCAATATATCAAAGGGTACTAAAACTGAATACAAGAGAGCTTACTAAGAAATACGCTAAAATTATTAAATTAGTGATAAAATAATTAATACTAGTGTTAAAATAATTAATAATTAAGGGTTCTTTAAATAGGTAGGACATAAAAAATTAGGTTTGGTTGGGTTTAGGTAGATGAAATCAATTTGCTAGTTTTTAGTGCCATAGTGATCGTTAGTGGTTGAGTTGACCATCCGTGGTTAAGGTGTTTGGCAATGGTTAAGGTGACAATCAGTGGTTGGATAGACCATCAATGGTTGAGTCAACCATTGATGGTTATTATGTCTAGATCTGAGTTGATAGATTGCTAATTGATGAGATCTAAAATATGGATTTTGAGAGGTAGATAAGGCCTGGGTTGGTTGAAAAATAGAAATAAAGTAGATGATTATTGAGAAATATATACTTTCCTTAACATAAATTAATTGAGTTAATGATTGAGGTAGTTATTTTTTTGGTGGAATATAACTCAATTTTGATAGAGTAATGGTGCCTGAAGGCTTGGTGGAGAGGTGGTGGAAAATTCACTCTCTGATATGATTGCTAGATTACTGATGGTGATTGACTTGTAAGAAAGAAACTCCTAGATGCACATGTTCTTGATAAAAATTGTAGGTTTTTAGATGTTTTTAGATGGATCTTAACCTCTTTTCTCCTCTATCTTATAGGCAAGGTGAGACAATTACAATAGTATGTGAACTAGGCTTTCTAAAATTAACTCATCCATGTCATGGCTCATAACTAAAATTAAAAAGGCTATTTTTAAAAAATCAAGGTGGGTAATTGACATGTTTTTGGTTGAGGAGGTTCACCCTAACCATTGATGGTTAGGGTGACTATCGATGGTTACCCTAACCATTAGTGGTTGAGTGTCAAGGTGTAAAAGACTAGGTTGAGGTAGTTAAGTTAAATTGATTGAGGGTTAGTTCCATCAAGGGTCAAAAGGATAAATGGTCCCTAGGGGGTCCTAAGGTGGTTTAAGGGGTGTTTTAATATTTGGATTTGTATTGTAAATATTTACAGTGCCTAAATTTATCCCTTTTTATTATGTGTCTTGAAATAAATAAGCTACAAAATAAAAATTGATTTCTAGGTTGAAGGTTTGCTTATTGACCTGAGTATGGGAGGATGTATTCCCCCTCAAACTATGAGGTGATGAGGTGAAAACCAAATTGGGTGTAGTTTTGACTAGGTAGGTGATGGTGATGACAAAGGTAGATGATAAGTTGGGCACTAAAGTACAAATAGGAGTACAAAGTATGACAAAAGGTAAGATAATCAAGATCACACAAAGACAAAGTTTCCATAGTCTAAATTAATAAAGGTAGAATCTAAGGGACAAGTGACCAATGTATCACAGGATTGTATTTAGGCATGGTAGCTAGGTACACCTGTTAGTCTCTTAGATTGGTTAGTGTTGTTATGGGTATCCAAAGTAGGAAGTGCTCCCATGGAAATATAAATAGGTCAAGTGTCATGGGTATTTAAGGTAGGAAGTGATCCCAAAATACATAAGTGGGTTAGGTAAGAATGAGGTCGCACAAATTTAAAAGGGGGTCAACATGAAAATGTTGTCACTGTGGTCAAGGGACCAGGCACAGCATGTCTTAAAAAGTGCATGACTTAGGCCAAAATTAACCAACTATTAGGTGATGAGGTAGTTAGAGTGGGTGAAGAAGGGAGTCTTTAATTAAAAATGGGTACTAGGATGCAAGTGTATAAAAAACTAAAGTGACACCCTAATCATCAATGGTTATGGTACCCAAGGTTGACCATCGATGGTTAGCCTGACCATCAATAATTGAGTAGAAATCCTAAAATTATAGAATACAAAAAATTAAAATGAAATTTCATTTTCACTATTTGCCTATTGACTTCTATGCTTCTATGTTATCTAGTGATTTGTCACTTGGTATGTAGCTGAAAGAATGTTTGATTAAGTGTGCTGGTTGAAGTGGATTTTTGGATTTGTTAAGCATTCATGCTGAGGTGATCAATTGGGACCATAATACAAAGTGGATGAGGGCATAGTTGAGTAACTAGATGTGGACTCTGACCTTGATAATGATTAAGGAATGAGGTAGGTGGTGTATTATGCTTATATATTAGGTAATTTGGGTCTATTATTTAGGTGAATTTGGTGACTTTGTGGTTGATTTAATATGATTTTAAGGGTTTTCCCTAAGCGGTTTTTTGGGTAAATTAAGAAAATTTAACCCATGAAATTGGAATTAGAAGAAGGTTTTAGGTTGGGGATACGTAATTAGGTAGTTTTAGGTGGCTATTTTGTTGAGTTTTGGTGTTTTTTTGTATGTAGGTAGAGTAGGTCAAAGGTTTTACCACTAATGGTCACACATAGTGACCATCAATGGTAAGACCCAACTATTGACCATCAAGTATGACCATCGATGGTCAACCACTGAAGGATGATGCTCACATGACTGTTGATGGTTGTAAAGAACATTGATAGTTAGCACTTTGAGAAGGTAAGGTTCTAATGCTTATTGAAATTTGAAAAGTTTGGAATGTTTTAAGGAAAAAAAAGGAGTTAAGGGTAGTTGAGGATACCAAGGTGTAGGTTCAAATGCTCATATGTTAACATGTTTAAAGTGTTGAAAAGGCTTGACATTGGTTTTTGATGGCTCTAAGAAGGTTGTAGGAGATTTTTTACATGTTTAGAGTTAGATATTATTAGGTAGAAACATGATGAATTTGATATGTTTGGATAGGTCTAAGAATAAATGGATATTGAAGACTATAGGTGGATAAAAAGGTTGACTATTTAGGTGGGTCTGGGTAGAATGATCAAAAATGAAATGTGTGAGCTAAATTGATTTTTTTATAGGCACAAGACTAGATCTAGATAAGGGATCATGTTTATAAGATCTTCATGGAGGTTCACAATGGGATGACTATAAACGAGTTAAGGCATATCGAGTAGGTTGGCCTTGGGGCCATGGTTCACTATTAGTACCTACTTTATGATGCAGCTATGATCATGGCTATTATCAAGAGATGGTACCTAGCTATGAATTTTTATTTCCAACAAGGAAGATCACCATCCTACTAGAGGATGTGATTAGGATTACATAGCTACCCATTTGAGGGGAGGAAATTTACCACATTGAGAGTGAGGAACAAGATGACCTCATAGAGCTAATATATGGTGAGGATTAGGTCCATGCTAAGTTGCATTCTGATGGATTTAGATATAGGCCATTATACCATAGGGTTCTAGTAATTTGATGTCTAGTGATGATGATGATGATGATGACGATGATGATGATGGTGGTGTCTTGTTTTGAATTTCCAAATTTAATTAGTGGTCAGTTTACATATCTACTACTTGGAATTCTAGTAGAGATGTTATTAGATAAGACTATGTTTGGATGGGTTCCCATTTTGTTGGCTTAGATTTATAGAGAGCTCTAGGAATTTAGAGCTCATAAATGATATGGTATCAGTATTGGGTTCATGTTCCATTATTGGGCATATAAGCATATTTGGGTTTTTTAGTTGCTAGGGTTACCTTAGGATGGATACACTCAGGTGCATTTCACCATGGGTTTCATTTAATGAAGGGGAGACTATGCATTGATAGGTGTTAAAAGTAGTGCCAAAGATATTGACTAGTTTATAGATGCCTTGGAGGGTTCCCTATGAAAATAATTCAATTCGCACTAGTCCCTTTGGCAAGCATACTCAGTTTGAACTCCAATAGTCATATATTTGAAAACCAATAGATATTTCCTTGGTGACTTGGTATAGAGACCATATGTGGGTTAGCCTAGGTGGTCCTAGTACAGTTATCATACCCTATCATTATAAATTTAGTGATGGACATATGGGAGGAGAGAGGGGGAGATAGAGTTGATCCCCTTTGATTGAGTTTGGTGATAGTTTAGTCTTGTGTAGGGGATTCTTGCTCCTTTTTTGAGATATAGGAGAGAGGATGTAGATTTTCTACTTCTAGATATGTAGCCATAGGATGTAGTATTAAACCATGAGGAGCTACTAGCTAGAACAACAATAGATGATGCTAGTTTTATGGATGAATATGTAGCATGGTACTAAGGCCTATACATAATAGTGGATGTGGATCTCTCATGTGCATAGGTATTGGGTGGAGGTCAAGATGGGTAGGAATAAGTAGCAATAGCAATGGCAAGGCCCAGATTATAGGCTTATAGGGATAAGTGACCAATCTACAAGGCCATATCATCATTTTATAGGGTCAATTTGCCACTATTATATTTAAGATAGATAGGGTGAGGACCACCCTTGGTTTTATGATGTAGGAGAGGGATACCATAAGGTAGAGGGTAGGGGTAGAAGAAAAATAGGTAACACCACCAAGTTTCACTCCTATAGATTGATACCTAGCTATAGTAGAGGAGTTATGATATTATGAGGTTATTATATTAGCATAGTTACTAAATGAGCTCAGATGAGGAGAGTACAGAGCCATTATAGTAGGTGGTATGACTATGGCTACTTTAGGATAGTGGGAATCTATAGTTAGTTGGTAGGTAAAGGGCACTCCAAGAGGGCTAGCACCAGATGATAGTGTAAAATTAGGAGGGGTCAGTGGTAGTGGTGCCCCAAGGGCTTAATTTACATGATGTATATGTTATATATGTTTTAATTTTTGATACTAGCTTGTGTGTTGATGATGAAAGGTATATATGAGAGAGATTTATACATTTATTACATTTATTATTTATGTGGACATACAATGATGTTTATTAGACTCATTAGATGTGTGTGTGTGTGTGTGTGTGTGTGCGTGCGTGTGTGTGTGTGTGTGTGTGTGTGTGTGTGTGTGTGTGTGTGTGTGTGTGTGTGTGTGTGTGTGTGTGTGTGTGTGTGTGTGTGTGTGTGTGTGTGTGTGTGTGTGTGTGTGTGATCTTATTTATTTCACCTACACATGGTTATTATTATTTTCATGTTTGTGCTCATTTATCATGGTGTAATGATTATCATTTGGTTTGTATGGCTTATGGTGTGATGTTTATATTGCTTATGATTTAGGTGTATGTTATGGTTGTGTAGAGATTGATATATGCTTAGCTAGGCATGAGATGATTTGGATTTATTGTTGTGATATTTCACATGCGAAATCTTAATGGGTATACACTACATTAATAAAATTTGGACATGTGGTAAGAAATGGCTGATATTTTTAGATTCTTATGGATGTTATTACTTTATGATGCTAGTCATGGTTATGGTTGTTTTTATGGGTATATTTATGACATGCTAATTATTTTTGGATCTCATTGTGTTTATACATGTTAACATTGAGTTTATTGCTTATGGATGTTATTATCATATATGGTATGGTAATGTGGATGTTAATTATTCTTCTACTAATTATGAGGTTTTATGGCTATGGTTATACTTATTTTTAATGGTTATGATAAAACACATGAGGTAGGTTACTTATCAAGACTAGATGGGGGAACAAAGAATATAATCAAGAGACAAAATGCCATAATGAAAATATCAACTAGTCATGACAAGGTAAGAAGAGGGAATGATGATTCTTCATTGACAAGGACTAAAATAAAACTAAAGTTGGATTGACTTAATAAATGTAAGCCCTTTGAATGCTTCATATTAGCATTCAGTAGTTGGCTAAAAAGGTGTCCTCACCACATAATGTCAAGTGAGCTCAAAAATCCCTTACATATAGGGGAAAAGGGGAGATGGGTGAAAATGGAATCCTATTGTGAGATTAACATGTCTTCATTGTAGGTGTCTAAAAGACTAGGGTAAACAAGCCTATGCCAAATTATGTAGAGTAATCGATGCAAGAAGTATATATTCAAAATTCAATTGTAGCTTCTACCTTATCTTGTTTTTTAAGAGCTGATTGGAGCTTTCAAGATTATTTTGATTTTTTTATTATGATAATGGTTATTTTGATAATTGTTTTATGTGGGAAGTTGATCGATGTGGAAGCTTCTAAGAAATTGCTATGATTTTAATAAATACTTACTTAGCCATCCTTTTAGGGAGTGGTCTAAGTTTATCTTCTTTGTTTAATGCTTTTTGATAGTTATCCTTTGATAGAGTATTACACCTTACGTTTTGGAAATTTCTAATAAATTTTCAATAGTTTTACTTCAAGAGAGTAGTCTGTGAATGTTAAGATTGACCCATAATTACTAGTGATTGGGATTTTATTATTTTTCTTTGATTTTGTTTGACATAGACTTGCTTAGGCTGACTTAGTACATCACCTTCATGGAGGTGAAACCAATAGCACAAGAAGGTTGGTTAGATGTAAATAGGTTTAGCTAACAATGATCATGGGGATCCATCTTAAAAAGGGTTAAAAGGTAACATGAGAACCATGCCATGGGTAGAGCCATGGTACCCATTATTCAAGATTAAGATATGTCAATGACAGATAATCACATGATTAATTTTTAATCAATTATGCCCTAAAAGAGGGATATGAATATGGGTAGATATCAATTAATGAGCTTAAGTTAGAAAAAATGTGGGGTTGATTATTCTTAATGAAAGAATAGGCTCTAGGTGGCTTTTGAGAGAAGAAAACTAGTAATCTCATGATCCATAATTATGGGTTATGATGTAAATTCTAAGATAATTGAAAGCAAACTCACCTCACTTATTTTTTTCCATGTTAGTGACATGTTGATTTTCCTTTAGAATGATTTATCTGATGTTGAATTCTTGTAATTTAAGGTAATTATTATAGGCATTCTTGATACACTCTTGGTATAAATGAAGATGGGTGAGGACTACTAGGTGATGCTCATCGAGTAGGTCAAGTTAGGCTAGTTGTTACTGACAGTAATCATCCTCCAAAATAAAATCTTGAAAATATATGTGAAGAGAAGGGATCTAGACTTCAAGAGGTAAGATATCCTCTACTCCAAACATAAGATAAAATGTGGTAGAGCTCGTAGGGGTTCTAATGCTAGTATGATATGCCCACAAGGTGAAGGGGATGTGAAAATGCCAATCCTAACCAAATGCATGGACCATTTTAGTTATCATGTTATTCAGAGTTATGTTATAAGATTCTACCTATCTATTCATTTGAGGATGATAGGGTGAGGAGAAACTTAACTTAATGTTGAATGTATCACATAGACCCTAAGCTTGCTTTTTATTAAATTATTTACCATTATCAATGATAATTTTCTGAGGAACACCAAAGTGCTAGATGATATGATGGTTGATAAAGTTGATAATCATTTCCACCTTAGTCAAGACTAGAGGAATAACCTCAACCCACTTGGTAAAGTACTCAGTTATAGTGATAATCAAATGGTGTTTCTATAAGGAATGGGGATTAATTTCCATAATGAGATCTAGACCCCATTATGAAAAAGGCCAAAAATTATTTAAAACTTGAAGGTTATGGCTTGGTGTGTGATGTAAATTATCATGTTATTGATATTTGACATACTTTTTCACATAATCACAATAAACCTTGTTGAGGATAGGCTAGTAATAGCTGAGGTAAAGGATGCGCTTAGCCACAAAAAGGTCACTAAAGTGTCCCCCACAAATACCATCATGTGTTTCCTTAATAGTGTGAAAGGCTTCATGACTACGTAGGCAACAAAAGAGGAGGCCATCAAAGCTACATTTATAAATAATTCCTCCCATAATGGTATAGTGAGAGGTAATCTAAGCAAAATATTTTCAAGCATTCTTAGAGAGGATAGAAATAACTATGACAAGGTTAAGGTAGCCAAAGGTTTGTTGATACCAAAGGTGAGGTTGGGTATCCTCCACATTGAAAATAGGGGGGAATCTGGTTTGACATAAGATGGTTAGGTAATCCTATAAATAATAATAGACAACTTAGAATCAGAGGGTATAGATGGTATCTAAGAGGTAAATGAAGTCATGGTTTTGGAAAACTTATTGGTATATTATGGGTTTGATTAGATGTTGTAGTGCTCAAATGATGATAGGAGTTCATCAACTAGTTATTTTTACTACTATAGACATCATTATTACATTGGTAAGAGTCCTTGTTTTGATTGACCACAATTTGGGAGTCACCAAACATATTGATTATTTTGACTCTAAGGGTCAAGGTAGTCTAAAGGCCTATCATTAGGGCTTCATACTCAACCATATTGTTGGTACATTCTAAATCAAGATTGAAGGATAAAGGGAGAGGTTCACTATCAAAGGGGATAAAGATGATATGAATTTCCCCACCACATTGAAATTTTGATCCATCAAAATATATGGTAC
Organism: Torreya grandis; assembly: GCA_037957365.1. Classification (NCBI taxonomy): domain Eukaryota; kingdom Viridiplantae; phylum Streptophyta; class Pinopsida; order Cupressales; family Taxaceae; genus Torreya; species Torreya grandis. Next base: position 352,991 of record JARHVA010005936.1, read on the forward strand.
TTGATAGGTGAAATTTGCTTGAGATAGGGTCATGACCGAATCATCAAGGAACTCAAGAGGAGGATGTTGGCTATCTGTTAATGGTGCTTCAACCAATTAGTCAGAAATGACTTGCCCCTTAATTGGTTTCTACTGGAGGAACTAAATATCAAACTCTACTAAGATCATGAGCCACTTGGCCATATGTTATTTTTGGTATGGATTAGAGTACATGTACATGAGTGGGTTAGTACTGGTAATGGCATAAGTTTTATGGTTAATAAGGTAGTGGTAAATTTTGGTGGTCATAAAGACTAAATCTATGTAGAGTTTCTCAGTATGAGTGTATCGAGTCTCATACTCTAAAAGTGTGTGACTAATGTATTATACAACTTAATCTCTATATTGTCCATCTTGATGAAGCATCATTACCCCTAAGGAATCATCAATCGTATAGATATATAATTAAAAAGGTTGGTCATCCTTAGGAGGGGTAAAGATAGGTGGAGATAAAAAGTAGTATTTGAGTGAATCAAAGGCCTTTTGATAATTTCTATTCCACTTGAAAGAGACATCCTTATTTAGAAGGTGGTGGAAAGGTTAACACTAATTCAAAAGCTAAGAAATGAAATGATGAATGGACTAAATCTTCTCTTGTAAGATTTGAAGTTTCTTAAGGTTGGTGGGAGGAAGCATGTCTAGGATTTATTTGATTTTGGTGGTATCAACTTTGATTCTTAAAAGGGAAATAATGAAACCAAGAAGCTTTCTTGATAATACCCCAAGAATGTACTTCTTAGGGTTGAGGCAGACATGGTAATGTATAAGTCACTCAAAGATGATCTAAAGAATGGCTAAGTGATCCTTTTAGAGTTTGGATTTGCCAAAGAGGTCGTCCACATAGTCTTCTATAATATTATGGATAAGGTCATAGAAAATGTAGGTCATGAAATGTTGGTAAGTTACACCAATGTTATGTAACCTTAAAGGCATGACTCTATAGTAGAAGGTCCCCCATGGGGTGGTAAAAGTGGTTTTATGTTGATCTTTATAGGTGATTAATATTTGATTGTAATCTAAGAATCCATACATGAGAGATAACATCTTATTTCTAGATGTAAGATCAACAAGATGGTCGATGTTGGGTAGAGAGAAGTCATCTTTGGGGTAGGCAAGGTTGAGGTCATGAAAGTCCACATAAATACGTAGTCCACTAATTGCTTTAGTGATAGGCACAAAATTTGAGACCCATTAAGGGTATTCAATAGGATAAATTAAGTTGATAGATAGGGGACATTGAAGCTCTTCTTTGATGGTAAGGGCTATGTGAGGATGAATACACTAGAGGTTTTGATTGATAGGTTTAGAATCATGGTGAGTGACTATGTTATGGGTAGTAATGATAGGGTTAATAATAGGCATATAACTATAAAACCAAGAAAAGGCTATGTTGTGGTCTTAGAAGAAAGAGGGGAAGTCCTAAAATTCCTCAGCATTCAATGATTGGCCAAGTTTGATGATGTAAGGGTAATCTAGAGTACCCAAGTTGATATCCATGGTGGATTCATTAAACATGGTTCAGGTCTTGGAGGGAAGGGATTTTTGGATTGAAGAATATGAGGAACTAAGGTAGGTGAGGATAGAATCATCATCATAACACTACACAATGTTAATGGTAGGAAAGTCTTATCTTATCATCTTAGGATGGGTCAAAGGGATGGTTATGATTTCCCATTCCTTATGATATGTCAAGGGTTTGAGTTTGATTATGTTGATTAATTTTTTTAAGGTGTAATGATGTTATCATCCTTACATGCAAGTGGATGCAAGGTTGGTGAGGAAGGGGTATCTTCTTCAACAATGGTGGAATTAGGTGTTCTAGGTTTCTTGGATTTCTTCTTGTTAGGCAAGATGAAACCAAGTCCATGTTTCTCATGTGGCTTCTTAGTTTGGATGGCGACCAATTCATGTGGGCCATGCTCATATCATTTAAGAATAAAACCTTTCCAAGCACACTGATGTTGGTATATCTTAGAAAAACATGGTTTATCAATGTAAGAGAAACCAATGGTGAATGGTTGAGGTAGATGAGAGGTATTATAAGTATCAAGGGATTTGTAATTTCACCCATAGATAAAATGGGTCTAATGGCTAGGAGATCCAAAAGGAATGATAGTTTTGACACTAGGGTCATATTTTAGCTAGTTGGTAATTTGCTCATACTCATCAGGAATAGCAAAAGCATCAATTTCTAAAAGGTGATACTCCCCCAATGAAAGGAAATGGAACATGGATTCCAAAAGGTCTATGATATGGGTTTGGTACAAATGTATAGAGGAGCTAGTTAATGCCTCATTAGGAAAAGGGGATATGATATCCACTTTGGTGGTTGAAGGTTGGATATTAGCCATTGAAGGTATGTTGGATGGGTGTATGAGGAAATCATTAGGGTGGTAGGTCATATTTCATGTTGAGAAAGGACTTGGGTCATTTTGGATGGTGATGACTTGGCCTTTGTGCTAAAACTTAATGCAATGGTGGATGGTAGAGGGAATGCAACCCATGGAGTGAATCCAAGGCCTTCCCAATAAGATGTATTATAATTCAACTTCTACAACATCAAATAGTTTTGGTAGCCTATAGGGTTATACATAGATATGAAGGAAAATAGTTTCCAATGTAGTGGCCATTTGAAGGAATGAAGAAGAGTCAAGGATTTGGATATAACATTGTCTGGTACGTTGAGTTAGTTATATGTATGAGAGGAGATGATGTTAATATTAGATCCCCAATCAATCATAACCTATTTTATGTGGGTTTTGTTGATGTAGGTCATGATAAAGAGGAGGATTTGGGTCCTTATGGTTGATGGAAGGTATTTTTGAATCCTTGAAGGTAACAAGGTTGGAAATTTGAAGGGCATCAATAAATATGTCTAGAGGTTGGGGGTCTTTGGGTTAGACCTCAATGGATTAAAAAGCCTCTATTAGTTCTTGGGGGTGATGGGGAGAAGTAGAGATTAACTCATACAAACTCATCTTCATCAAGGTCTGATGAAGTTGTTTGAGGATAATGCTCTTGATGGATTTTAACAGGTTAGATTAGTAGGCACCTAAGATAGATACCATGGGTTTGGTCAAGGATGGAGATGGTTGGGTATAAGTTAGTTGGGAGTTTGAGGAGGGGTATTTAAAGTGAATGGACACCTTATCCTTCCCATTATACATATATTGTACTCTTGTGACCATGTTTATAGTATGGATAGAAGGAGAAGTTGAGGTAGTAGACTGGTCAGAGTCATCTTCACTCTAAGGTGAAAGTGGAGGATTGGGTGAGTGTTGGTTAGGTATGGTGTGTGGTTAGGTTCATAAGGGGATTATAGGAGGTTTATATATTAATATATCATCCTCATCATAAAGTTTATGGATTATTGTTTGGAGAGCTTTGAAATTCTCTATTTCATAACTAGGTGTCTTATGATAAGCACAAATTTGGTGATCATTGTACTAGTCAAGTTTTGAAACTTGAGGGTCAAATGGTCTAATGAGAGTTAGGGGTAAATAATAGGTTTTTAATAACCTATGTAGAATGGTCAAATAGGATTTGGATAAGGATGGTAAAGATTTATCAAATTTTTCTCTAGTAGTTGAGGTAGGAGGTTATTTGGAAATATGTTTAGTAGTGGTTACCATGGGTAAGGTGGTATGTTTGGTTGATGGCTTTGGTTTAAGAAAGGAATTTGATAAGCTAGAGGTGCAATATCTCAAGCTATGTGTCTTAGGTGAATCTAAGAGTAATTATGAAGGCATAACCAAAAGAGGTGGTGAGGATTTCATAGAGGTAACTAGCCTCTTATTCAAGGTAGAGGGATGAGGCCCTGGAATGGAGGGTAAAGATGAGGGAAGAAAAGTTTGGGTCTACCATCATTCATGTGGTTTCACCTCTATGGTTGATTTGGTTTAGAATTTGGTTAGTGGGATTGAGAGGGCTAGGTACACTATCATAGATGGGTGACTAAGGCTTGGTGTAGGAAGGATACCAATGTTCTTGGCATATCTAGGTGGCATGATAGGAGAGGGATTGGCTACATGGGTATTGGTTGGATTAAGTGGTTAGTGATTGGTTAATCTGGTAAAGGTCTTAGTTGGTTGGCTAGAGGGTTTGGTTGTTTGGGTAGATATGTTAAGAGATTGTCCAATGGAAGTGATGGTTGGTCTAATTGAGAAAGGGTTAGAGGCTTTGGTTGGGTAATATAAAGGAGTCTTAATTACTACTAGAAGGTGGCTCGATCTATGTTAAGGATAGAGATAAAATCTAGTTTCTACACTATAATAGAGAAGGGTTTATAGGTTGGTTTGTTTCCCTGAATGGTGGACCTAGAAGCTAACCCCTTATGTGGAGACATAGGGATGGTAACCTCATCCTTTTACTCAATCAAAGGATGCAAGGTTGGGATAGGTGGTTCCTCCATAAGAGAAGTAGGCATGGGGTTTTTATCCTTATGAATGATCTATAAAGAGGGATTGGTTAGTTTGATAGCTAAAAGTGAGGGTCAAATGGTGATGGTTGGCTATTCCAATATATTAGTGAAAAGGGTGGCTATTGGATCTACTACATCAATAAGTAGAGGAGGAGAAGATGGTGTTTCCTTGCTTTGAGTATCTGAAAGAAGGGAAGGTAAGTCCACTATCTTAATAAGTGGAGAGGGGTGAGAAATAAATGGTTTGGTTAACATGTTCTTTATTAATGAATGTGTCAAGGACAATGTTAATTATATTGGTGTTATTATAGAATTTGACATTATTGCTCTTATTCTTGGTAGGAGAATGGTTTTGGAAGGGTTACCTAAATATATCAAGGGTTTGGTTTGATGGTACATTTGGGTTGTCCAATGTAAGCTCCACCTTATCAATGAGGGATTAGATAAGGCTCTTTAAAGTGTTTCACCTACTAACATCATGTCCTATTTCTCTATGAAAGGCACACAAATCATTATCATTGTACCCACTAGGTGTGGGGGATGAGAGGACTCAAATTATTAGGGTGGTTTGATAGGAGGAAGTTGAATGATATTGGATTTTAATAAATTCTCCAAGATGCTTCAAAGCATAAGATTCTTCAAGTAGCGTGAATTGCTTTTGGTTTCTATGAGTTTGGTTCCTTGGGTTTATCTTAGAGGAACTAAAGTAACTAGATTAGTTAATATAAGGTGGAGGAGTGGACTTAAGGACAACCACATTTTTTTCCCCTTATTCTTGGTATTTGTATTTTGAATGTTTTTTGATATAGAGGAATACACCTCATTGGTTTTATAGGTTGATTTATTGTTTTTGAGCTTAATCTTTCCTTCATCAATGGCTTGGTTTTCCAACTTACGTGCTATGGTGAAATCTTCATCGAAGGTTCAAAAGCTGTGGACACATAGTGTAGAAGAGATATGTTTGGCATGTGCCTAAGCGAATAGATCTATGAGTTTAGGTTGAGGTGGGTAGATTAATAACTATTTGATAATGCTCCTCTAGTCAGCCATAAAATTAGTAATGGATTCATCTTCAAATTGTTGAATAGAATAAAGGTTGATGATAGACACTTTCTTGGAGATATTTATTGAAAAGTGATCCAAGAAGGTTTTAGCTAGTTGGGTGAAGGATAAGATGGGATTTTTAGGTAAGGAACTATATCCCACGTCTAGTTCTCCATGAGATAACTATGTTCTTCTTCCATATCTTATTCCCACTTCTTCCTAGAATTCACCTACATTGCTTCCTCAAAACATTCTATTTATCCACTATTAGTAAGTAAAAAATAACTCAAAGATGGAGAAAAATATTCAAGAGGTTTTGTTACCCTAAGATACCTTATTACTGTAGGCTATTGGGGTTCCTGTGTAGGGGGGTTCTTGAGCTATCTCCTTAGACACTTTACCATTTATAATATCATCCAACACTATGTACTCATTTTTTCATGTTCTTACAACTGATCCTTATACATGACTATTTATTTAAAGATAACATCCCTAGACTGGAATATTTTCTTGTCTCTAAGACTTCAAACCTAGAAACAAAATTCATCTTTACCATAATTAATAAAGGTGTATCTCTCATACTTAGTTTCTAACTTGGATCTATCCGTCTTGGGAACATAAACCAATACCTCACATCCAAATACCTTAATAAAATAATAATTAACTTTCTTACCAGACCAACCTTTCTTAGGTATTCCTCCATCCAAAGGCATTGAAGGTCCTCTATCAATCATATATACCTCTATGCTAATTAATTCTACCCAAAACATTAGGGAAAGCCCTACATGCAACATCATGCTCCTAACATGCTTCATAATTTCCCTATTCATGCACTTTGAGACTCCATTCTCCTATGGTGTCCCTAGAACCATCATTTGCTTATGAATTCCATTCTATGAATAGTAATCATCAAATGCTTTTCTACAATAGTCACCTCCATAATTCAACCTGAGATATTTCAACTTGAGACATATTTAATTCTTAAATAAAGCTTTTCATCTCTTAAATGTTTCAAACACATAATATTTCTTCTTAATTAAATAAACCCAAACTTTCTTAGTTTCATCATCAATAAATGTAATATAATAATTTGAACCACTGATAGAAGATATCTAAGATGGCCCCCATACATATGAGTAAACCAAACCCAACTTATTCTCCTTATTTTTAGGTCCAAACCTAAATAAATTAATTTTCATTTGCTTCTCACACACATAATCATCATAAAATTCTAAATCAACCTATTTCAATCTAGGCAACTTGTATTTCAGGATCTTCATGCCCTTTCAGCTCATATGATCAAGCATGTAGTGCCACAAAGTTGCATCTCCATCTACAACAACTAAATTACAATGATAAAAAATACTAATCAAATGAAAATATCTAATTTTCTTACCTCTCAAAACCACAAGATCACCCTTGGTAGCTTTCCAAGAGTCTACTGAAAACATCACCAAACAACCCTCATTGTCTAATTGCACTGCTAAAATTAAATTCCACCTTAACTATGGGACATGTCTAACATCATTTAGTATCCATGTGTTCCCATTATAAATCTTCACTTGAACACAACCTTTCCCTACTATACTACATGGTTCATCATAACCAAGATAAACATGTCCAAATCTCGTTGAACATAATCCATAAAATGATGCCTATGTGGGCTAGCATGAAAATAAGCCCCTAAATCTAATACCTAATATTTAGAAACATTATCCAAGGAAAGAATTAGATCATCCTAACTAACATTACCTATTATTATATTTACCTCCTTGGTCTCCTCATGTTTTGTCTTGTCTCAATGTTCCCAACATTCCTTTGTGTGTCCACTTTTCCCATAGTGCCAACACACCATCTTGGTTCTAGATTTTGATCTTATTTGACCCTTTGAATTTCTATGGTTTCCTTTGTTTCTATCCTTTTATCTCCCTCTAGTTTCCACTATCAAATCATTTCCTAAAGATGATTCCTCAGTGTTCTTCCTTCACATTTGCTCACTAAGAATCACACCTATAACATCCTCAAACATTAAACTTCCCTTAATAGGGATGACATTACTCAAAACCATAACCAAGCTATCCCAACTATCTGGTAAGAAGCACAAAATAAATAAATCCTTAACTTCATCTTCAAATTTAATACCAATAGAAGTTAGCATACTCAGAACTGTATTAAAATTATTCAAATGATTAGCTATAAAACCATTTTTAGACATTTTCATATTAAATAACCTTTTCATCAAAAATATTTTATTAGAGGCAGAGTAATTTTCATATAACTTCCCTAATTTATTCATTAGACCAAATTTAGTCATCTCCTCTAAAATATTGAAGGCAACTAAAGATGGAAGGCACAACCATATGTCTCCTAGTACTTTCCTATCAAGTAAATTCCAATCTGATCAATTCATACCTGAAGGTTGTCATATTTTCCCCATCAAATGGAGATGAAGATCCTTTTTAGATAATTAATCTTCCATCTACACCTTCCAAAATCCAAAATTCTTCCCATTAAATTTTAAAACTCTAGATTTGCCATTATCTGCCATAGCTCCCACTCAAGCTAATATCTTTCCCTATAATTCACCACTTTAAAAAACCAACTAAAGCTAGCTTTGACACTAGTTGTTAGGAATAAGTGATTAAAATTAACTTGTTATGAAATAATATGCAACATATAAATCTTTCCTTATAATTATAGTAGCAAAGACATATGGAAGAAAAATTTAGATCTAAGCCAAAATAACACATAACATCGATATAACATGGTTCACCCAATGTGGGCTACATCCACCAAGAGGATCTCAATAACATTATAAAAATGAGTAAAAAGACTCTAAACAAGAAAGCTCCCACAAAGATAATTTTCTCTAACCCAAATTCACACCAAATTTACCAAGATGCAAAACTACACCTCAAAACTGATCACACTAATTATAAAAAAAATGCAGAGCTTAAAATCAATGCAAAATACAATGAATAATGTGTTACCCCTCTCCCATATTTATACTTTTCAAAATCCCTTGAAAAATTGACCATAACCATAAGGATAACCATATCCCTACTAAATAAAGCACAAAATAAGGGAGGTTTCAACCACATAATCACTTGATTCTCTCAACACCTTTAAATCATACCCACTTCCCAAAAAATGTGGCACAAAAAATGAAGTTGTTAAAATTCGTCCCACCATTGTAAAAGGTAAATATTTCATGTTAAAATTGTCCTGATAATTTTATTTTTACCTTAGGATGTTAAAATGAACTCCAAATTTAACATCTAACTCTCTCACATACAAATCTCTCTCAAATCTCTTCACAATCACTCGCTTACAATTATATAAATTATCATATTTGAATTTATTATATATAGAAAGATCATGAATTAAAAATTCTACAATAATTCTTGTTAGACACAATACAAGCCTTGACCCTTAGGGCATCTTGCATGGGTCACACTTAAGCACAATCCATTTTCAAATAGGCCTAAGTCACTTTTAGGTCCTATGGAGACCCATTCAGTTCTTTGACACTTCTCTAATAAAACTAAAACATAGGAACGCTTTCCAAAAGTATGAAACCATTACACATGATCTATAGGTCCTCTTTAAGTGACAACAACCATCATAGTACTCTTTTAATTAAGCACAATTTTCTCAAACACTTCTTTGTACACACAGTCATTATGAGCAAACACATAGTCACCTTCTAAGAATTTATTTATACTACATATAATTGGTCAAACCTTCATAATGCACATAAAGCATACTCATGGAGTCTAAAACACTCCCTAATGTCTAGTTCACCATGAAACATCAAAACAACATCTAATTGATCTCAAATAATCTTCTTGGGTCACTTAAAATCTTAATAACTATGTTTGTACATACTTTTATATCTTCTAATCCATATTTCCACATGTTCCTTGGAGTCCTCTACCACTTTTATTTTTACTACATTAGTAAATTCATCATCTATAAAAATATATGGACAAATTACTAAGAACTATTTTTTCCCTTAGCAAATTAAAATATTCAAATGACAAGTCACAATTAAACCTCCAACATAATGCTCACATCTTGTGTCCTCTTAGTTTAAGATCAACTACATACTATTGATCTTGTCTGAAATTTAACATATAATCCATGAAAGCCAAATGTTAAACATATGATAGTTGATGTTATCTCAAGCAATCTTGAAATGTTGACTCCATGCACTCTATTAATCTCTATAGATCAACCAGGTCTTTAACTATCAATGCTCACCATTCAATCAATCTTTATGAACACCCGTTCATCATTGGATCCTTATCTTATCCCTTTGCTTAGTCATTAAACAATGTGCACCTATCCTCATCTCATTTCTTCCTAACTTCTTGGAGCAAATACACTCTGTCGATATTTCTTGATCTTTAACATGTGCAGAAATGACTATAGGAACCATTGAAATATGCCTGGAAGGCCAACTTTACACCTCAATAACTTCTTATGCACTTACTCACATGATCTAAAATTTGGACCATATGATCTCCTTATATAAGATAACCCAACCATATGTTAAAATTCTCCTAAAACCTTTATTCATGTTAGATATATTACCATTTAAATTCCTTATTAAAATCTTTTATCATAGACCCAACTATGTTTAAAAAAATTCTAGGATACCAACCTTGTTCCTACATAACTTTTGTCATGCTTCAACACATGATCTGATATTTATCACATATCAACTATGAAAAAAACTAAACAAACCCATATTATCACCTTATCCTAAAATGTACACACATGCAAGATATACCTTCATCAAAATGCTTGCTCGACTCTGCTTGAACCCTTTGCAAATTTGGCTAAGTATGGGAACTTGGTGAATTATGTCTGAGAAGCCAACTTTGAACCCTCATATATTTTATCATAGATTGATGCATGAACGAAGATTTAACACATAAAAACTAGGTATAAATTTGATCACAACAATATGACCACCTCCCCTTGACTTATCTAAACATGACAAGGGTGACATCAACAAACTACCTACTTAGATTTTATACCACTAGACCAAAACTATCTAGATGGAAACTATGGACTATCATATGAATTTCACTTATGCACACAAACTTTCAAATTATAGATAACATTTTAGGGATGTCTTTCACATACTCAAATCACCATACTCATATTTGAACATCTCTAATCATACCAAACCTAAAAATCAACCAAGCCTCCTTTAAACACACTAGGATAAGTACATTACACACTTTGTCATTGTTGATTAGGCTATCAAATCACTTCATCCATTCACCAAGACACCTCCATGACATCACCATGATATCACTAACAACTCTCCAACATATTATTGTATCTAAACTAAATGTAGGAGTGGCCATGCCATGCATGATGTTGATAATATGAGAAATAGGTATGAATATGAGTTAAAATGAGTGTATCTGAGTAAAATCTAAACATAATTTTCAAACTTGTGATTATACCTATGAAAATGTATACTATACCTAGTCTCCTATTCTATCTAATCTAGACTACCCTAAAGATGGGGCTATTAGACATTATCATAATGTAGTGTAAAGTAGCACCTATAGTGATAGTGCCCTAATTTGAGTACTAATGTCTATGTGGTCTAAAATCTAGGTGACTAAACTACGTTTTGAGTCCCTATTTTTTTTGTCTATCTAACATGTGTCTAGTTTTTGAAAATGAGCTTGTGTGCTGAAAATGATCTTTGAATAATAATGTAGGAATCTAATCTCTATGACAAACCCTTATGAATGTCCCATCTTTTGAGGTTAGTTATGTAACCTATGTAATAACTATATTCAAAATAAAATGTCTCTATAAAATGTAATAACTATAGCATATTCCTAAAATTAATATCTTCTTTTGGACTCTGCTTCAAAATAAAATCCTAACCCTTGACAATTTGCAGAAAAGAGGAATAAATGTGGTTAACAGGTGTATTTTATGCAAAAATGGATTTGAAGATAGATATCATATGTTTTTAAACTATTCCTACACTCAGCAAGTTTGGACTGAGATCCTTAAATTCTAGGGTATAACATGGGTACATCAAAAAAATGTGGATCTAGCTTTTAAAAGCTGGTGTTGCCCCTCAAAGAATCTCGATGTTCATTTTTTATAGAAATTAACACTTCTTGAAATATGGTGGGGTATATGGAAAGAAAGAAATAACAAAATATTCAAAAGTAAAGAACTTCCAAGATGGGTGCTTGGTCAGAATATTATTAGAGCTATTAAGGAGAATTTTAAATCACAGAGGGATCCTGATCAAACCTTTCAATTTGATAACCCCTTACGATCTGAAAGGTCTAATTTGAAAATTGATAATCCAAGATTGATTGTAAAATGGAATGCCCCTCCTACTGGATGGATCAAAGGAAATTTTGATGGAATAGCTAAAGGGAATCTGGGAAAAGTGGGATGTGGAGGAATTTTGAGAGATCATGTGGGAAATGTAGTTGATGCTATTGCTATCCCAATTGGTAAGTTGAATAGTCATATTGTTGAAGCTACTGCAGCCCTTTACACCATTAAACTAGCTATTGAGTTGGGATTTTCCAAATTATTATTAGAAGGTGATTCTTTGAATATTGTAAACATCCTTAATAACAAAAACTCAATTTCATGGTCTATTGAGGCTACGGTGATGGAAATTAAAGATTTAATTCTAAAGTTTGAAAAAGTGACCATATCCCATACATTTCAAGAAGCTAATGGGGTTGGCGATTGGATAGCTAATCATGTTGTTCAAACAGGGCATAAGGTGAGATGGCATGATGCATTAAATAAGCATTTTGATCTCAAAGCACTTATTAATTATGATGCCATTCATTCTAAAGATGGAAAGATCTGCCTGGATTAGTAATTTAATGATTCAGTGGAATGGCCTTATGGTGGAAAGATTACCTTCACTGAATAGGTACATTCATGAGAATGTAATGTGGAGTTCGCACGTGACAATAAATAGGCGATTTCCATTTCACACGAAGAACATTTGGGTCCATTTTTTTGCCTTAAGTGTTTAGGTGTTGTTGGAATATTTTTTGATTTTCAAAATGAAGGGTGAACCATGGAAGCAATAGCCCAAAAATTGTGAAGACTAGAAGGGTAGACATAATGTATGGAAGATTCTTCAGAAAGGGAAAGTGGTAAGTTATCTAGAGTGATTGCATGGATCTAAACCCCATATTATGACGGCATTCTTCAAAAATTGGGTTGATGACAGAGTAACTCTCGATGGTGTTACTGTGATGCTTACTAAGGATTTCATTACAGAGGTTACAGGGCTTCCCACGGGTGGCATTAAATTCTCCAAGTAGACTAGTATCTCCAATGCGGCATATAAAAATTTTTTGAAGACGGAGGCAGAGGAGAAGCAACTGGAAAAGAGTGGAGATTTCTTTGATTTGGACTAAATAAAAGGAATCTGGAGAGATGTTTTAAGCTACATTCATGAGTATTTTATCCTAGATGGTAGGAGTAAAAGAGTACATAAATTTCATTTTGTCTTTCTTAATCATTTTAGGCATAAAGACAGAATTTCCTTCCCTTTCTATTTACGTTTTTCACTATTTCAAAGTCTGTTTGCCCATATAAAGAAAGAATCTAGACCTATTTTACATGGACTAATTATTATCATAGAAGGCTTTTGCAAAAACAATGCCTTAGTTTTGAATCCTTATTCAGACAAAAATAAGGATTCACATTGTAAAAGGAGTGGAAAAGTGAAGGGGAAATAAAAAGTAAAATTTAAATCTTCTAGTTTTAAAAAACAAAATGTTGAAGAGGAATATGAGTGGGAAAGTATAGAAAGTTCTGAGAAGAATGTTGTGGAGGAAGAGGAAGGAACAGAAACTAGGGATTTTAGTTCAAATCTAGAAGGTTATCAAGAAAATGAAGAAAAAAGTGAGAAAGAAAATGACGCGGATAAAACTGAGGGTAATACAGAATAGAATAATTCTAATCATGAAGATAAATAGACTATGTTGGGAGGAAGTGTTAAAGACATAAATATTATACTTGAAGATCCAGCTTTGATTAGAGAAAAGGAACATATGGTTCTGATTTCCAATCATCCTATGGAGATTAGGAAAAAAGAAAAGGATGATCATGACCAACATGAAGACCCTAAAGAGACAAAAGAGGAGAAATTGATGGAAAGGGAGGACCAAACTAAAAAGTATGAGAACTCTCCTCAAGAGAATGAAAATGATGATTGTGACACTAGGTAGAGGGACACTAAGATTTCCTTCATGAATTCAACCAAATTCAAAGCCGATGCTATTCTCCAAGTTGATTCGTGGATGTACAAGGAAATGATGGAGCTAAAGAAGAAAGTAAAAATAATGCAACATAACTAGGAAGTTGATAGGATCAAAATCAATAATTTGGAGAAGCAAATGAGTGATATTCCAATTAAACTCAAGGATTATGAGAATAATCTGAGAAGGCTCATCAAGGAAAGCAGGATGAAAATGGAGGAGGTTACTTCAAGCATATGTGTGGCTACAGCTAACCTTGGAAAATGAGCTAATGAAGAAATAAAATCTTTGGAGGGGCCAAGTAAGAGGACCAAGCAGAGCTTGAGGAAGAAATCCATGTAAGAAGTCGCTACTTCAGCTGTAATATCCATAAAGGATACTACAATGATTGTAAATGAGGCTGTGAAGATGATCCTAGAATTAGAAGACTAGGGTCTTCTTTATTGCTATAGTTTTTGTTCTGGTCCTGTCTGCGGGATGTTATAACTGGTTCTAAAATTTGATTATTAGTTTTAAGACTTGTTTTGAGTTTCCAAGTCTCTATAAAACCTGTGTTCTTTTTCTTTTTTATGGCTTTGGTCTATGGTTTTAGGTCCTTGTAAAACCTGATTTTGTTGTTGATTTTCAGTAAGTTTTAGGAATGTCCTTCCTATTGGGTGTTATCACTTCATCTTTCCTTCTCTGTTAAAGGGTTTTGGGGTCCCTTCAAAACCTACTTTTACATTAATCTAAAACTATAGCATATATGATAAATGTGTGGTATTTCAATAGAATTTGCAAACATTACATCAAAATGTAAAAGAGTCTAATCATAAATATGTAATGTATGATGTATGTTATAATCTATAATTTCACAAAGATATCAAGATAGATGTAATCATTTTGTATAACATCAAGTCTGATTAACTACTAAGGGGGATGGTGGATGATGTCCATCATGACACCCAAGTAGGAAGGGTAGATTCATGAGATCTTTCATGGAATCAATAACCAGTGTTTGTAATAAGCAAAGACAAGTGTCATGATGTACATATAAAAAAGCATACATACAAAACACATGAGGCACATAAAATTAGGCCAAGGGGACATAATACATGGGATACGGGCACATGTCACTAAATAAGAGAATATAAGACTTACAAGGACATGTTAAAATATCCACATACGTAAGTAAAAAGCAATTTGTCTTAGAGCCACATAGGACATGTTTAAATGTCCACATATATAATCAGTAAATCAAAATAAAAATGGTATATTAAAATTCCCTCAAAATGGGAGACATAATTAAATATAAAATAGGAAATCTATAAATGAAATAATGTATAATTATGTGGTACAAATCTATGTAAATGCTAAAATGTACATATGGTGAGTCTAAACTAGAGATAGTCATCAAAAAATATGAGCATAAGTAGTAATGATCAATATTAATATATCAATATGTAAAATAATATGAATATAATGTTAAGATAGAACCCAATAGTAGAAACTATGTATAAGATACCCTCAAGTGGGAAGATGTATCAAATGACTAAACCTAGATCAATGTATATGCCCCCAATGGGTAGATGATAACAAGTATGGACTAGTGTAATAGACCAAAGTCTTGATATTAATCTAAAAGCACTTGAAAATAATAAGTTAAACATGGATGTTTTATAAAAACTAACTATGCCAAGATATATAACATATGTAATATCTAAAATGTAAACATATCAATGCATGAAATCTATAAATTTGATATTTTATGAGTAATACTTGAATGTTTTTGTATTTTGGACATGTTATATTATTTTTATATTTTTTGGATGTAATCTATGTACAAGTAAATGAAAATAAACTATGTAGAGAGAGAGAGAGAGAGAGAGAGAGAGAGAGAGAGAGAGAGAGAGAGAGAGAGAGAGAGAGAGAGAGAGAGAGAGAGAGAGAGAGAGAGAGAGAGTATGTACAAGGACTAGGAAACATACTAACCAATGTGTCTCATGGGATACTTACTATCACAATGACCTATGTTGAATAAGCAAACTTTTATCATACATTTTGTATGAAAGGGAAAATGTGATTCCATATTCTATTGTGTGGAGTAATCTATGTCTAAATCTACCTATGTAGTGATTCTATGTATCTATGGCACTAATTGTGATGCCCTATGAACTATAGGAGTCTTAAGAACCCATATGGTAGAATAAGATGTAGATGATGTAGATTCCCTATGTTAAGAACCCCTAAAGCCCAATAGTATTGATATTAACATAATTTGAGTAGAAGAAATTCCTTTAGAATATGTGACATATCACTGATGCAAGGGTCTCTCTAATAATGGTATATTGGTAATTATTATTAGTGATGTCAAAGATAATGATAAAGTGGTGATTGATGAAGGGTTATATCATGAAGTGCCAAGGAATCCTTAATAGAGGTCATTAGTTAGGCATGACCATGTATTGTAGAGACAAGATGAAGATAATATAAGATCTATACGAGATTGAGATTGAGTATGTTACTATTAGATCATGTGTATGAGGTATAGAGTCAGTTCATGACTCTCAAGAGTGAGATATAATAGCAAGTATTCATTGAAGGTTTGCATCTAGGCTTAGTCTTATGACCTTGGGTGGCCTAATAAAGTAGGTTGAGTAGGATTTCTAACTTGTGAGATAATGTGAATATTGTTCACCATATTAAAAATTTATCTAGTATGTTTATGTAGTTATAGGTCAAGGAATGAAGGCAAAAGTATGTGAATAATGTTTTTGTGGTCTCAAGTGTATGCAAGCTCAGAAAGGCAAGGTCTAATGTGACGTCATGTGAAAGTTTTAAAGTAATAAGGCTCAAGTGATGTTTGCAAAAGGTGAGAAATGTTTTTTTAAAGGTGTGCATGAATTTTCAAGTTATTATGTGGAATAAAAGTGCATGAAATATCTTTTGAGGCTTCTTGACCTCACAGAATGAAGAGATATGAACTTGAAAGAGACTTTCTTGAACTTGTTGACATGTGCATCCTTTACATGGTGTCATAGGTTGTTAGTGGAAGATGGGGAGGGATTATAAGTGAAATTTCCTATCATTATTTTTACATTTATGGGATTAACCTTTACAAACAATCATTAACACTTGTAGGTGGTCTAAACCCTCACTAAACCCTCGTTAAAAAATAATGAAGAAGATATTGATGGTTTATGATCATAATGTATTAGGTGACCTAATATTATTATTGGATATTGTAGATAAATCTCTTAGGTACCTAAAAGTTGTAATAAATTATCTTGATACTAAGCAAAAGATACAAAAAAGTTCTTATTTCTAGAAAAGAAGGTATAACAGTTAAATGCTGCATTAGACCTAGTTGTTAAACTTATATAAGAGAAATATAGAGACTTTTTCTACAATTCTATGATGTTATTTAATAAGTATTAGACTTCTATGTCAATTATCTAGGTAAATCAAAATGTCTTATCGCTAGTCTGTAGACAGTGAAAATAATGACAAATAACTAAATAGAATGAAAGGATGATTAAGGATGATGTGGAGATGAATAGGGATGAATATAATGGATTAGTGTATTTTTTAAAGACCTATTCATCATATTAAATTTGTTTGTTATTGTTGATGGTGCCCATTCACAAGCTAGAAGGTGCCTTCAAGATGGCTTGTTTGAGTAATAAAGACAGTGGAATCCAAGAGAAAGATTTATAGGGGTGTATTTTCCATTGAATAAAATTATATTTATGTTTGATGTTGCTTTAAGGATGACATATGAAATTTTACATTCATTACAATGTCTTTGTAGTACTTATGTAGGTGTTAGATTTTTATGATTTCATGACTAGATGTTTGTAGTGGTTGGAAGCTATGAATGACCTTTTTGAAAATAAGGGTTAGCAGTTATAGAGGTTGAGTTGAAGAGTATTATTATATGTATAATTAATATAAGTTAATATAGTGTCCATACATGTTATTTTTTATCATGGTTGAGTGATAAATGTATGATTATATGTTCAATATCCTTGACTAAGTTTTTGTATGCACTAGCTATTCTATGTGACAAAGGTTCAGGAGTTGTCTTGAGGTATATTGGCCTAAATGATAAGGAATAATGAACTTGGAAAGATTTTTAAGATCATGAATTTGATAATCATGTGATTTTAAGGCAATATCATGTGAGAAACTTGATTGTATTCCTTAGTTATTCAAGACTATGTTTTCCTATGTATGAAGACCTAACTATGAATAGTGAAATTTATTGGGACCCTTTTTGTTCTACTTAGTGGACTATGACAAATAATTAGATCTCAGCACAAGGTAATCATTGGTTATGGCTTCATTTTTTTTAATTTTGGTGCTAGCTAAGAATATCTTTATGGATCTTGTGCTAGTTGGTAGGTAGTTATTTAACACCTAGGTTTGAATGAGAATCTCATTAAGTGCTTACATGTGGTAGTTGGAGAGTGAGGGTGTTAGAGTAGTGGATCTCATGACATAATGACCCCCAATGATAGCTTAGTACCTAACATGGACCGATCTGACCTAAAAAAAATATGATCCCCTTCTTATAAAAATGAATGTGAAACTAAAGAAAAGGAGGTGACATTAATGTAACAAAGCTCTATAGGATTAACTCTAGAACTATACACACATTTAGTTATATTCACGCATGAATACTTCGGAAAATCACCATGCATCACTTAAGATTTATTATGATCCATTGGGCTTGTAATAGGATCTAGATGAGCATATGATCTATTTTATATGAACTATACTATGTTATGTTATACTTTGAGTTAATAAAAATGGCATTGCATACTTTCTTATTTGTTGAATATTTTCATATAGTTTAACATTTTTGTATGATTGTGAATATATTTATATATGAATAATGATATAGTTATCATTCTTTGAATGTATTATGACATAAAGGTCTATTCTAGGTCACTAATGGCATCGTTGTGCCATATAGTGACTTCAGCATACCTATAAAATTGACTAAGTATTGAAACCAACATGCATTGAGGCCTTAGTAGCTTCACCTAGAATGATAATTTTAAGAGTAAGTACTTGAACATGAGCCATTCCCTTGAATCGGCTAAGTACCTAAATGACACTTAAATTACTATCCCTATGGCTTCTACCACTAAGAGATATACCTATCTAGTTATGAACTTACATCAAAGGACTTATGCCTTTAACCAGGATTATCCCTCCTAATTTTATCTAGAACAAAATGTGTTGATATAATTCCTATGCCCATTTTTCCAATGACTAAGTCATATTGAGACTATGTTTTTTTCATGTTTCAAGTAAGCTCAACACAAGCCCTTGTCCCTTCATTGCTACACTTTGAGTGTGCACACAAGGCTTGTACCTTATGTGAAATTGATTCCAGTGAATTTAAATGTTGTGCACCATAGACATTTAATATGATTGTGACTAGATGTATAAATGATATAAATAACTTGGATTGATTTCTATACACATGAATAGGCACATGAGCTAAACAAGAAAACTTTTCTATAACATTTTTGTTCTATTATTAGGGTTGTGTTGAATTGTATTGTTGTAATGGTGTAATAAAACAAATCTATGACTATCCATAAATAAAATTGAGTGATGGATAAATAAATTATAAGATAGTAACACATATAATAATCCAACATGTTAAGGATAGAATCCAAGAGAATAGGTACAAGCCAACCTATATAATTCTCTATATGAGGTGTTCTTTTACTAACTACCTAAGCATGTGTATCAGTGATTGGTTTCCTATACAACCTATATAAGATGAAGCTATGAATAGTCCCTCAAGTGGACAAAGGAGCACCTAGAGAGGATTTAAAGCCTGGATGATGTTTGGATACACACTATAGATAAGTGGTGGAGTGGTGTGCTAAATAAATATAAGTTATAATTCATAGTGTCAACCTTCTCTTACCCTAAATAAGTAGAGCATGAGTTATTTTGAGAAATAATGGGTACTTTCATAAGAGGTCTCAACATCAAATTAAATATACTATTTTTGGATTATGGTATTGAAATTGTAAGAATAGAAGGCTAAAATATTTACACATATGAGTAAAGAAGGGGAAGTATAGGTGAGGCACAAAATAAAGGGATGAATAACATAAAAATTGAGAGCTTTGAAGGTAGAACTATAACAAGCAAAGGCATAGGTTGATACAGGATCTAAAACATGGAAGTTTTAAGAGGACCTATAGTGAGTGAGAAGGGCATGGGTAAGGATCCCTTAAACTATAGTAGTGTGATGAAAGAGAAGAGAAAGTAAGAGACTGAGCTCAGTAGTTGGGTATATAATTCTTTGGATTCTTAAAAGATGTGGTAAATGAGGATGTGTTGGAATCACCTGCCCCTTTTGAACATAAAGTGCATGGTCATGCACTAGATTCTCCACCAAAATATAGAAAAATGATAAATGACCATATTATCAATATTGACTTTGATAGACTTAAAACCATGCTTTTGTAATCAAACAAGTGATACCTTATAAGGAGTTGAACAAGAATACCATGAAACCAATGAACACCACCTAGGAATCTAGAATAGAAGCATAAGCATTCTCACTTAGAGGTTCTTAGCTACACTAACTGGGAAATAACCCATAAGAAGTGGCTCTATGCCATAAATGAGTAGTATTGTGCCATCAAGCTCAATAATGTAATGAACATAAATAAGGTCAATGTTTAACCCCAAAATTAGATGAAATGTAAGACTACCTCAAACACACATGCTAGGGGGGAAAGCGACTCAAACTCTAGTACCACCTCCTTAGTAGATTAATTATGAGATGGTGATGCACTTGCCAAAGCATCACAACATAGAGTGTTTTGGAGTATGTTATCAAGTGTGAGAATCAATTTCACACTCAGGATATCACCCAATCATAACACAAGGTGACTCATCTTGTGACCACCTTACTAGATCATTTCCATACCTAGTATCAAAAAATTTATCCAAACTAGGCTATGGTTGACTATGATATATTAAAGGAGGCTTTCTCTAAGGAATTTGATATTCCTAAATTTGAGAAATAAAGCATCATAAAACTCAAGGAAATCATCCAAGGGATATTTGAGAGCATGTACTTATTTTATGTGTGGTTTAAGACCCTATTTTCTTAGCTTTCATATAATATCTACCCCTCCCAACATGTGCAATGGTTTGTTGGGGTTGTATTAGTACTTTTCAAGAGAGTGATATCCATGAAGACATTCACAAAACCCTATGAAACACTTGAATCCATGCTCTAGGCTAAGGTATTAGGTAATACTAACATTGGGATCAACCCTTTTATGGAGGCCTAGATAACATCAATGGCCTCCTAGTATAGAAGTTGACTAATGGTTTAGTGCATGATAATCATAGTGGATTATGGTGTATTGACTATGAGATGGAGGGGCATAACAAGAATAATTTCCCATAAAGAAATTTTTTCACCTTATTTATCATCTGTGAAGTTTGTCATGGGTTGTATGACTCTCAAAACTATCCCCTATTGTAGCATGTGAATTAAGTAAACACTACTATCTATTATAAGATGTGTGATTCCTATGGTCATTTAACAATAGATTATTTAGTCATTGATGAGATGTGAAAAAATATGGAGAGAGGCACGTGGAAAGCAAAAAACACAACTAAAGGATAGGTAGGCCAAGAAAAATAATGTTATAGATAGCAAAATGTTGGCTATAAGAATAAGCAATGAATTCATAGGTGAGGTCAAGGACATGGTGGAGGAATATTCCCATGATTATTATGTTACAATTGTAGGTTGACTGAGAATTACCAACATGAATTTCCCATGCACCCAATATGCGAGTGTTATTTAAGACCACATGTGGTTGAGAATTACCTAGACTTTTACAAAAAGCTAAATCAAGGTTATCCTAGTGAAGATAAGGGTGTCATCATGGTCAGGCATGAGTAAAAAGAGGAGAAATGGGATCTTAATCCATAGAAGACTTGTAAGGATCCACCTAAGGTGTAGACCATGACTCATAGTGGGTTCACCATAGAACCACCTACTATAATGACAAAAGAGTTATGATTCAAATATGGTGATTCAAGCTATACTAAGTGTATATCATGACCTGAGACAAATTTTATTCCCTAACCTGACATATTGTTATAAAAGGACATCCTAAAATAAGCCATGAGCATAATACAAAAGTTATAGGGAGAGATATAACTACCCAAATATCTAAAAGCATAAGTAAGTTCCTCATGTAAGAATAAAGACAACTAGGAGGCTAAAGTATAGGATTTAACCAAGATATTTCACCTCTTTCAATCTAAAGGGATGCTACCCCTACTAAAAAACTTACTTTTAGAGCACATAAGAAGAGACTAGATGATGAATCAATACCTCAAATGATTGAAATTGATATGTTGCATATGGAATGGGCATGTGAAGTAATCCATTCTTAGAATGTAGAGTATACCCAAGAAATACTAATAAATGCCACCATTTATGGATGGTCTATTTGTGAGGTCCTTATAGACATGGGCACCAAGGTTAACATTCTAACCAAAACTACCTAGGATAATATGGGATGTCCACCCTTAAATCCCTCCCCTCATATGTTATTTATGGCCAATAAAAATTGAGCACAACCTATCAAGATCCTAAAGGGTACTATTATAGATATTATGGGAACCAAATTTCAATTTGACTTCAAGGTAATCAAGTTGGTAGAGCATGATAAGTATCCAACACTCTTAGGGAGGACATGGTGCTATGTCAACACTGTGGACATGCAGTTTAAGAAGTGCTACATGAATTTCAAGAATGGTAAGGAGTGGGTGGTGATCCCTCTATCAAGTTATAAATGGATTTAATATATGGAAAGTTTTGATCTCAAAGATGAGATCAACCACATTTATAACATCACAACATGGGTCACTGAGAATATTAACCCAAGAAACCATGTAGTGCTCAAATGCGAAGATAGACAATTAACATTTGATGCAATTGACATAGCCTACAATCAATGGGTTGAGGAGGCTTATGAAGTTAATATCTATAGGTACCACCTAGTGCATGCATGTGAGCCAAGGCCAACTCAAATGATATTTATTATAATTAATTACACTAAAAATAAATGGGTTCCCCACACTAAAAAGGTAGGGAAATGTGTTTTTTGGCTAAGTAAAGGGAGGCTTGTATCACTCCAAAAATATGGAGGGAGCCAACCTATAAAGAAATATTTTTATGACCTTCAATCATGAATTCCCAAGGAAATAGATATAATGGGCACACTATTGAATTCCCTAAACAACATTGTTGCTCATTGGTGGGTAGTGTAAAGACCTATCTTGCCAACATGGGAAGATGTGAAGGTAGTAATATGCACTAGGTTTAGAAAGAGTATTGAAGACAAACATATTTGATTACTCAAGTCATTTTGACCCAATCATGCATGTGAAATTATACGAAGAAACATGGATTTTCTATGGTGAGAACATGCCTAGAAGCCTATCGATACATGCCTTCTACAAGACTTTTAAAACATAGACATGAGTGTGGTAAATTGTAAATTAAATTCACCAAGAGATAGGAGATTGGGAGGTATTCAAGGAGAGTTTTGTGCACACCTTCTCCTTCTCCTCATAAATACTATAACTACTATAACCACTACAAGTCATTCACATGGTAGTGTTTTAGAACACTACCTCTTAGAAAAGCACCTTAGAGACATGTTTTGGGAAAAAAGACTAGCACTCTTGATGTTCTTTGAATAAAAGGCAATCAATAGTGACTCTAATGAGAAGGATAATGAAACCTAGAAGGATCAAAATTGGAAGGCTCTAAAAAGAATTAAAAAACTTGTGCACCACCTGGATGATAGTACCCCAGATCAAGAAGATCTAACTCATCTTCAAATTGAAATAAATGAGGGTACAAGGCAAGTTGAATAATCTCATCAAGAGAGGAATGAACCCTACCATGTTATACTCAAGACCATTAAAGTAGACATTAGCATAGAAGGCAAGCCAAATATTTCCACTATAGTCACCTATTAGTCAGAGGCAATGATGACCTGAATCATAGATCTCCTAAAGGAGTTTCAAGAATTTTTCCCACATAACTACTAGGACATAAAGGGAACCCATCCTTCCCTTGGAAAAATGAGCATCAAGCTAGTGGATAGTGCCAAGATTTTCAATAATTACCCATATAGGATGAATCCCAATCTCCATGCCAAGGTGAAACTAGAGATTAATGGAATGTTGGTCATCACTTTTATTTACCCTATATAAGAGTCTAAATGGGTGAGTTTAATGTCCATAAGCATCAATAAGGATGGGTACATATGGATATGAATTAACTAAATAGTTTTGAACTCCACCTATGTCACTAACCCATTCCTCACCCCATTTACCAATGACATCTTAGATGGCATTGCAAGTTATAATATCTATACTTTCATTGATGGTTTCTTGGGTTACCATCAAGTGCAGATTGAGGAGGAAGATTATCCTAAGACAAAATTTAAAATTGAATGGGTTTTTTTTAATTATAATGTGATTTCCTTTGGACTCAATAATGTGTTATATATATTCTCTATAGTGGTGATAACTACTTTTAAGGAATTCATCTATAGGTTCCTCCAAGTCTATCTCAATGATTGGACTATATATGGCCTTATAAAGGATCACTATGATAATATTCACCTCATGTTTGAGAGGTGAATGCAGCTCTAAATATTAGTAAACCTAAATAATTTCATCTTTGTAACCCCCTTTGGAACATTGCTTAGGCACATCATCTGCATGGATGGTTTGTTTGTTGACCTGACAAAGATAGCCATCGTAATTCAGCTCTATACTCCTTCAACATAGAAATACATTCACACCTTTATAATCCATTATGTATACTAAAAGAAGTTTATATGGAGTTATGAAAATATCACACCACTTCTGGAGGAGTGTTTATGTAAAGATGGCCCATTCTATTAAGGCTGGTAGTAAGAGGAAGCTTTTGAAATATTGAAGCTCAAGTTGGATAGCATGCCACTTCTATAATTCCTAGACTATAATACTCCTTTCTAGATCCATGTCAATGCTTCAAGATCCAAAATTAGTGCCATATTGGGGAAACCAAGTGAGGGCAAGATGGACCACCCCATATCCTTTTCAAGTAGGAAATTGATGCAAGTATAATAGAATTATACCACCACCAATCATGAGGTGTTATAAATGGTCTATGGCTTATAAAAATTTAGACAATACCTATTAGAAACCCCATTCATCTTTTTATTTGATCATGAGGCACTAATTTACTTCATGAGAAAGCTTATTTTACATGGGTGCATATGTAAATAGATAGTTATATTCCAAGAGTTCTAGTTATCTAATATGGTTAAACATAGAAATCATAACTTAGGGATAGACCATTTATCTTGCACAAATTTTGGTGATGTAGTGGAGCCAATTAAGGATGACATGTTATATGTGCAACTTTATAGAGTCTAACATGTCCTTGAATATTTGGTGGAGATTACCACTTTCCTAACATCTAGGTTTACACCCTAAACCATTTCAAAAAAGGAGAATAAACAAGTTGTAGTTCATACCACCTCCTTCAAACTCATTGATGGGGAGATATAAAAACTTAGTAGACATGAAGTCCTATGTTCGTGTGTTATATAACATGAAATGGAATCCATATTACAAGAAGTGAATGAGGAATCATAAGAGGCCATTGTCCTAGAGATGCAATGGTGTGCAAGATATTATAGTCAAGCTTGTGGTGGCTAATCCTATTCTAAGATAAACTGGAGTGCACCAAGGTATATGACATATGCCATCACACTAATAATCCAAAAAACCTAGATGATATGCCTCTCATCCCAATTCTTTCCTAAGAACCATTCAAGAAATGGGACATTTATTCATTTTACCAATATCTCCCTTAACATGGTGTATATGTGAAAGGTATATTATGGTGACCATTGACTATTTCACTAAGTGGGATAAGCATGCATTGAAAAAAGACTATACAAATATAAAAATTATGTACTTCATCTAGGAGAACATAATAAGTTGATAGAGGTTCCCATTAAGTGTAATTAGTGATAGAGGTATTTATTTCATAAATGAGATTGTGCACATCCTCTTAATTAAATACATGGTGATGAAACACAAAACCACCCCGTATCATCCATAAATAAATGACATGTATAAAACATTTAATAAGATCTTGGAAATGTGCTTAACAAAGATATGTGATGTCGGTCACAATAATTTGGATGATCATGTTTCAATGGTGATATGGATGTACTGCATGACATATAAGTACCTGAATAAAGCTACACCCTTTCAACTAGTGTTTGGCATTGAATCAGTTCTCCCTATGGAGTTCATGGTGCTATCTTTATTCATTACATGGATTGATCACTTAGATAACCAGTAATCTTTGAGCACAAGGAAGACTTGGAATGATCTGATGAAAAGTGTGCCCAATCAAGATGGAGTCAATAAATTGAAAAGGCATGTCAAAATCTCTAGCATGACAAGTACATCAAGCACAAAGAACTTACTAAAGGATCATTATTGGTACTCTATTATTAAAATTACCTTAAGCACATAGGAAAATTACAAATAATGTGGATGGGTCCTTACATCATCCACCACATACTATAGACAAGCACATGCAAGTTGTGCACATTTTTTTGAAAAATGCTCCCAGGGTATTTCAATAGAAACTAGTTAAATTGTATCAGTAGTAGGATGTCACTTGTGTCATAAAAACATTAGCTTCTTTGGCACTAGTTGGTTTGAATTTGATCTAACTATAATATAGTTTGGTACAAGCTAAAGCATTATTTTTCTTTTTTTTGTTCCTTATATAGTGTAAATAGGCAATAATTAATGCATGGTAGTCGTAAGGACTTATCTACTGGGACTTCACACATAATTCTAACTGAGTGAATTGATCACTTACACTTTATAAGTAGATAAGGCCATGACACCTAAGTTATGGGCACACAAATCAAACATAACTCTAGTGAATTTTCATATCCCCTCATGTATAATTCCAAATGGGTGATTCAAGAACTTATGCTTTCTAAGTGATTGAGGCCATACATCTAAGTGGTGGGCACCTGAGACTCATAAACATAAAAAAAGTGCATATAACCCCCTAAATAAGGTTCTAAATGAAGGGTGCTTCCAATATTATATGTGAACTACTCTGGACTTTCATGCATAATTCCAACTAGGTGAGTCGAGCACTTGCACACTCTAAGAGCATGAGGGTAGACATCTAAGTGGTGAGCATGTGAAACACTCTAGATGAACGTAGAAGATGCACAAGATCCATGTGTATAAGGTGAAAATTATAGGCTCTTAGATGCCCAAGGATGAACTACTTTGATTCTTTCATGCATAATACTAGTTGAGTGAGTCAAGCCCATATGATTTCTAAGCACTTAGGGCCAGATGCCTAAGTTCTTGGGTGTGAGTAAGTTACCAGACCTTGAATATTTGAGAACAAAATTATAAAGTACATAAGTGCAAAGGTAACCTTTGTGCCAAAGTCAGAAAAAGGTGCATTAATTGATCATGCACCAGAGACCAAGATAGAAGGTGAAGATGCTCAACATGGTTGGGTGAAGGAAAGAACATGAAGATGTACAATTTGATCATGTATAAGAGAATAAAAAGAGAAGATGAAGTACTAGAGGGTAAGTGAAAGGGATTTATATGGGGTAAGACAGGCCAAGGTAAGACAAAGTGTATGAAACTAACCAAAATAGAGAAATATGCTTGAAATAGAAGCATAACTAGAAGATAAAGTGGAACTAAAGAGGCTGAATCACATGCATGTGAGGTGTTGTACCCAAGTTTCCATAAGGTGAAGATCATGCCATGTGAATAAGTGCAAGAGAAGAATCATCTAAGATAACTAACATCAACCTAGGTTTGAGTGGGAAGTGACCATTTGAATTAAACATCACTTCACTAAATTACCATTAGATATAATTTAATGTAGTGGTGGAGGCACAAAAACACACATTTAATGCATTGATGATAAAGGATTTCTACATATTTTGCAATTTTTTTCATTTTTTAAGAAATATAGGTGCTACCAAATAATAAATCACCTATATTAATAATAGTAGGTAAGGAAAGGGTATAAATTAGTAAGTGGTATGCTTGCTTAGGTTAAAAAGTTTATACTAACTTAGTACTAAGAGAAAAAATAATTGAAAACTAGAGAGTCAAGGTATGAAAACCCTATACCAATGAGAATTGAGAACATCTAGACACTAAGAGTGAATGACTACTTATTAATAAGAATTGCATTCATAATAAGAGTTATTTAGAGAAGTGTGGAGAAAGTATTCTATAGAAACCAAATATTTAAAAATTTGGATTAATGCCTTAACCACCATTGAAGGTCAATGAAGCTTGAGAGTTGAGGGAACAATTGTAAATCCCATGACTGTAGAAGTGCCACCACCATTTAAGGATTTGGTAAACTACACCTAGCATGCTTCAACACCAACAAGTTTAGGATGGTGAAGAAATAGAAGGGATTAATCTCTAATTAGGCATATTAGGGCCTAAAATGGTCATGTATAATTCTTGAAGTGACCTTTATAAAACCAATGGCATAGAGAGTTGAAATAGTGAGTGTGGCAGAGGTGAACGAACACCAAGGTGCTCACTAATATTTCCTAAAAAGTAATGCAGTTCCCTCTAAATATAATGATATGGGAGGATTGGTACTCTTTCATACATGTATTCTAACTAAAATAATATAATCACTGCACATCTAGTCATTTTCAAGACCTCATGTAAGACAAGATGGTGGACATAGGGTGAAAGATGGTGTAAGGTGATGCCCTATTTGACATCTCAATTTGAGACAAATTGATAAATTTCGATGAAACTAAACTTTATGAGTTTCTATATTTCAATAAAATAGAGTATTTGGTTCAATTCCTACTCTTATGCATATATGAGGATTGCATTTACTTTTTAAAGAGGTGCATGAAGATTTTAGTGCAATTATTAAGGAGAATAATTGGGCTTCAAAATGCCAACAAGGACATCCATCAGATGATGGATGATTATAAAGAGGTGAAGTGCATATCCCATATCTAAAAATATTTCAAAGGGGGATTTTCATTCCTCATCAAGGAATTCAAGGACCCTAGCATGATGGTGGTGGTGCACCTTGTAAGCTCCAAGCTATGCCCATGCATTTGATGGATAGATGTGAATAAGGCATACCTTTACATCACTTATCACATAGTGCATGGTGTGTAGTTAAATATTTCCAAATTCATCACTAATGAACTTGTGAAGAATTTTTAGGAGTTTCATAGGGTAAAATGGACATTCAGATGGGGATCCATTCTCATTCTCATTATCATGGAGGAAATTAGAGTTCTAGATAGGGATGAAGACAACCTATGGGTCCATTTAGAGCACAAAAACTCCCTAGAATACAAGTGTAAATAATTTATGAGCCCCTCCTCTTTTAGTTCCAAATATAATACTCATATCATGTGGTGGTGCAAGAGGTACATACAATCCTTCATGATAAAATGGTGCATCGCTCAGGGGCTCCCTCATATTATTTTCATAATAAAAACCTTTACCATAATACATCACTATTATTTAATGCACATATTATTAGTTAATTATAGCATATCTAAGTGGCTAAATATCCCCTATGCCTTCTAAACAAGATACTTTAGGGATGCGCTATGTTAGATCCCCAATGTACAATAGTTAGACATTCCAGTAAAATAACTAAATATGGAGAGGCATAGTATGAGATTTCAGTTCACTCATAAAGATAGGAAGCCCACTAAGGATGAATCATATTACCTAGATATCCACTTATTTTAGGAGGAAATAATACATGGCTACATCCATATATTATCCTATGATATGAATCCATGAAAGAAGGGCCTCAATGTCAAGTAAAATGAGGACTCCTGAATCCAGATCAGTGATCAAGGAAATCTGGTGCCAATAAAGAAGAAGTCTCCCAAGAATAATAAGGGGGGAATTTGAAAGAAATGAGTGAATAAGGGTCAAGATCACCTCAAAATAGGAATATTTTCCTTTGACGTCCATAAAGAATCATGTGTGATTTGTGCCAAAAGCTTCCCCTAGCATAAGGGAAAAGAAGAAGGAGAAGGCTCCTCCTATGATTCCCAAGACAATCTTATCTGACATAAAAGAGGAAGAGGAGATGGAGGAAGAAATAATTAGGAGGGTAATATACATTATGCCTAAGGAAGATGACTCTACATTGAGTGAATGGACCCCCTCTCCATCCCCTCAGACTGAATTAGAGAATAAGATGTGGAGATGGAGGAAAGTTGGCCTTAGTGAAGCTGACATGCAAAAGTTGCATGAGCTAGATGAATGGAAAGAAGAGATGAAAAAGGATGAGATGTCAAATGAAGACATTGAGATGGTCTAGCTAAAGAGCATATGAAATAATTATATAAATACAAGGCATGGGAGATGAAAGGGAAGAAAGAAGGAGAAATAGGTGAGAATCTTGATGAGGTAGAAGTGATTAGAGAAATAATACCCTCAAGTTCTCTAAATAAATAATAGTTGAAGTGAAAATGGGAAGACATGGGCCTAGACCAACAACACATCAACATGGCATTGGAGTTGCACTAGAAATGAGAGGCCATGAGGGCCAAGGGCATGACCCAAGATGAAATTGATCGATTAGAGGCATAGGAGATAAAGGTGGAAGAGAATAAATGCAAAGTGCAAGCCAAAAGAATGAAAGATAAGAATAAAAAAGACAAAAAAGAAAATTCCAAGAGGAAAGAAGTAAAAAAGTAGGCAACCCAACTAAAAAGGGTCATAATTAATAAAGAGAGAGAGGAAAGGGTTGCCTCTAGCATAAAAACTAGAAAGGAGAAATAAAATGAAGAAACACTTAACGCCCACTCTAACTTGGAAGAGAAAGTTATACAATAAGAACACCCTAATTCTAAAGGGATGCTTAAAGATAAAGAGGGTGGTGTTGGTGGACTCAAAATAATGAATGGAGAAGGTAGTAGAGACCCCACTGGGGTAAGAGGAAATTAAGGTTGGCATTAAGGAGGTTTGTGACAAATAAATAAAACAAGAATAAGAATAAAACAATGGGGAAAGTTTGAGGAAGAACCCCTCCAAAAATAAGATGGTGAAACTAGCACTAAGGAAAGAGAAGAGGTAGACTAGGGGGAGACGTTTGATGAAGAACCCCTAGTATAAGAAGGAGAAGAAGAAGGAGGAGAATAAAAAATCACTGTAGAAAGAACTAGAGACAATAAAGAAGAGGATTTGACTAAGGAAGAAGAGTATGAGTTGAGATACAAGGAAAAATCATAGAGGGGGTTCACTAAAGATTATGACTTTTACATGATGGAGTACATGCACCACAAAACTACCAAAACATTAGTACACCATCATGTTTCTTGGGCTCTCAATTGCTACATGGATAAGCCTCAGTTTAAGGTATAAAATAAGGAAATTTGAAGTGCCAAGAAACTAGAAGAGGGGAATGACTACCAACTTGTAAATCTTAGGGATATTAACCCCATAAGATCAATGAATGTACTCCTCAAGATGGCCTCATTAATAACATGTAATAAAATCATCAATGATGTCCACACCAATAATTTTAAATAGATCACACAAGAGGTAGAGGAATAATTGAAGGAAATGAAGCTCAAACTATAGTAGCTACTTGAGCACTTCAAAGAGGCAGAGCCATCCCTTTTAGAGGGTGTGGATACCTCAGAAATGAAATAGGTTGATAAGGTTTATGCAATGGTATAAAAAATGATCCCAAATATGAATCTAATTATAAAGGAATAAGAAGAACCCTATTAATCCATCATAAGGGAGATAAACAAAAAAATTGATATGATGGAAGACCTCTTCACCAAATTAGAAGAGGGCATAAAAGAAGCCAATGCCATATTTTAAAACTTTGTCACTCAATCATCAGTCATCAATGTGTGCCTTCAAAAGGAAAAAGAGGAGAAGGATGCTCTAATGAATCATGATTTAACTATGGGTAGGAATGAGTATGTGTAAGTTAAGGTGTAGGTCAACACCTTAAGCACCAAGCTAAAAATCTAGGATCAGGACCTGGAAGCACTCTTCCATGCCTTTTAAACAAAGGCAAGTGAGCAAGGGTAAATTTTTGACAATGAGGTGAAAAGAGATAAGGAATGGAAGCCTTCAAAAAATAAATGGAGAGCATAGACATATCCTCACTCAATTTTATATTGACAAAATTATATACCATTATTGAAGAGATCAAGCTTGTCATTTAGGGCTTTGATAACTTCAAGGTGGAGGTATAATAAAGTGTGCCCAAATTTTATGTAGCAAAGCTAATAAAATACTAGTCCAATGGTAGACTAGATATTTTGTATGGGGTAATGTTAGGCCCCTTTTTGTGGTACTTATTGGACCATGCCAAATCAATGGAACTTAGTGAAAGGTAATCATTGGTGATGGTTGCTCTTTTTTACTTTTGGTGCTGGCGAGGAAGATCCTCATGGATCCTACACTAGCTGGTAGGTAGTTGCTTAGCACTTAAGTTTGAAGGAGAATCTAATTGAGTTATTTCATGTGGTAGTTAGAGATCATGGGTGTTAGATTAGTGGAGGTGGAGGCATAATGATCCCCGGTGATAGATTAACATCCAACATGCACCCATCTAACTTAGAAAAAAGATGCTCCCTTGCCTATAAAAATCAGTGTGAACCTAAAGAAAAGGAGGAGACATTAATGTAGTGAATCTCTACAAGATTAGATCTAGAAATATATGTGAATTTAGTAATATTCAAGTGTGAATACTTTATAAAATCACCATATATCACCCAAGCTTGTTTGTGAGTCATTGTGATTGTAATAAGACCTAGATGAGAATATGCTCTATATTATATAAACTATACTCTATTATGCTAAAATTTGAGTTAATAGAAATGGTGTTGCATACTTTCTTATTTATTGAATATTTTCATATAGTCTAGTGATGTTGTATTATTATAACTTAAGTTTTATATGAATAATGATATATTTTTCATTCTTTGAATGTATTATGACATAAGGGTCTATTCTAGGTCTCTAATGACATTGTTATGACATATAATGACTTCAACATACTTATAAAATTGACTGAGTGTTGAAAATAACATGCACTAAGGTCCTAGTAACCATGATTAGATCACTAAATTGAAGAGTGAGTACCTAAACATGAGCCATTCCTTTGACTCAACTAAGCACCTGAATGTCACTTAACTTGCTATCCCTACTACTTGTGCCATTAAGAGCTATACCTATCTAGATATGAACTTGTGCTAAAGGAATTATGACCTTAACTAGGCTCAAAAATGATAATCTTATCCAAAATATAATGTATTTATATACCACCTAAGCCAATTTTTCCAATCACTAAGTCCCATTGAAACTAAGGTTGTACCATGTTTCAACTAGCCTAATGGAAGCCCCAATCCCTTCACTATTGTGATTCGATTGATCACAAAAGGCTTGTGACTTATGTGAAATTGATGCTATCATAGTATTAAATTTAATTTTTTTATGCCACAAACCCTTACTATGTTGCTGACTAGCTATATCAAATATAGAACTAACTTAGATTGATTGCTAAGTGCATGACTAGGCATATGAGCTAAACAAGGAAACTTTTCTACAACAAAATTAAAGAGTTCCAAGGGGTGATTAGACCCTCTAGGAGATATGAATCCTAATTTATGGTTTATATATTCTATTGGCATGTGTTATGAATTGTTTCACTCATTAGAGAAGTCTCATGGTGCTTTCTTGTGTCAAATTGGTAACATGTGCCTGAATATACATAATTATTTGAGATATCCATTAGGCCTATTTGTGTTTTTGGGCTAATGAAGCATGGATAACCAAATAAATGGTATGGTAAATAGTTTAAACATATGAAAAGGTTTTATTAAAGGTTTCAAAAAGTTTTCAAAGGGTCATAGATGACCAAAGAGTGAATGAACAGGTTTCATGTATATAATCAAGATCTAGTGGGGCTTGTGTTCTAGGTGTGTGTATTACATTGAATATCAAGATAAAGGAGAAGGGAAGAAAAGAGGGGTTAAGAGGATGATAAAACATAGTTGAAATATATTGAATTATTCATAAAAAAAAGGCATGACTAATTTTTTAGGTGTGTTTGAGATCAATTTAGTCTTGAAGAGACCTAAGTATGCAAAAAGATAGATTTGTGTGTGTAAGCTATAAATGAATGAGAAGACATATTGCAGAGAGGAAGAAGACATTGTAGGTCATCAAAAGAGTTTGAATAATTATATATGAATATTTTTTAATAGATTACTGTGAAAATATCAAGTATTAGTTTTCTATTATATCTAAGAAGAGACCTAGTGAAGTGAAGGATAAAGAGATTAGTTTAGAGACATACTTTAGTGTGCCCAAGAAAAATAAGTCCATCATAAGTTGTGTGAAGACAAAAATAGTTGGTTGGAGTGTTCTTGAGTGTTTATTTGAGTTTATTTTATTCAAAAAGTGGGTTGGTTCCTCCAATCAAGTTGGTACTTGCTAAAGCCAAGTGGGTGCTTGGTGTATTTGAGGGGTTGGTGATCCTTATTGTGTTGGTGCTTAGAAAAATATTGCTTCATGGTTGTAGGAAAAGTAGTCCATGTTATGTATCAGTGGGTTTTATGCCCAATGAGGGTTTCCCACATATATCCTATGTTCATGTGATGTGTTCTATTGTTTCATGTTTTGTATGGATGTGATTTCATGTTGTTGTTGTTAGATCAAGTTGATGAATGTTTGAATGGTGAATGGAATTGAATTGTTAAAGATGATTATTTGCATTACTAATTCAACCCCCAATTATTTTACCTCTAATATGGTCTTTATGGGAGAGTATTTATATGTGTTAATACCATAGGAATATACCTTGCCTATACTAGTGTCTCTATTAAAATCTATGATGTATACATAGGATCTATACTCTTAGTTATAATTGATAACTATGCAATATATGGTAATGGTGTTAGAAATGTAACTAGTGTCTATATTGATACTATAACTAGAAACTACACTAAAATTTCATGTGTGGTGGGTACAATATACTCCTATGGGACACCCTCAACTTTAACTACCTAGTTTTTATATATGTACTTTAGGATTGGGTGTATTGTATATGGGATGGCTTCGAGCTACTATAACCATGGACTACCTACTAATATATAAAATACACCTTCACTAAGTACTATGAGGAATTAAGTAGCTATGTGTACTAGTCCAACCTATAATGGAAGTATAATTTTACCAATGGAGTCTCTAAACATGGCTACTGAAACCACTAATGACTATATATGTCACAAATATATCCCACTCTATATATCCAAAATGTTTTAAGAGTGTCATATTGAACATGCTTATTCTTGACCCATTATCAACCATAACACTATGGATAGGATGGTGGTATATGTATGCTTTTATGAAGAGTGAATGTAGATCTATAACATCATCCACAAAGTCTTACTTAGAGAATGTGATGAGTGCTTTAGGTGACACTTTATTATGATACATACAAATAATGTTATGTAATGGATGCACCTCATCTATAACTATGTGATATGAAGTTGATGGTGGATGTGTTTGATATCTATAGTAAGCACCTAATGTGCCCCATGTGTTATTAATTATGTACTTTGGGAAAGTATCTAAAAATATATTTAGTGCCTTAGTCTCTATTATTTGATATTTTAGTGCCTCTGTGGGTGTGCCCACATAAATAATGTTAGCCTTAATTAGATCGTGTATCTTGTGCTCTAGGCTGATACATCTATTTTTTTTGTGGCCTAGTGTCCTATGATACTTTAAAATTGCATTTAAATCATAATTATTTTAAAAAGTCCATGTCATATCAACCTATTTAATGAGAGGGAGAGATATGACACTACATTTCAAAATTTGTTGTAAATCATGTTGGCGACTTTGAAAGGTTAGTGAAGATTCTATGCTAAGGAGAAAATAAAACCAATCTAGGAGATGGCCAAGAAGTTTCATTTACTATGACATTTTGGTCACTTTTGTTATCTATGGGCCTTACCTTATATGAAGGTTTGTTTAAAATCTTAATAATTGATTTTAATCAGTTTGTGTAATTTAGTTTGTCCATTGATAAGAGCTTAACCTCTCTTTCCTTGACTGTGTGACACAAATCACTAAATGTTAGAAACTTCTTAAATATGATAACTTTATGTAGTGTTGGTAAGAGAATTTGTTTAAATATTTCCTTAAGCTCTTTGTCTTTTATGGGGATAGTTAATTTGGATAATATTATCCTATATCATAAGACATAATCTATGATAGGCTAATTTAACTTTTGCTTTAACTATGCCACTTGCGACTATGATATCTTTTCATTGATGTTGATAGATAAATGTGCTGGAAACATGTTATCTAAAGGATTGAATGTCATGATAAATTGATTTGGTAAATCATAAAACCATTCTAGGGCATATTTATTTAGAGTATGTGGAAATAAATTCATGAGATTCTAATTGTTGGACACATAGTCTAAGCATGTTACATGAAAATATCTGAGAAGATGATCTAGGTCACCCTTACCATCATATAATGTAAGCTTTGGTTCCACAAAACCTAATGTCAAGGGTTTTATTTCTATGTGATATGCCAAATGTGTATGTAATATAATGTTAGAATCCAAGGCATGGAAAGGTCTAGTGGATCCATTCTCTAGATATAACACCTTAGACTACAAAGTATGAATATTATGCATAAGGGATTGTAAAGATAGAGTGGATGAACTATCCACAATAGGTGTAGATGTCATTGATGGTTTTTGAATTAAAATATTAAGCTATGCTAGTTAAGTTGGTTGAGATGGCCTGACTAGAGGTGTAATGACATTATTAACTAGGTGAGTTGAAGATTGACCATTATTTTTTTTGTTCTTGATTTTCATTATGGCTTGTACGATTCTCACATGATCAAGGAATTGTTTCCAAATTCTATCTCTAAACCTATGTAATACCTCATCTTTGTTCATGATTATGTAATTATTTTTAAGTGTAGGGAGAATGTCCTAATTATCAATGTGTATATTGTCTTTCTCTTGGTTGTTTTTTTCATCTTCACATGAATTAACATTAAAATAAAAATAATCAAGGTGTAAAGAATGCATATCTATAGTTATGATAGGTTCATTATCCATGTTATAGGCTCAAATAGTAGGAATCTAAATATGCTCTATAAGAATTATGACCTAGTCTACCACTTCTTCTTAAAGGAAGAGAGATAACATATAGTAAACAAATTGGAATAGAAATACTAAAACAAAATATATGAACTCTAAAAAATTGAAAGAAACTAGTGAAAATAAAAAAAGGATACAAACCCTAAGATTAATTAGGGTTAAATTTTTTTGAATTGAGGGTTTCATTGAAAAAATTTGAATTATATTTAAATAAATCAAAACCCTAATATGAAATGGATTTAATTAGCCAGGTTATGCCAAAAATTAGAAAAATAGAGGTATGTATCCCTAATTTATTGTATAAAATTTTGGAAAATGTAAGCTAGGGTTTTGATTAATATTCGAAGTAAGTCAAGTTCACCAAATGATTTAACCTTTTAAGTATTTACTTATGTAAATTCTAAGTTAGACTAAAGGGATGAGTTGTTTAAATTAGTGAAATAATATGCAATAAATAACCATTGATTTGTTATAGATTTTGACTTGCTTTGACTTTCCAAAAATAGTAATAAATATGTGAAAATATAGATGTATCTAGAAATTAACTATCACAAAATATTTGGGTGTTAAAAAATGGGTTACAGATAAGTCTAAGTGTAATCAATAGGCTCATTAGGCTTGATTCTTCACTAGATAGTAGCACCCAACTTGAAAAATCATGCCATGAAGCTTTAGTGTCTTAAAAATGGTGCTAGTGTCCTCTTTTTAAGATTGTTCCTATGTTTTAGGGCCACATGGACCTATGTTTTTGGGTTATGTTCTTATGTGCACAAACTATAGAATTGTGTATTGTGCCTAGAATATTTGATTTGGTATGAAAACCTTAATCCTATCAAAAAGTATGGCATGAGATAAAAATGTGTGCTCATTAGTAAGATAGGTTGGATGTACTCAACACCTTATTATGAAGATATTTTCATATATACCAATACTATAAGGAGGGATCAAACCCAATTTAGTTCTCTCACATAGTTTTTGGTGCAATTACAAGTGAATGATAGAATGATAGTGGTCTTGAATGACTTGAGTGTGCTTGAAACTGAAAATATTTGAAATTTGGGCTTAGGGAAACTATAGATGGTAGTATTAAAAAGTAGGGTATAATAGAGATTAATAACCTTGATTTTCCTCAACTTGTTTCTTATTTGAATAGGCTTTTGGTATCTATTTTCCATCTAGTGGATGGAGGTCAATAGTCTTGTATTTATAGTGATCCATGGATTATGTGGATAATAAAATATGCTTAGGCCAACCTTAAGAGGGTCACACATTTGAAAATATATTTGTTCAGGAGACTTAGGGAAATGGAAACTAGCACCAAGTTTGGGACACTAGCGCCATGTGGCTCTAGTGTCCTTAATGTGGTGCTAGTGTCTAGATGGTAGGCTACTAGGCACAATGGGTTAAGATCTAGGAATTTAGTTCTAAGACTATGTTTAAGATGACTATAGATGTCCATAGTCTACACAATAGCTTAAAATTTATTATAAAGTCTCTATGATAACTCTAGGGCTAAGTTAGGAATAGGCTAGGCAAGCTAGGGTTTTGAGTAATATTTAAAGTAAGTTAGGTTAACTAAATTATTTAACCTTTTAGGTATTTACTTATGTAAATCCTAAGTTAGACAAAATGGATGAGTTGTTTAAATAAGTGTAAATAAGATGCAATAAATAACAATTAATTTATTATATATTTCTACTTTCTTGAACTTTCCAAAAATATTAATAAATATGTACAAATATAGACGTATTTGGAAAACAATTATCATGAAAGATTTGGGTGTAAAAAAATGGGTTATAGATAGGTCTGAGTGTCCTCAATAGGTTCTTTAG
Source organism: Torreya grandis (assembly GCA_037957365.1). Lineage (NCBI taxonomy): Eukaryota > Viridiplantae > Streptophyta > Pinopsida > Cupressales > Taxaceae > Torreya > Torreya grandis. The sequence goes on from JARHVA010005936.1 coordinate 391,916, forward strand.
GTCTAATTATTCACTGAATAGCAGTGTCCCACTTGGAAAATAGTGACATGAAGCTTTAGTGTCCTAACAATGGTGTTAGTGTCCTCTTTTCAAGACTATTCTTATTTTCTAGGAGCACATGCACCTGTGTTTTTGGGTTAAGTTCTTACATGCATAAAATTTAGAACTATGTATTATTCCTAAAATATTTGATTTAGTATACAAACCTTAATCCTATCTAAAAGTATGGCATGAGCTAAAAATTTGTGTTAATTAGTAAGATAGGTTAGATGTCCTCAACACCTTGTTGTGAAAAGAGTTACCTATATACAAATACTCTGAGGAGGGATCAAACCTAATTTAGTTATCTCACCTATTGATTGGTGAAAGTACAAGTGAATGCTAGAGTGATAGTGGTCTTGAATAACTTGAGTGTGCTTCAAATTGAAAATATTTTAAATTTAGGCTTAAGGAAATTATAGATGGTAGTATACATAATTATGATAGAATAGATATTAATAACTTAGATTTTGCTCAGCGTATTTCTTATTTGAATAGGATTTTTGCATCTATGTTCCATCCAGTGGATAGAGGTCTAATGGTCTTGTATTTATAATAATCCATAGATTGTGTGGATAATAATATGTGCTTAGATCAACCTTAAGAGGGGAACACATTTGAAAATATATTTTTTCAAGAGATTTATGGAAAGGGAAACTAACACAAATATTGGGACACTAGTGTCATGTAGCTCTAGTGTCCTTAATGTGGTGCTAGTGTCTACCTGGAAGTTTATTGGGCACAATAGGTTAAGATCTAGGATGCAGTTCTGAGATTGTGTTTAAGATGATTGTAGATGTATATGGTTTGAACAATAGCTTAAAAAGTGTGATAAAGCTCTATGATAGATTAAGGGATAAGATAAGAATAGGCTATATCAATCTATATTCTTATAATCCAAATACCACTTTTAAGTGATTACACAATTGAATATAGATAGTTCATTATTCAATCCAAATGGCATCACTATGTACATGAAGGATCCTAATTTTATGGAAAATTTGGTTTCCGATCTATCCTTTAGTACTATCTTGATTAATGAAGAAGATTAAAATTATATTTATTTCAATCAAATAACATATGTTCTATAGAGTTGTATTTATACATGAATATATGATCTTAATAGTCCTAGTAAATATAAGAGAGCATTATTGATTAAAACCAATTATCTCTTAAATAAATATGTAGGTAAAACAACATGTCTAGATTAAAATGAAATCAGATACAAAACATAAAATATAATAACCACCTATCTACGATTGCCTAAGGTGAGAAATAATAATTACTCATGTAAATTATTTTTTATAATCTATAATGATTAACTAGATATTACTCATTTATTTAAAAAGGTGAATTAATCAACCTAATATTGATCTAATGGTATCTTGAGAATCCATCAGTGAAGGAATAAATTTCTCTACCTAAAACACTTTCCAATATCTATTCAATGAATAATGTTGGGAATTGGTCATATAGATAAGCCTTATTTAATTTCCTCTAGTTAATGCAAATGCATATTTCTCTAGTTTTATTATTTTGTATTACCATAAGACTTATCCATTTAGTATCTTATATAGGTGCTATAATATAACTAACTATAATTTTATCCAGCTCAACCTAACCTTTGTTTTTACATCTAGATTTAGTTAATATGGTCATTTTCATAGTGGTTTGATGTCTTATTTCAATTGAATCTTCATGGTACCCATGTATTCCTTAATGCCATTGAGTTCAATAAATGTTCTTGGGAATATGTCTTAAAACTCTCTCAATAGTTATAAAATCTTCTCTACTTCCTCTTCCACCCAATAGTTTCATAATTTTTTTATTTTTGAATTTCCTCCTATGGTAATATTTTATTCCCTAATCTTAAGAAGTTGGTATAAATATTGTGTTTTATCTTGTGTAATGTCAAAAAGTTATATTTCTCCTTCTGAAAGCTCAATTTTTTTATTTTTAGGTTTTTTTCATCATCTTCTTCCTAATTTGTAATTTTTCAATAATATGCCATTTTTTATTGCTCTTTTACTTGCTAGGTTTTTCTTGTGGATTTTGGTGATTCTCACACAATTGTCCCAAAATTTTCCCAGTAATCTATGTGTCATAGTAGTGTTTCATTCATTTTTATTTTGGAGAATTGTTGTTTACCCATCGAGTCTTCCATAAATAAAAATATTTTTATCTTCTATAATGCATTGTAGACTCTTGTATTTAAGTCCCAAAATTTCAAGGTTCTATAGAAATCCATTTTCAAATCTGTCCATGTATTGATTCCCTTCCACATTTATTCATGCAAGTATCATGTCTTAGGAATTACATCCAAGGTCCCAAAAAATAAATATGCCCATATGCATTTATCAGTTTCCCCTCTTATCCTCCATAATTTTTCAAATGTTTAACTATGTTTCCATGGGTTATTTTCCCCTTTGTAACATCTTATTTATAGGAAGTAACTTTATGATTGTACAAACTATGTTTTGAGCAGTACAAAAAAAATCCAAGTATGGATAGTTTCTTTGTGGGTGTGTCACCATCTTTTGGTAGTAATTGTGAGTGTATTGTTGAGTAATTTAATTCTTATTTCTTATTGTGGATAAAATCTCATTATCTATTACAAGTATTCATCAACCAATCCTATGCTAGTAAACTTAGGTAGTTTATTATGTGAATCATGTTATATGTGGTGAGCTCTCTTTTCTAAGGTAATGTATTTTATAGCATGGTGGTAACTTTAAATTTGTATGGTGTTTTTATTAAACATCACATTTTTTATACTATGATTTATGGATCACCATATATGATGGCCTCAATTTCATCTCCTTAAGGTGTTTCTATTTATTCTTCTTCTTACTACCAACTGTCTATCATGATTGGGTTTCAGGTCATCTTCTATTTTTATAATCTTCTCAAGAATATACACACAAGAAAGGTTATCAAATTCATTGTCTTCCTCTTCCAACCATAGTTATAACCATGCCACTGACATTCATACCTCCAATGGAAAATGGAATACTAAACCTTATTTCTCAAATGTGATTTCTTATTCTTCTAAGTCTAGTAAGCCATTACAATCCACAAACCATTCTAGATTTAGAAAATTTGGATAGCTGGTATTATACATATCAATTACCTTAAAGTCTACCCTCTTTTTTATTCACATAAAATTAACTTCAACATTTTTTAGGGTGTTAATGGGTGATTGTGAGGTACCATCAACCATGGAAATATTATATTTTATTGTATGTAACTTTGGTTCACCTAATAGTTCCCACATGCTTTATTATAATACATTCATGTATGTGCCAAGGTCCAAGAGTGTTTTATTGATTTATTGGACATTTATTTTGATGTTTAGAAGAATGGAAATCTTTTTCCATTTTTTATTTGTTTTGAAAAAAAATTATTTGTATTTCTCTTTATCTTTCTCTCCCTATTGTATATGATATTATCTTTGTTATTTGTTTCAATACTTACCAAATTGACTAAGTTTGGTTTCTAGGTCTTGCTTCTCAACTAGTTTATTTATTATTTTTAAAAATATAATCTCATAGTCATCAAAGTTAGTTAGTTTAAGGTTATCTTTTTTCAATGATTATGTTTATAATTTTCTCAATAATTTTGTCATGCTCATTGATATTAGGTTTATCCCCTTTTGCATCTACATCAAAGATTTTTCTATAATCAATTGCCACTTATTTTCATTTACCCATATTCATGTTACTTATAATGGTTATTGTTAATCATGGTTTTAAGTTATCCTACATAATGTGGAGAACCTTCTTTTGTAGTCACTCTTTTTTATCCTTTATAGTTTCTTGACATTTTCTAGTATGGTTAGTCATGGTTACCCTCTACAATGAACTACAATATTTATATATTATTTTCTCTTCTTCCTTTCCATGAAGAATTTCATTATGCCATCCTTTCATAGAATATCCATTTTTTATTTCTCATAAGTGTTTAGACCCTTTTATAGGCAGATATTTTGCTAATTCCTCTATTTTTTTGTTATTATTTTTGTCAAATTGGGATATTTTTGGACAAAAAAATGAATCATGGGTTCCTTTTTCTAGAAAATTTCACATTCTATATATAGATCCTCATCACAATTCCTAGAAATATGCCCAATTTTTTCATATTTATAACATGTTGGAGGGGATATTTATTTATTATATCCCTAATTTTAATTCTAATTATATCCTCTTTGGCCTTAGTAATTTCCACTTCCATGATATCATCCTCTGTAACCACCCTAACTACATCATCTATAGCCTCCTTAGTTGTTATTATAATAGTAAACTTGAGTATTTTAAATTATCAGTTAGACAATACGCCTTCTCAAGGTTTGGTATGCTAGAAATATATGGATAATTATGGTGATGACATTTTTTGTATAATTTTTTATCTTTTGAAAATAGTGTCTTATACATCTACAATTACATCTATAGTAGGAAAACTATAATTATAGTGATTAAATCACCCACATTTGATGTAGCACATCATCTAATTTATAAGCAGTGCAACTTCCATCATTGGGCATAAGTGATGTAAATGTTGATCATAGACACTACATATTACACACTAAATTATTTCACCATAAATGGCTTGTTGAATTGGTTGTGTAATTTTTATCTGTGTTTATGTTAATCTTATTATCACTATTCTTTTTGACATATCACTATGAGGACATTTTTTCCTATAATGGCCCTTTACATAGTAAGTGGTACACCAAATTCTTGGTTGTAGTAGTGTATGATTATTTTTTGGTTCTGTGAAATCATCCCCTTTTATTTGTATCTCATGTTTTAATATTATTTGTTCTAGTTCTAATTGTAATCTTTCCACATTTTCTTTTAAAGAGGTATATATATCCCTTATCTAGGACTATGATTCTAGTCTTGATTCCATTTCCAATTCTCTACAAATGTATTGAATTTTTTTTATCCATTATTACTTGGAGATAAGGAATTAAGAAAGCTATAAGCCACTCTATCATTTTCTTCCATTGAGAGGCTCCTCTAGTTTTTTCACTATGGATTTAAACTGATGATCATAATCTCTCATAGATTCTTTCTCTTTCTAAATAAATTACCTCATTTTTATAATGTTCTCTATTGGTATATCAAGGTAGTTAAAATTGCCATTAAATGATTTTTGGACATCATCCCATGTCATGGCATGTCCTGAGTAAGCCTTCATGTACCACTTGAATTCATCATCTCTTAATGTCCCAACAAAATCAAATAACAATACCATTTAATCATTATTGTTGTGACTCTTCCAATATGATTCTAATATGAATATATGTTCTTAATAATATTTCATGTATTCACCAAAAAATGGTAACTTCATCCTATTCAATACCATTTTAGTGTTCAAAGACTATTTATAAGTACTGTTGCTAAGTTTAATATCACTACTCATTTGATTATCTAAGGTATGTGTTCCAATAGTAATATCATAATGTTTTTTTATGATTATATTTATATTGCATAATTAAATTATGGTTATTACCTTTATTCCTTTGTAATTATTTCTAAAATTACCTTCTTCCTATTACTTTTGTGTGATTCCTTATAAATTATCTCATGTTATCAATCTCTTGATTGTGATTATTATATTTTTTTCTACCTCATCTTCAATAAATATATCTATTTGAAAGTATAGATTTAAATTTCTATTATGAATAATCATTGGGGGTGATAATTGGGACAAAGGGTTTATTTCCTCTTGGGGTCTCTTGTGGTTAGGGTTTATGAGATTCATATCACTTTAGATCTCTTGTTCCTCATCCTCTATATCTAATTGGACTTATTTTCCCATATTTTCAATAACTAATCATTTCATTATAGATATATTTTATTCCTTATATTTCTATGGTATTTATTTATTATGATTACTAATAATTATCTCTAAATCACCTTTATCTTGTGGGTTATCATTTTTATTATTTTATTATTTATTCTTCTATGTTATCTATAAAACTTTCCTTCCTATCACTTATTGTCAATTTTCTTTCAATGGATAATATTTATTACCTTAGTTCAAATATTTAGTTAATATATCCTATATTAATCCTCATTTCATCACTTCTTCTCCTACTATCTTGTAGGCCTCATCCAATATGGTTTAAACTACTTGTAATCAGTTGGTCTTCCACACCCATGGTTTGGAATAGTTTGGGTATTCCAAAAAGTGTAGATAACTCTATTAATCCTTGTCTAATATCATTAATCACCTTAATTGGTGTACCATATAAAATTTCTTATATTCTACTTATTTCACTTGTCTCATATGTGCCTTACTACAATGTGAATACTAATTTGTCCATTTTTGGCAGAGGGATAGTATCAATATTTTCAATATTTAGACTTCCATTGGTCAAGGCCATATCTTGTTTCTCTATTATTTTATTTATTCTCATCATCATTTACTCTCTTTAATTTTTATGTAATTATTTTCTAATTTATTTATTTAATTTTCTCATTTTTCATCTAATTCTTCATCTCCTCATTCACCATTTTCTCTTAACTATCTTTAATGTATGTTCTTACTACTATTTATTATCTTCTTAATTAACCTATTTTTACTTTATTATTACTTCCCTACCCCCTATATCTTATTTAACCCCTTAACACTAATTATACTATATATATTTCAAGTAGTCACATCTTGTAAGTATCCTCCTTCTTTCCACATGCCATCCATTAGGTGTCTAGCCATAAAGGAATTATTTACCTTCTCTTACTCTCCATAACTCCAATGATACTTTATTTATAAGGTGTCACCTTCCTAATTTAACAAGATTGCCTTTCTTATCATCAAAGTGTGTCTAACTTTGTATATCCTAGACTATGATGAATGAATCGAGAGTTGTCTCAAACAAGTGATCAATATCCTAAGTCAATGATGTATCAAAGTGTTAGAGTGCATTAAGATTTTAAATTATCCACTAAATAAGTATTTTAATATTAATTAAACACCCTTCCATATGTATAGTTTGAAATAATATCTAAGGACATGATATTTGTGTAAAAATGACCCAAAATTCTTCTTCTTGTGGTTGAAATAATATTGCCTTAAATTTTGGTAATGATTCACTTTTTATATTAAATTTTGTCTAAAAAAAATATTAGTATTTATTCCAACCACTCTTATATTTATATTAATATAAGCTTTAAAAAATCCAATGCATATTTCCCCTTGGGAATTATTTTACTAAAGTCTAGTCGGTGCCACCAAATATTGACATAAAATTTGAAGTTGTTGTTTGAAAATGGATTTATGTTAAGTAGGTTAACTTTAGTGAAACTAATGTGTCACAAGGGTTATTTATTGGTTTTATTATTTAGCATTAAATTAAAAATAAGTACCACTTATATTTATAATAATGCATGGACAATACATAGAACATAGTATTTCCTAATCTAACTCTTCTTTTTTATATATATTACTATAAATACTAAATACAAATGTGTATATGCTCTCTATTTTATTCCAAAAACACACATGTTATTCTAATTTATAACCTATGTATAATTTTTCTCTATATTTTTATATTATTTTCTCCATGTCTATCTATTACAATACACTATGGTATAAATACCAAGACAAAATAACAAAACTCAATATTCATGTCTATGTGAGATATGTATTTTCTCTAATCAAGTCATCCTTTATTTCTACAAAGCCTTTTTCTTTACCATAGCTCCACTCAGTAGAATCCTCTATTTTGTTAGCCTAAATAAGTGATATGTTAATGCATTAATGGAATCAACTCTGTAATACCTATAGTGCAGTTCCTTAGCTAATAGAGAATCCTACTAATAAATCCCGTTAAATATTTTTTGTAAAGGTAACCTAACCTAAGGTGGATAGCTAAGGTGTTAGACATAGATAGTGATACAACATCTATGAATGAGATATATATAAATGAAATGAAAGGTGATAAAATACCAAGAAAGACTTAGGTGGTCACATCTTGATATAATTAATTCCATACAAAATATTTGCATCAAGATTCAACCACTAACATCAACAACATGAGTCTAAGAAATGAAAAATAATATTTCTAAAACATGAAAATTATTTCTTGAACATCATATAGGTTATTTTTTCACATGTAGATCTCAAATATATATATATATGCATTATTACATGAGATAAGTATTATTTATTCTTTTTTATTGTGAAATCAAAATACTATTTGGTATTGTACTTTATACATTTAGTATTTTCATAATTTAACACTAAAATAAAATATCATAAACTGAATTACTTAATTATCCTACTTCAATAATTGGTTATCTCTCTCTTGAATAGCCTACCTTATAATCCTTATAATTTTATGAAAAGGGTTAAACACTACTCAGTTCCAAAATCTATATGCACCCATATATCATATTGGTGGCATGTCCATAACACATAACCACCTCTTACTCATTTATGTACATTTTCATAGATGAAATGAAAATCCATGTCATTACCCATATTGTTTACACTAGAATCAAATCATGATAATTTTTATCTAATTTTTCACCATTTTTACATTAGTTTTACACTAAAAATGAACCTTATTTTGTTTTCAATGGATGGTTCACCTTTTTACACTACAATAATCCATTGGGATTCATACATGGATTACAAGCTACATCACCACTTTCGGTATGTAATGATAGAGTCAATAACACCTTGATTTTTAATCAAACTCACCTTTTGATGAAGATTTTGGTATATACAATCTATCCAAGTTATTCAATGAAGAATAAATATCTAAGGGTCCTACTCTCTCTAGTCAATAATATTTGCACCAAAAAATACAACGGTTCATTTACCCAATCATACCTATACATGCATTATTAATATATATATAATTTCATTCTCTTTAATTCTTATTTTAGTCTTATATATGATTCATTTTATACATGTTTCATTACAGGTTCTATATGAATCACAATTCAGCATTGTGGCCTACATTCAATATTATTCTTCATAGGTAAGTTCAAGTATGCACTTTTCATTTTACTCTAGTATTTTTAATTTTTATGAATTATTAAAATAATGGTTATTTATCCACATAAATTAATATTAAATATAAAATCATGTACTTGTGACCACTCCTTTTGTGCACTTAGCTCATGCCCCATTCCATGGTCTTTTGACTACCTTTCCTTTACTTTATATATGAATGACCCATTCATATAAGAAACTAATGATCTCAAAATATCCCTATCTATAATCCTAAACAACATAAATTAAATTTTAGACTAACTCACACTTCCATATTTGTTTTTCTTCCTCACCATAAAAGACCACCATATCTAGATAATCCCAGTCCCTAGTAGTGTCTATTCCACTAGCCACATCATCCTGTAAAATAATAGCTAGTTGCTCAAATTTAAATCATGTGAAAAGTGATCTTAGAAGTATAGAAATCCCCATGATAAATAATCACAAAAAAATAAATATAAATCCACGTTTAAAACCATTTTTTTCAAAAGAGACACAGACATGGACAATCACTATAACATTTAACTCAACATTGAGATAAAAATGTCTATTTTTTCCAATATCTAGTTCATACAACCCTAGTAAGCTAAGTCTTCATAAATTTTAAAGATCACATGTCATATTTGAAGAAAATAAATATAACAATATTTCACCATAATTTATTATTACACCAGTCTTTCATACACACCATCATACCACAGGAGAAATACATTGATTTTGATCCCTCTTAGGAGTATTGGTATGTAGGCAACACTCAACAAAGTGGGTGTTGAGGTCTAACCCATTTTTACCCCTTTATTACATTAATCCTATTATGTCATTGAGCTAGGTACTTTGGAGAAGAAAAGGTGAAAACATAAGTTAAATTAGGTGATATCACATTCATGACAAGCTGAAACACATCTATATGCAAATTCATGTAGATAATAAATTTACACTTTTATTATAAGATCAACCTGGATAATAACACTCCATATGGGAAACATAACTGACCATTTATTATTCCACTCATTTTTTCTATGTTTTAAATAAACCCATGCTTCTTATTTGAAACATCATTACACAGACATAGTCAATTTTACAACTGCACATGTAGTCTTATATCTCTATTTTCTAGCTAAGTAATTTGTCTTTGTTATTTAAACTTTAATTCTATTTATAAATTTATCAAGTTATAAATAATTTTATGTCATTTATTTCATATATGTTTAATTATAATTTGATGCAATAGTTTGTCATGATTATCATTTAATTTATCTTCATTCCCAATTTTGATAAAATAACTACTACATGATGTTAATGACATCAATGAACCTATAGACCCACCTCAGGTTCCTCAACCACTTCTAATTACATAGGGGCTAGTAGACCTTGGGATATAAATAATTTATTCCATGAAATATATGTTTGGCATTCTTTACAAGAGGTTACTAGTGGTACATGAGATATTAAGGAGGCACTCTCCATAGTCTTCATAGGGTGGATAGAGATGACTATAGGGGGAGAGGAAAAGAACTCATATATTGACATGATAAATATTAGATGGTGCTGGATAGAGGATAAAATCCCATAGCCCCTTGTACTATTAGGTCAATGACTACAGAGTATATTCACATCATAGAGTGGATTATTGGGAGAGGTGAGATTATGACCACCCTCCTAGGCTAACATTAGGAGATATGGTTAAGGACTTAATTTAACTTCAGCCACTAATTTTCAATGGAATCTAGAATGTTTTTTTTTAAAAGTCATGGTTGGATAATGTGCATGGATTTTTCACCTTATAAAAATGAGGTTTCAATGTAAAATATCACTAGGATACTCATTTACTTAGAGTTTCAAGTAAGCTTAGGTGGGAGGGTAAGGAAGGAAAGCTCCACATGATACCAACTACCATTCCTTGGGAGATATTTGAGGAGATTTTTAGGTCTTGATACATTTCACCCTTATACCTTTATAAGAGTGTGGATTATTTACATGAGTTTTGTAGGGAATAAATATGGTGGCATAGTATGAGTCTCATTGTCTAGATTTATTACAATATGTGTAGAATTGTACATATGATTTCATTCATGTGAATAGATTTATCATAGGTCTAAATAAAAATCTAGTGGGCGTAGTGTATATAATCTCTCCACTAAAATTAGTGGTCATAATGGTAAAATATTATCTTACAAAGGATTATTATGGTAAGTCCTAAGAGGCTCAAGAGAGGTTCTAGGTAAGATGTAGTCTTGACATGATGCAAGATCACATGATGTGTAGCATACACTAAGGGGAGGTAAGAGACCTACTCAATCAAATATAAGACCCTCTCCATAGTAGTAGAAGTAGGAAAATAACTAAATTAGACACTCTAATTTTAAAAATATACAAAATTGGAATTCTAAAGGCTATAAATATGTTAGATAAGTAGATAGATAATATACTGGGCCAGTGTAGACTCAACATTCTATGTAAGTTGGACCATCATGGTCTAAAGTGATAATTGGGTAGACGACCATGGATCCCCATCTAGGACAAATCAAAATAGAGGTTTATGTTTTCACTTATGGATCAACATAACATTATGCATGATATTATCCATAGAAAGTATTAGTTTATTTAAGGTAAAAGTCTTTGATGTCTAAGTAAATAGTGGGTGATGTGGGTAAGGGCCACAAGATGTATGTATTGGTGGATAACACCATGTATAAAATCAATAAATAGTCATCATGATCATAGTTATGATTAATATAGTATCATTTAAAATATTATTTGATTATTTAGCCTCTTACTTATTTAGACTCCCTTCTATCATGGACTATTATAGGTTGGTTGCTTTGGTAAGTTACGTTAGCCACTAGAGATAAGATGTCTATTAGCTCATTGGTACATTATTTTACTATTTATTTAGGTTAATTTTACATGAATATTTAGTTATTATACCATTTGGGACTTACATAGTCATTTTTGGTATATATTGTCTCACTACTCATAGAGACAATGTGACCTATCATAATAAGGTAGTTAAGTGTGTCAACCACTTAAGACTAGAATTTTTATCTCACAAGTCAAGAGACCCATCTCCATTCTCATGGTTTCTATGATGTACCTCAAGTGGAGAATGTAAATTTTATAAAATTTAATTCTAAGTGAACTCATTGTCTCTTATCCTTGGTAAATTAATTAAATAATAATATATCATTTATTAACACGAGGTAAAAACCTTGTGAAAATAAATAATAAAGTTATATTTATTTAATAATTATGAAATTTAATTAAATGGTTTATCAATATGGATGGCCCCATTATTTCACAATAGGCACCTTCCTTATTGAATATTATAAATAGGGTATTACCCCTATTGTAAATTCATTCGAAATAAATATATTTTTAGGTGAACAATAGTTTTATGAATAACAGAGAAGTGAGATTGAGACAAATTTATATTAGGGTTGTATTGGTTTCTCAATAATGAATAATATTTTGGTGGGTTTTTTAATTATTTGAGGTTTTCCTTTGGTAACCCTTTGTTAAACATTGATTTGTATGGTTTATTTATGATTTGTTAATTATTGTACATCCTATATTTGTTGTGAATTTCATATTACACTCATAGAATTTATCATGGTATCATAACAAGTAAGGTGTATTTAATTGGAAATCATATTTTATTGATTTGAATATAAATATTTGAATTTTTTTTTCAAGCCTAAGGAGGTGGTGTATGGCCTTGGAAGAAAATAATTTTATTATAAATCCATTTTTCTTTGTTTTTGATGTTGTGAAGTCAAATCTATGCCTATAATTTTAATTCAATTTATCCAAAACACAATTAAATAAATCAAAAGTTTTTTTTGGAATATCTCTCTTACATAGGTGTGGTTGTATGACACTCAAGAAAGTAAATTATATATATATATGTGTGTGTGTGTGTGTGTGTGTGTGTGTGTATATATATATATATATATATGTATATATATATATATATGTATATATGTATATATATATGTATATATGTATATATATATATATATGTATATATATATGTATATGTATGTATGTATATATATATATATATATATATATATATATATATATATATATATATAATATTTCATTCTTGGATGAGGGGTCAAATATACTTGTTTTGGTCTAAAATCACTCTATCATCTCCTTCAAACTTAAAATCATTATCTTTTGAAGATATTTTCTACATTAAATGCCATTGTATGGCTCTGTGGCATTAGAAAAAAAATTTAAAAAAAATCTTGTCTTTAAAATTGGTTATTAAAGGTTCTGATTGCATTATTGTAAAGTTTCAAGGCCTTTCACAAAAAATTAGACTCTAAGAAGGATATTCCAAGCTCATATAATTTTTTAATCTCCATCTGTGGCACATTTATATAGCCTAAAAATTCAAACATTAGTTTATGGTCATCAAAATTTAATTTTGAAAGCTTGATCTACTCTATGGCAAGATTCTAGGAAGGTTGAAAAATTTTCATGTAGTTTAGTGACCTATTCAAATTATTATGTGCACTAGTACATCTATAAGAATTCCATATATCTATTGGAGAGTGATAAAAATATGTTAATAGTTTTACATAATTTTTGAAAGTAGTTTTTAAATATTTGATTTATTAAATTTTATATTTTCATGCAAAAAGGGCGTGGTCCCCACTTTTTATTTTTAAATTGTTTTACCCAAAAATAAAATTTTAAAAAGTAATATATAATAAAAATATTCTACATGAATGTTAATTATATATGTATATATATTTCTATTTTTAAAAATCACTCTAACAATAATTAAAAAGAAATTAGTGCATGTTAAAAGTTAACTAAATTTCTAAATGAGTTGGGAGTTGTTATTTTGCTAAAAGCTTGTAATTTTGGTTTTCAAAAACTCCAAAATAAAATTTTATTTTTTGAATTTGGTAAAATTTAATTCCATTTTTTGGTTTGTATACCTAGCTTTCATGTATTTAAAAACTTAGTTGACCTATCAACCTTGTTTTAACTTTAGACCTATTGACTGTTTTGATAAATATAGTCATGTAACCAGTTGATATCTAGGTTTTATCACCTTTAGGACACATATACCTGGTCCATTTTGTATTTTTAAACCTCCTATTATTAATTTTATAACATTTTTAATAATATTGTCTAGGTGGTTGTTCTAAGTTTGACTCTTTCGACACCTATATTAGTGTAATTCTAATTATTTTTTTAAATTTTTTTGGCATATAAATTATGTAATTAAATATAGTTACATGTTTTATTAAATTTATTTTTGAAATAATTTAAAAAACCATTAAACAATTTTTTCTTAAAATAGTTGTGCTTAGATTAGTATATTTTTTGCAACTCTTATGACACCTTGTTTTATCATAATCTTTTGTATTATTATTTTTTTAGATTTAAACTAATAAATTATTGTATTTTTACACATAAAATCTATTTTTTACTTCCAAATTAATTTAAAATTCATAGTAAAAGGATTCATTTTTAACATTTGGTTTCTATTGTGTTTAAAGGAAAGTTATGGCTTCACCTCATTTTACTTTAGATAAATCCAAAATTCTTAAAGGAAGTAAATAAAATATTTATAAAATTCATGTAAAATATAAATTAATGGCCTAAAGTGTGTAATATTGTCATTGGGATTGAAAAATCTCTTTTTGGATGATATGTGATCCCTAAGCTTACCAATGCATTTCAACAAATATCATAAGAAGCGATGTCTATTATCTTGTGGAGTGTTAATGATGAATTAATTGTCCATAATGGTAATTAAGAGTTTCCTATAAATGTTTAGAAACACCTTGAATCCATGCATGAGGGCAATTTCCTCTAAAAAATTAGTAAGTTAATCCTAAAATTGTTGACTACACCTATGAAATATGATGAAAATGTTGTTAATTTTATTATCAAAATTAATAAAATTAAAGATTAGTTAGATGGTTATAATTATAATTTGATTGAAAATAAACTAATTTATTTTATCATTCAATTAAATATTAATGAAAAGTTTATAAATTTCATTTTCATTTTGAATTCTAAGCATCAAACTCATCAAGATATCCATGACCTTACCACCTTATCTACACTATTGATTAAAGAAGAGAAAGTTATGACCAATTTTTATTCTAAAGAGAATACCAATCAGGAAATTATCACATTATAGAGAACTTTTGATAATAATTAAAACCATAAATCTAAACCTAGTTATTGTTATGGAAAAAATGGGAACAAGGAACCTGGCAACAAGAACCATAAACCTAAGTTTAATGGAAATTATAACCTTTGTGGTAAGTTTAGTCATAAAAGGGAAACCTGTTATAAAAATAAATACAAAATTAACAATAAATCTTATAAAAATAACAAAGGAAATAAATATAATCAAAACAAATAGAAGAATCAAAACCCTAATCAAAATAACAATTAGGATCATAATGTTATTACTTTATAAGTTAATTTATTTGATTTAAATGAAAATGAGTGTATTTTAGATAGTGGTGCATCACACCATATGAGTTGTCTATCTAACATTTTTTTAATTCTAGATATATCTTTTAAATATTTACTTAAGAGATAATTCTTTCTTAGAAACAAATAAATAAGGAAAAGTTAATTTTTAAAAAATTATAATAAATGATGTTTTCTATGTACCTAAACTTAAAATAACTTGTTATCTTGTTTATAAATTAATAATGATAATTTAATTTTAGTATTGATTAAATATATCATTGACCACTTACTAGTCCTATACCTAGAAAGAGGTCAATGCAAAGTCCTAGAGTCCTAATCCATCATTAATCTCCATAGTTTCCATTCATCCTTGTGAGGTTTGGTTGTTAAAATAGTTCATTGTCCTTTCATGCTATAACATTACTTGATGATCCTCCTTACCTCTATTTCAACTTTTATAAGGTATTTTCTTGATGTTTGAACATATATAGAGGTCTCTAGTTAGTTGGATGAAGATTTAACATTCAAAACTGCTATGGTGGATGTGAGTTAATAAGGAAACCTAGTGAAGAATAAAGAATATCTATGATCTCCCCAATCATATAAGCTATGTAATTTTTAAATCTTGTGAGAACATTATGAAGTTTATTGGGGCCCAATTGATGTCTTTGATAAGTTTTAAAGGTCTCCTTATGGATATGATATTAATTTGTTATGTCTCTTTCAAGTCATGTGGGTGTCCTAAAAGTAAAATTTTGACCATGTTAAAAACTAATTTGATTTTGATGAGACACTAAGCCACTATCCACACCTTCAATAAAATTCATGAGATTTATAAATTTGTTACTAAGGTATTTCATACACCATTAAACCCTTTTTCACCATGGTCAAGACTTAAATCCTCTCTAATGGTCCCCGCACATGCCAATTTATGACTTTTCAACTTCTTTAATTTGTAATATCAACTTCAAAGCATCACCATGACTCCTAATTTCCCTCCATCATGCTTGTTGATATTGGTTTTTGGTCATAAACAAGAGAACATGTAGGGAAATCATAGAATTTAGATGTTTTCTAAATGGTATGGATCCATACAATATAGATTGACTCAGGTGGAGTCAAGGATCTCCAAGGGGAAGTCAGTAGTGGCATATTTGAATGAAAACAAAGTGTTTTAGTTCATAAAAATCTCAAAACCAACCCACTTTCCCATCGATATCATTGATAGGATTACAGATCACTTCAATTTTTTCCTTAGACCATATGGAGGAGAGACAATGGGTACCCAAGATCTTAGCTAGAGGTAGTAGACTTAGTCATATTTAACTCATGGGAATTTGTTTCTATATTGGTCCCCTATGATATATGAATAATCCTTAAGAAGTTAATGGGTATGAACATCATCCATGTCTGCTTAGGCTAAATGGAACATAATGGTTTTGATAGTTTTTAAGCTTGTTTGGCCAAACCATTGGTTATTCCTATTTCCTTAGGTCTTAAAAGAACCTATCAAGGCATCTTCAATGTTTTGATCACACGTGTGAGCTTATGGAACCAAAAAACCTCTAGATTGGAAGTCTCTATACTTTTTAGGAAGATTTGGGTAGTGAGTAGAGTATTGAGTCCTATCAACATAAGGAGTTGAAAATGTTGAATGATTGGTTGAGTTTTTTAAGCTCCCCATACCTATTTTCTTAATGTTAATGTCCATACTTACTTCTTATCTCCTCAAGGTGTCTTCAAAGAAAAGACTCATTTATATTTGAATTTCACTATGTGGTGAGCATTATATGTTTTTCAATGGTAGTTTCAGAGCCTTCAAATATATTTAAGGACTTGGAATAAAGTTTTGAAGTAATGATAAGCTATCATTACATCATTATGAATAGATTCTTTAGCTCCCATTATATCCTCATAAGCCTAAAAATCACCCTACTTGTCTCTAAAGATCACATAGTTAGTTTAGTAAAGGTTAAAGTTTTTTAGCCAATGTTATGGTTTCTCAAAGATTCTTATGTTTCAATTTTTTACTATACGTGCCCTTTTTCTACATCCAAAGTGATATGTTTCCATAGTTATGTGTATTAAGGTATTTAAGGTGTATGTGGGTTATCTTGGAATGGTTATCATACTTAATTTCATTCCATATACATACTTATATCATTTCATGTTGTTTCCACTACCATTACACTATGTTTTAATCCTATTTTTCATGTTCCAACCCTAAGACCACTCCATAGTCATCCTCATCCACTCATTCAGCCTTTATTGCAAGTCTAAACCATGTGAAATGATGTATATACCAATTTTAACCATTAGGAACAATAATAATATAGAGTGATATACATATATGTTCATTCATCATGTTGAGAAGACAATGGTCACATATAGGAAACCGTCTTGAGCATACTATGTAAAGACCATCTAGGGCACTATGTGAACCAATCATGGTTATAAAAATTGGTATGATCATAAAAGTATGTATATCCTATGGAATTGAATGAGAATATGAATATGTCACAAGAGTTCCAAGAAACTATAGACCACTCTTTTCTCATATAATCCTATTACTCAAACCCCTATAGATAGTCCACATATGTGAGTGAATGCCTACAATAGTGTTGATGCATATGGAGAACCACATATTTATTTTAGTAAGAGGAAAAAATCATACAAATATAAGTAAGTTTAACACTGAGGAAGAGGAAAAATTATAGTGATCACTCCATCTAAAGGGAAAGATAACATCAATAAAAGGCTTGAGGACAAATAGGCCTAACTAAGCATAAACCCTAATCCTAAGAAGAGGAAGATATGAAAAGGAAGAGATGTTGAAAATTGATATCTAAGAGTGTCTCTAAACATAAGACATATTATTTACATCCTATTGACATGTTCATGTCAAAAAATATAATATAAAGGCCCTCAGATCCCTACTTTTAGAACCACTTAGAGTTTTAAGCAACCTATAACTAGTCATGACAAAATGGTTGTTTGAGGTCTCTGTATGCATGACCAAACCTTAAAATTTAGTAAGAATGGTCATTATGAGTATTTAAATGAATAAATTGTTACATTTAGTCTATAAAAATAGTGGGTATACCCAATTTTTTTTCTTAGACCTATCTTATTTTGTGATAGTTAATTCTAGGATTAGGTGAGTGAATTATATTTTTAAAGGGATTGAAGGTAGATTAGAGTCCACAAATGGTTTGTAATAAATTCAATATGATTTTTAAGGAATTAATACACCCTAAAATGGAATAAAATTTTAGGTTTCCATTCAAATTCCCTTGATGGTAGACAAAAGCACACAGACCTCAAGCTTGGTCATATACCCTGTTGCCACCTTGAAGCATCTCCAAGTCCTTATGACAAGGTTGATGACCATGAAGGTGTGTTGAGACATAATATGATAGTTTCAAGTCAAGGTAAATAAGGAAAACGTTTGAATGGTTTCAAAACCCTTCTCAAGACATAAAAACCTAACACATCTAGCTCAAAGTGCAGTTTCAATTGTCCATACACTTCACCACTATGAAGCTTAGACCTAGGGCCTTTAGGTAAATTTAACTCTCCCTATGGACTAAAAATTCATGAAATAATCATAGCCATTTAGGGATAACATTTATGAATGATCATTAATAAGTTAACTTGTTGAAATGTGATAGCTAAGAGCTTAAATGTTACCTTTTAATGCTCCTCTCTCCATAAACCCTTTGCATGGGACCCCAAGATATTAAGGGAAGATGAAGGGATTAATGAAATATACGTTCATAAAAATTGGTTCTAGTTTTGATGTCCATATGATATAAACCATCATTAATATGGTGGACATACTAAACCTTTCCCAAACCCCAAACAATACCTAACGGTGGAATTTTTCTCCAAAACACATCTAGATGGAGTTATTTAACTTTGAAATCATTTTTAAGGTTTCATTAAGCATTCTAAGCATCATAGTGACCTACTGGTTTACACATGAAGGGGTCAAGATGTATTTAACATGCCTAAAAATACTATTTTGTGTCTAAAAGAATATAAAAGAGGAGTGTTTATGTGAATTATGAAGATAAAGATGGATAATAGGTCTTGAAGCTTCTAAATGACCCTCTAGCAGTCATTTACATAGACCTCCATGACTGGTTCTATATGTAAATAGACTCAAATGTTGTAAGTAGAACTTGTATGCACCTTAAATAATATAAATGGCCAAATTAAGCCAATATTGCTTATTCATGAGATAGTTGAGGTGATATTCAGATTAAATACAAGGTATAAGTGCCTCATAACCTTAGGTTAAGAGCAAAATTTAGGGTTTATGCATGTAGATAGACTGGTCTAACACCTCCATTAGAAAAGTGTCATTAGAAGGTAAAGAATAGATCCAAACCAGGAAAAAGGTCACCTCAACACTTCATGGGATAATTCATAATTATGATTAAAGGGTTTTTGGTCACTTATAGTTCTTGGAAAGTTCATATAGTTATCCCTTTTAGTCTATAGATACCCTCACACTACTCAAGAAGTATGATTACCATCCAGTGAGAATTTTAAAATGCTCAAAATTCTAAAAATACTTTTCATGGGGATAAAACCATTTAAAAATAGTTAGAGGGGTCTATAAACATGTATCTTGTGTAATTGGTTCATAGGTTTGGTCCTTAAACTCTATGAACCATTACTAAGAGTCTCAAGCACTTTTAAACCCCTCTAAAACCCTAATAAAGACTCAAATAGGGAAATTTTATTATAAGTGAATCCAAAAAGTTATAAAAAAACTATGAAAACACATGGAACATTTTTTCAACTCAAAGGAGGACATGTCCACGATACCTGATTGTATAGAAGTTATATAGACACCTCCAAAAAATATAAATCTGTAGAGTTTTAAATGTAAAATGGCATATAAAACCTAATAAAGAGTTATAAACCATGTAAAATTTTATTTCAATACTTTGTATACTCCTCTAAGGTTTGAAATTTTCATATATCTTCTTGTAGGTATCTCTGCTAACTTCTCTTAAGAAACCAGTCTATGGAGCTAGTCAAACTGACCTAGTCATAAAAGGTAGATGAGTTTGTAGATAGAGGATGGTTAAAGGGTATAAATTATAATATAAAGTTTTAATTAAGGAGTAATATAATTATTCTTATATGATTTTATAATCTAGTTCAAATATCATATTCATTCAAACTATGAATATGGAGAAAGATGAAGAACTTGCATGTGAGGGCTATTTGAGCACTATGTAGAAGGTCCTAGTGGGTGTAGAGTGACATTATAAGGTTAATGAGAAACCATTTTCACTTTTTAACTATACATTTAATTTATAATATTCAATATTAAGGAATGGGATAGTTTCATTGTCAAATCAATATGCACATTGAAGAGGATGTTGCTCAATGACTCTTGGAAGCCTATTCACACCCTATTTGCATGTTTTAACTATAATAATAAGAGTGATAGACTATTTTAGGTCATGTTAAAACTTTTATGAGTATAATTTAAGCTTATCCACTTCCCATAAACTCACATTCAATACCAAAAGGTAGTTGTTAAAGAACATTAATGCATGGAAGGAGTGACTATGACTATTGTAACTACCATATTGCCACCTTGGCCTCATTCATGGTCTCTCTTATGCATATATCCTTCTTTCCTCTCTCATTATAATTATATATAAGGAGGAATTAATATATTTGTTATCATCCCTTTGTTAGGTGTAGTAAATCTCTACCAAAATTGTACCTTGTGCCTTTGAATCAATAGAAGAATAGTTGTAAACTTGTTATTTGAATGTTAGTGTGTAGTGTGAGAGTTGATTTGTATAATATATGAGTTTAATTATATTATGTATATCATTTCATGTACCAAATTTCATGTTATTAATTTACTTAGGTTGTGTGAAGTATTGATAGGTAAGACTATTCTTGAAGTGTTAATGGGCTAGTAATGTCATATACAGACTTAGGTTTTTAGCCTTCAAGTTGTAGAACTTCAACTTGATATTCACATTAAATATTCATGCCTAGGAATTTTTTAAGAGGCTGATCAATTTTTAGTTTTCATTATGTTCATAAGTGTGTCTAAGGGATAAAACATGAGAGGATATTCAATTATTTGTACATCACCATTATTATTTTAGTTTTATTTCTATGTTTAATCTTTATTCCTTTTCATCCCAATAAAATTAGGTCTTGGACAGAGATAAAGTGATAAATTAGGGGATTTAGCCCCATAAATCTAAAGGTATCCCAAAACCTATAGGTCAATCCCATGTTAGTCCAAATTTAAGGAGGGTTTGAACAATATTCTTCAAGATAGTGCAACTTGGGTAGCTAAAAGTTATAGTACACCTAGTGGGACTAGCCTTGAAGTACCTTGATACATGATTTGACAAATTTTGAAGACATCTACAGGCTAAGGGCATTAAATGGTAGATCTATAGGTAGTTTAATTCAAAAGGTGTCCACATCATAAGGATATGGGTAACAAAAGAGTCCTTTCATTCCCTAAGTCACACAAGTTATAAGTGATTTTATTTATTTCAAGTTGTAGCCTAAGATAGTCAGAAATCCTTTCATCATTATAGATTACATGAAAAATTCCAATGTTATTATTTCTATGTGGGATGATTTACTAATTCCAAGGTAGAAGGATCTCCTTCAAAAATAACTCTCTAAGCTTTCACTCATGAAAAAACAAGATGATAAGGTAAGTGTAGTCTTTGTTAATGATAGTGAACCTAATGAACCCTAATTTCCTAAAGTATTCAAGTCATCTCCATTATACTTATCATTCATAATAAGAGACTCCTTTTTCCATAATTGTATGATATATAGTGGTTCCAATACTTATATCATGTTAAAATCCATAACTAATAAGTTATAGCTTAAGTGTGAATCTAATGAAAAGTGAGTTTATCAATTGGATGGGTCTCCCACAAAAATTATATGTTTTATTAAGGACCTAAATACTATATTGTCTACCTACCATAATATTATGATCTCCCAACATGTCATGGTAGTTAACCTCCCTCCATATTTTTTCCTATGTTTATCTAGGGATTTCACTATAAAAATTAGGGGGTATCTTTGTTCTGAATGGTCATACATGGTATTTAGGACTAGGTATGAGACAAGGGTTACCATTAGGTATGAACCTATTTATAGGTTCCACTTATAACCCTACATGTCCAACTTATCCAATTTGAACTACATTATCTTAGATAAAGATGAGAATGTCAATAATCATGAATCCAAAGAACCACTTGAAGGCATCTTAGATCTTCTCCTTGATGAATGGGTAGCATAAAAACATGGTTATGACCCCTATAAGAGCATTAAGGAGGTAGGCCTAGATGTGTACTATTTTTATGAAGAATGATCTATTGTACCTAGTCTCACAAACCCATCTCAAGAGCATGAAGGAATATGGAGGTTATTCTTTAATGGATCAAGGTTAAATATTTAGAGTGGGGAAAGTGGGATGCTTGTATCCCCTTATAACCATATGTAATATTCCATCTTGAGGTTTCAATTTAGTTTTACTTTAAACACTACAAACTATAATTTCCTCATTCATGGGATATAATGGGTAAAGATGAGAGGAATAAAACTCTTGTAAATGAAGGAAGATAGTGAATTAGTGGTGCAGTAGGTGAGAGGTATTATTTTAATAAAAAACACACTTTTAAATGCCTATAAGCACTAAGTTTGGGATCTCTTGGAGGACTTTACAACCATTGATATATGTTCTATACCAAGTGAATCAAATGATCATGTAAATAGACTAGATGCCATTAGTACATAGTATGACATAGTTGATGGAGTTAAAGGAACCAAAATTAAATAACAAATCAAGGTTGTGTGGAGGCCAATGGTACCTAATAATGAGGTGAGTTGGAAAGTTTTTAATAGTGACAGTCAAATTACTTGATTTCTCCAACATGAAGCATTATTTTACCATAGAATCAATTTGGTGATTAGATTGTCTAGTTAAGGAAAAAAATTCCTGAAAGTTTTAGTGTCATTGGAGAGTATATTTAATGTAAATGGTCAGTTGAGGAAGGATAATGTGAGTATCTCCACCAAATAATAATATTATGAGAAGGTATCTATTCTGCAACACAAACTACTTAAGCTAGGGAAAGTGAATACCAAGGATGAAAGAGTTGCCTTCATAGACTTATTTTAGGAGTTTATAGATGTATTTTCATGGGATTACCATGATATAAAATGGTTTGATACTAGGTTATCCCAACATACCATAGAGTTGGAGGATAATGGAAAACTGATAAAGCAGAAATAAAGGCTAATCAACCCTAAAGTTGAGGTGCTCATGAGAAGGGAATTGATAAAAATAATTGAATCTAAGATCATATTCCCTATTAAACATTTCTCATGGGTATAAAACCTTATTCTTATGAGGAATAATAATTGGGATATATGTTTATGTGTTGAATTTAAAGACATCAACAAGGTATCTTTAACAAACCATTATCTCATAATATTCATTGATTAGATACTTCAAAATGTTGTAGGATCTTAGAAGTTATCTTTGATTGATGGATAATATAGATATAATTAGAT
This sequence comes from Torreya grandis, assembly GCA_037957365.1. Classification (NCBI taxonomy): domain Eukaryota; kingdom Viridiplantae; phylum Streptophyta; class Pinopsida; order Cupressales; family Taxaceae; genus Torreya; species Torreya grandis. Next base: position 416,015 of record JARHVA010005936.1, read on the forward strand.
ATTTTTTAGAGAATAAGATAGACACAAGACTATGTTCACAATAAAGTGGGCCACCTATGCATACACGAAGATGCCCTTTGGACTATCTAAAGCAAGGGTAAATCTATAAAGGGTAATGAATGTTTCCATCCAAGGGATTATTAATGAAATGGTGCTCATATATATTAAAGACATCACTATTTTTTCAAAATATACTAAACATCACATTTCACACTTGAGGTTAGTGTTTGATAGGTGCAAGCATTTTGGGGTCTCCTTGAACCCCCCAAAAAACATATTTGTAGTCTACAAGAGAAAAATATTATGACATATTATATCAGAGGATGGCCTATCCATTGATTTTGAAAGGGTTTCATCAATCCTATCCTTACCCCTACCCAAGTAAAATAAAGGTTTGCAAAGCTTCTTGGAAAAAATTAACTTCATAAGAAGATTCATTCTAAGATTTCTAGAGATTGTGAAGCCACTCACTTATATGCTCAAGAAGCACAAAGAGTTATCATGGATCAAGGAAGGAAAAATATGTTTTGAGGCCATCACATAAGCCATATCCCAAGTTACCACACTCTTTAACCCTAAATTTAACAAATACGTTTTCATGTATTCATTATCCATAATTGATGCCATTTCTGTTATGCTAATGTAACAAAATGATGAACTAGAACAACTAATTGCTTTCTTTAGTTAGAATTATATTTATATGAATAAATAAACACATTTTTTGACAAATTTATAGTCATATAAATATAAATTGGTCAAATCAAAGTCTTAAAGTCCTAATCCATCATTAGTCTCCATGGTTTCTATTCACCCTTGTGAGGTTGGGTTGCTCAAATAGTTCATTGTCCCTTCATGTTATAATATTGCTTGATGATCCTCCTTACCACTATTTCAACTTGTATCAAGTTTTTTCATGATTTTTTAATATTTATAAATGTCCTTTTTCAATTGGATCATTCTTCAACATTCAAAAGTGCCATGGTGGAGGTGAGTTGATAACACAACCTAGTGAAGAAACAAGAATATCTCTGATCTGCTCAATCATCTAAGGTATATCCTTTTTAAAGGTTATGAGAACATAATGAAGTGTATTATGGCCTAATTTAGTGTTTTTTATAGGTTTTAAAGGTATTCTCATATATTTTATCATGATATTCATCTGATATGTCTCTTTAAATTAATGTGTGTATCTTAAAAACAATATTTTAACCATGTTGAGACCTAATTTGACCTTGATGAGCCACTAATCCACTATATATTCATTAAATATAATTCATGAGATTTATTAAGCCATTAATAATCCATTTCATACACCATTTAACCCATTACCACTATGGTTAACACTTAAATCCTCTCTAATGGGCCTCGCATGTGCCAATTTATGACTTTTGAACTTCCCTAATTCATACCATAGAATTAAATTCATAACATGACTCATATTTTCCCTCCATAGTTCCAATTAATAATGGTTTTTGGTATAAAATAAGAGAAAATTTATGGAAATTATAGGATTTAGAGGTTTTTTGAATGGTACATATCTGTACAGTATGGACTGACTTAGGTGGATTTAGTGATCTAAAGGGGGAAGTTGGTAATGGCTTGTTTAAGTGAAAATAGAGTTTTTAAATGCTTATAAATCTAAAAAAAAACACAACTTCCCATCGATCTCATTGTTATGATTGGAGATCACTTTAGGTTTGTGCTTAGACTATATAGAAGAAAGAGAATGGATACCCAAGCTCTTAGCCAAAGGAAGTAGACTTAGTTAAATTTAATTCATGGGAATTTGTTTCTAAACTGGTCCCTTGAAATTTATGAACATTCCTTAAAAATTTAAGGGGTATGAACATAATCCATGTTTTTATAGGCCAAATGGAACATAATAATTTTGATGGTTTTTTAGATTGTTTGGCCAAACCAATGGGTATTCATGTTTCCTCAAGTCTTAATAGAACCTATAAAGGAATATTTAATGTTTTTATCACATGTGTGTGATTATAAAACTAAAAAATCCCTAGACTAGAAGGATTTGTAGTTTGCATGTAGATTTGGGTAGTAAGTAGAGAGTTGAGCACTCTCATCAAAAGGAGTTGACAATGTTGAAGGATTAGTTAAGTGATTTAATCTTACCCATACCTATTTTCTAAAGGTTAATATCTAAATTTTCCTATTATCTCCTTAGGGTGTCTTCAAATAAAAGACTCATATATATCTAAAGTTCATGATGTGGTATCATTGTATGTTGTTCAATGACACTTTTAGAGCCTTAAAATATATTTAAGGACCTAGAATAGAGTTTTGAAGTGATGATAGGATATCATTACATCCTTATGAATATATTAATTATCTCTCATGATAGGCTCATAGGCCTAAAAACCACCATCCTTATATCTAAAGCTCACACAATCAGTTTATTAAAGGTTAAGGTTTCGTAGCCAATGTTAAGGTTTCTGTAAGATTTTGAAGTTTAAATTTTTGATTATATGTTCCCTTTTTCTACCTATAAAGTGTTATGTTTTTAGAAGTATGTGTATTAGGGTCTTTAAGGTGCCTATGTATTTCCTTGGAATGGTTCTCATACTTAATTTCATGCCATATCCATGCCTCTATCATTTCATGTTATTTTTTTGGGCCCTTTTTTATAGAAAGTATGTAGACCATGCCAACTAGACCAATATCTATGTGATGCAACCCTAGGAGTGGTTTCTCCCCTTTTGTTCATTTTGGTGCCATCTAGAAAAGTCCCTGTGGGTCCCATGCTAACTAGTGGGTAGTTACATAACACTAAATTATATAAAGATACCCTACCAAGTATTGGATGTGGTAGCTCAAGAACCATGGATGTTAGAGAGTGGATTAGGTAAGATAGAAAACCTTAAGAAATAGATAAGCATACAATATTCACTCATCCATGTTAGATAGCATAGTGGATCTGAAAAACTCATGATAACTCAACACTCAACACATGCCCATCTGACTTAGCAAGGAGATTCCTTTTCTTTGCCTATAAAAAAGTTACCCACATTTGAAGATAGGAGAGGAAATTAAGTGAAATGAAGCTTTGGAAAAATAGAGAGAAAACTAGTAGTATTTCCTAGTATGGATATGGTACTTAATATATTTATATGTATATCCCAAGATCACATGTGAGCTATTGGGAATGAATATAGATAATAAGAGCATATGCTCTAGTTATTTTTATTAAACTTTGTTATTAAACTAAAATTTAATAAGAAATTATGTATTGATCCATGTTTTATAATATGTGTGATGTTATGCTTATAAGTTAATTTCCTTTTATCTTTGTTAGTTATTGCATAATATATTGAAATATGGAAGTTCAACCCTAGTCATTAATGGCATTGTTATGCCATTTAGAGACCTCAGCCAACCTATAGATGAATTAAGTGTAGGAAACCAAATGCACAAAGGCTCCATGAACCATGCCTAGAGTGATATCTTAATAATAGGTTGTTGAACATAAGCCATCCTTATGAATTGATTAAGTACTCGAATGGATCCAACTAGATATTCCCACAACTTACATCACTACGAGTCCCACTTTGCTAAGAATGGGATTTCACCTTAGGACTTAGGCCACTAATAAATATTATGCCTATTAAAATTCCCTTAAAAAAATTAGAATAAAAGGCAACTTGAACCCCTCTAGCCAATGACTGAGTTCCTTTGAAACCTCAAGTTGTGCCATGTTGTAACTAACACAACATGGGCTCAGTTCCTTCTCTATTATACTTCAGGTGAGTGCACAAGTCTTTAAACTTATGTGAAACTAATTTTAGTGCCATACCATGATTAAATTTTGTGTGTTAGAGTTTACTATCCTCATTCCTAGCTTCACCAAGTCTATAACTGACTTGGATTGATAGTTAAGCACATGACCAAGTGATAAACCAACCTAGTGAAATTTTTTACAACACTTTGGTTCCATTGCTAGAATCCATGTTGAATTTTATTACTATAATGGTACAATATATCAATGCTCTAACTATCACTTGATAACATTAAGCATTAGCTCGAGTAAGTGGAATATAGTTTCACATAGAACCATCCTACATGCAAAGGGTAGAAGATAAGAAAATGGGTACAAGATAAATTTTATGATGATCTATATGAAGTGTTCCTCTATGAGCTATATAAGCATGTGTACCAGTGGTTGGTCACCTACATTATTATTAGGAGGCATAGCTATGGTTAGTACCTTGAGTGGACCATAGACTACATAGAGAGGCTAGAGAGCTTGGATGAAGTTTGGATGTGTGTTGTGGACAAGTGGTGGAGTGGAACAATGAATAAATACATGTTGGAGTTCATAGTGTTGACCTTCTCATGCCTAAAATAAGTAGAGTATGAGTTTCATCATGAACCAAGGGGTGTTTTTATAAGAGGGATTAACACCAAACTAAAGAAGCTTCTAGTGGATTATGGTATAGAAACCATGAGAATGGAAGGATAAAGTCCTTGCATATATGATAAAACATATAATGTGAGAATGGGAAGTGTAAGTAAGGTGTAATATAAGAACAATAGCTTGACACCCAAGAGCTCTAGAGGCTAAACTATAATAAGTGAAGGTACATGTTGATGAAGGAACTAGTACCTAGAAGTGCTAAGAAGACCTATAGTGATTAGGAATGGCATGGGTAAGGATCCCTTGATTTATAATAGCATAAAGAGAGTGAGGAAGAAGCAAGATACTAGACCCAACTATTAGTTCTAGGATGTAGTGGGTTCCTATAAGATGTGGCACTTGATAATGCACCAGAAGCATAAGGTCATGCACTATATTCTCTACCAAAAGAAATAATAATGGTAACTAAACTTGTTATCGACATTGACTTTGATAGGATTCAAGACTTGGATCAATAATTTGTAATTAGGTAAGTAATTCCTTACAAATAATTGAGTAATGGTATATAGAATCTAGCAAGTGCCAACCCAAGATCCTTGAGTATAATCGCAAGCATTCCCATGTAGAGAATGTTAGCTACATCAATTGGGCAATATCTTATAGTAAGTGGCACAGTGTTACATGTGAATTGTACTATACTGACAAGTTTAACTACATAGCTGACAACATCAAGATCGATGTTCCTACCTATAATTGGAGTCACTAGAGGGATACTTCCAACATAGATACATGAGGGATATGCAACTTTTAACCTATCACCACCCCCTTAACAAGTCTACTATGAGATGGTGATACACTTAATTGAGTATCATAGTGTAGATAATGTCATGGAACATGTGCTAAAGTGTGAGTTATAATGGCATGCTTGAGGCATCACTTACCCTGAGCATAAGGTAACATAGTTCTTAACCACCCTTCTAGATTGCACCCATACCTGCTATCAAAAATTTGATCGAAACTAGGATATGGTTGACTATAATGTGCTAAAATAAGCCTTCTTGAAAGAGTTTGATATCCTTGAGTTTGAGAAGTATATCATCATGATGATTAAGGAAATAAACCAATGGTTATCTAAGAGCATTCACCCATATGATGCATGATTTAAAACTCTTCTCTTTAATCTTCCATATGACATTCACCCCTCCAAACATGTGCAATGGTTTGTTGGAGGATTTTTTGTACCATTAAAAAGATCATTATCCATGAATGCCTTCATATGCCCCCATGAAGTGATTGAATCCATGCTCCAATCATATCTAGTAGGTAACACCAATATAGGGATCAACCCATTTATAAAGGTGAAAATTACATCAATGGCTTCCCAACTACAAAATTTAACCAATGGTTTAGTACATGATAATCATAATGGGTTATGGTACATTGAATATAAGATGGAGATTCATAATAAGAACAACTACATATAAATAAATGTTTGTGCCCTACTTCTCAATTGTGAGGTTTGTCATGGGCCACATGACTCTCAAAACTATCCTTTGTTGTATAATAATAGTTAAGAAAACAACACCATTTACTATAAAATGTGTGATTCTTATATGCACTCAATAGTGGACTAAAAATTCATCAATTAGATATGCCAAAACATGTAAAGAACACAAGACAAGTGATGACATCAGGGGGTATTTAGGAAGGTCAAGGCAATGAAAGTTATGGCTAGAAAAATATGGGCTATGGCAACCAGTGAGGCATGTATGGATGAGGAGGAGGATGTGGTGGAAGAATATTCCCACCATGATCATGATACAAGTTTGGGTTAACTAAATATTATCATAATTACTTCCCCATTCACCCAATATGCAAGTATTGTTGAGGACCACATGCAGTTGAAGAATGTCTTGACTTGTACAAAAAGCCGAGTCAAGGTCAACCTAGTGTAGATAGAGGTACGACAATGGTCAGGAATGAATCCAAAAAAGAAAGGTGTGTTACCAAGACAAAACATAATCATAAATATGTACATAAGTTATAGGCCACAATAATGAGTGGGATCACCATTCAACCACCCACTATGTCAAGCTAAGATTTGTGCTTGGATTATGGTGAATCAAGCCACACTAAGAGTGTAACATGGTCAAATCTGAAATTTGTGCTATATCTTGACCCTACATGATATAAAGACATCCTATAACAATCCATGATCATGATATATAACTTTTAGGGTGAACTTAAGCTGGCCAAGGACTTAGAGGTGTAGTCCATTACTTCACATATAAAACAAGATTAGTAGGATACTGAAGTGAAGGAATTGATTGAGATATTACACCTCCTAAAAACTAAAGGAATTTTTCCCCTACTAAAATATTTGTTGGTAAAACATGTAGGGAATAAAATATAAGTATAGGCTACATATTAGATGATTGAGGTTGTTACACTACATATGGAGTGGGTGCACGAGGTAAGGCATATGTAGAATATTGAATATAAATAGGAGTTATTGATAGATACCACCATCAATGGGTGGTCAATTTTTGAATTAATGGTTGATATGGGTGTTGATGCCAATATTTTGATTCAAAATTCATGGGAAAATATGGGAAGGCCACCCTTGAGGCATTTACCTCATATATTGTTCATGGATAATAAAACCAAAGTGCAATTGATTAGGATATTGAAGGGTGCCATATATTTGAGGTCACACTAAATTTGAGGTCATTGAGTTAGCAAAATAGGATAACTATCTCACACTCTTGGGAAGGCTATGGTGCTATACCAACAATGCTAACATGTGATTTAAATAATTCTATATGACTTTTGAGAATGGAAAGTAAAGGGTGGTGATCCCCATTTCAAGTGGTCAAGGGCCTCCATACATAGAGTGTGTTGAACTCGAGGATGAGATCAACCAAATATATACCATCACAGTGTAAAGTACTAATAAGCTCAACCATAATGACCAATGTGTGCTTGATTAGGAGGATGGAAAATCAGCCTCTAATATAACTAAATTATCTTATGAGTGATGGACCAAATAGGCCTATAATTTCACTTGCCAAAGGTGGCTCCTAGTGCATGAATCTGAGCCAAGACTAGCTAGGATAAGGTTGGTTATGATTGAGCACCTTAAGAAGTGGGTCCCATACACCCAAATAATGGAGACAAGGGTATTTTGGCTAATTAAAGGTAAGTTTTTATCACTCCAAAGTATGAAGGGAGATAACCCATATAAAATTATGTCTTGGACATTAAATCTTGCATCTCGAAGGAGATAGATCTAATGGGCACACTAGTGTATACCTTAAAGAGCACTATTGCTCACTAGTGGGCAGTATAGAGACCTAGTTTACCAACTTGATAGGATGTTAAGGTAGTGATTTACACTAGGTTTGAAAAGAGTAATGAGTATCTAGACATACCTACTTATGTTGATGATTCTAACCCAATCATACATGTCCATCAATGCAAAGAAACCTATACTGTCTGTGGTGAGAATGCACCAAGAGGACTATGGGTGTACACATTTTTTATGACCTTGAAGACATGGGAAAAATCATGGTACATTATAAATGAGATGCACCAAAATATAGGAAACTAGGAGATGCTCAAAGATAGGTTTGTTCACACTTTCTCCTTTTCTTCATAGAACTTACAACTACTAGAGCCACTACAAATCATCTATAAGGTAGTGTTTGAGGACACTAAAATCTTAGAAGAGCACTTGAAGGAAATGTTTAAGGATAAAGGACTAGCACTCTTGATATTATTTGAAGATACAATGGTCAATAGTGACTCCAGTGAATAAGATGATGATACCTAAAAAGAGTGTAATTGGAAGGATCTAATAGGTAGACAAAAACTTATACAACTAGTGGGCAATAACACCCCCAATGATGAAGATCTAATGCGACTTTGGATTAAAACAATAGAGGTGACAAGGCAAGTTGAAGAATCTCATCAAGAGATAAAGGAATCCTACCACATGTCACTCAAGACCACTAAAGTATACATCAACATAAAAGGTGAGCCAAAGATCAGCAATATAGCTACTTACTAGTTTAAATCAGAGATAGTGCAAATTATAGACCTCTTGAAAGAAATTTAATACCTATTCCCATGTAGTTATAAGGACATGAAGGGCACCCACCCTTCACTTTAAAAAATGAGCATCAAGTTAGTGGATGATGCAAGGCCAGTTAATAAGTACCCATATAGAATGAATCTCAATCTCTACACCAAGGTAAAGATGAAGATTGATAGAATGTTGGTGGATAACATTATTTACCTAGTATAAAATCTAAATGGGTGAGTTTGATGGTCATCAACATCAAGAAAGATGGGCACATATATATTTTTTTCAACTAAAATATGTTTAATGATACTTACATAAATTATCCATTCCTAACCTCATTCACCAATGAGGTCCTAGATGGAGTCAAAAGCTATGAAATCTACACTTCCACTAATGGGTTTTTGGGCTACCATCAGGTGTAGATTGGGGAAGAGGATAAGCCTAAAAAAAATTTTACTAATGAATAGGGTTATTTTTCCTATAACATGATTCCCTTTTGGCTCAAAAATTCTCTAGTTGTATTCTCTATGTTAGTGATCAATACCTTCAAGGAATTTATCCATAGGTTCCTCCAAGTATATCTTGATAACTAGACTATATATGGTCTTGTAAAATATCACTATGATAATATATGCCTCATTTTCGAGATGTGTAGGTAGCTATAGATCTTCCTAAATCTGAATAAGTCCATCTTTGTAACTATTTTTTAGACATTTCTCAAGCATACCATCTATAAGGATGGTTTGTTTCTTGGCCCAATAAAATAGGCATAATAATCTAGATCCAAACTCCCTCAACATAGAAAGACATTCACACCTTTCTAGGCCATTATGGATACTATATGAAGTTCATTTATATCTATTAAAATATTTTAGTTCCTCTAGAGGAGCTCTTGCACAAGGATGGCCCATTCTACTAGGGTGAGGTGCAAGAAGAAGCCTTTGAGACACTAAATTTGAAATTGGCTAGTACACTAATTCTATAGTTTCATGACTAGATGACTCCTTTACACATTCACATTGATGCTTCAAGCTCTTCCATTGATTCCATATTGGAAAAAATATATGAATGTAAGATATACCACCCCATCTCCTTTACAAGTATAAAATTGATGTAAGCAAATCATAATTATACCACCACTGATCACAAGGCACTGACAATGGTCTATACCTTAAAAAAATTTAGGCAATACCTAATGGATACCTCATTCATCTTATTAATATATCATGAGGAATTTAATTAACTCATGAATAAGCCTATTTTACATGGGTTCATATGTATATGTATTATTCTCTTCTAGGATTTCTAATTCTCTATAGTCATCAAACTTAGGAAGGAAAATTTGGGGCCAGACCATTTATCCCACATTAATTCTAGTGATGTAGTAACACTAATTGAGAATGACATGCCAAAAATGTAGTTGTATATATTTTAACATGTTCTTAAAGATCTATTGGATATCTCCACTTTCCTAACATCAAGATTTGTGTCACAGACGTTGTCCACTAAGGAAAAAAATAACTCATGATCTATGTTACCCCCTTCCATCTCGTTGAGGGGGAGCTATACAAATTCAGTAGGGATGAAGTGTTATACTGATGTGTTATATAACATGAATGGGACTTAATCCTATAGGAAGTGTATGAGGGGATCAAAAGAGGCCATTACACTAGAGATGTAATGATGTGCAACATATTACAATCAGACTTATGGTGGCCAAGCATGTTTTAAAATACAAAAAAATACACCAAGACATGTGATGTATGCTAGTGCATTAAAAATACCAAAAAATGGTATGATATTCCTCTCATCCCCATTATTTCTTAGGTACCATTCAAAAAATGGACCATTGATTTTGTTGGGCTAATTACTCCCACAACATGGTGCATAACGACAAGATATATCTTAGCAACCACTGACTATTTCACTAAGTAGACTGAAGCCATGTCAACCAAAGATTACATAGTTTTGATAACCATGTAGTTCATATGGGATAACATCATTAGTAGTTATAGGTTCCCATCGAGTCTAACTAGAGATAGTGGCACTCATTTCATCAACGAAATAATGTGCATCCTTTTAACCAAATATATAGTGGCACACCACAAGACCACCTCATATCATCCCTAAGAAAATTACATGGCTAAAGCATTTTAAAAAATCTCGATAACATGCCTAATGAATATATATGACATTATTTACAAGGATATGGATGATCATGTTACAGTGGTACTTCAGACATATCACACAACCTACAAGCACTGAAATAAGGCCACATCATTTCAACTAGCGTTTGTCACTAAAGCAGTTCTACCCATGGCATTCATGGTTCCCTCCTTGTGTATTACATGAGTTGTCTACTTATATGACTAAGAATCTTTAAGCACAAGGTTATAAGACTTGGAGTGCTTAGATGAGAAGCGTGCCCAAGCCAAGTAGAGTCGGTAGACTAAAAAGGTGTGCCAAAAGCTTTAGCACAATAAGCACATGAATCACAAGGAGATGACTAAAGGAGCATTGGCTCTACATTATGATTCAAAGTACTTCAAGCACCCAATAAAGTTGAAAATATAATGGATGGGTCCTTACATCATCCATCCCATATTGGAAATAGGTGCATGTAAGTTGTATATGTTGTTTGGTGGAATGCTTCTTAGGCATTTCTATGGCAATTAAATAAATCTATATAGGTAGTAGGTTGGCACATGCACCATGAACACTCTAACTTCATGGTTAATAGTTGGTTTGAGTGAGATGACAAAAATAAAGTTTGGTGCAATCCAAACCACTCTTTTATTTTTTATTTTTTTCCTTGTATAGTGTATAGAGGTAGTGAGTGACACTTAGTAGACACAAGAATTTTTTATATCAACACTTCATGCATAATTTTAATTAGGTGAGTCAAGAACTTACACCCATAAGTGCATGAGGATATAAATATAAGTAATGGGCACATGAAACTTACTAGGCATCAATAGAATCAACTAGAGATACATATGCACAAGATGAAAAGTGTAGGCCCCTAATAGGCCCAAGAATGAACCACTCTAAAACCACCTTTATGCTAGATTTAAAATAAGGTGCATCAATTGATCTATCACTAGATAAACTCAAAGGCAAGAAGTGAATATTCCCAACATGGTTTAGCATAAGGTAAATATTGAAGACACACATTATAAGAGTGTACAAGAGCACTAGGAGAGAAATAAAATGCTAAATGTCTGGTGTAAGGGATTTGTATGTGGTAAAAAAATCCAAGGCAAGATGACACACATGGAATCAACCAAGGTAAGAATAATGCTTGAAATAGGAGAATAATTAGAGAAGAAGTGGAACCGAGGAGGTTGAGTCATGTGCATGTCAGGTGTTACACCTAGGTTACCACAAAAAATTCAAATACCATGCCAAAGGATACATGTGCAGAAGGAAGTCATCCAAGACATCGGGCATCCACCCAAAGAGGAGTGGGAAGTGACCATCTAAACCAAATGTCACTTCACTAAAAAATCCATAAGGAGCATTCAATAAGGTGGTGACAACATAAAGATACACATTTAATGTGTATAAGATATGATATAAATCAAGGTGCCTTCACCATTAATCCTTGAATTAAGGATAGTGGTTGAAAAAATGAAGGGTATACAAGGGAAAATAGTGAACTTAGGTTACCAAGTTTATGATAATCCAAGACTTAGTGCAAACTTAATGAGAAACAAAATATCCAAAGTAAGAACCCTATCATAGTGAGCATTTGAGCAATCTACATACCTTAGATTGAACCGAGACACAAAAAAAGAGTGTATTCACATTGAAGATTGGTGTAAAATATTGAAGGAAGATTCATGCAGATAACCATGTTGAACTAGTAAGATTTCACCTAAGCCACCATTAGCATCTAGTGAAGCTCAAAACTAAGAAAATAGTCATAGACTCCATGACTATTGAATCACCAATCACCATTTGAGGCTTCAACAATCCACACCTCCTAAGGTATAATACTAGTAGATTTAAAATTATGAAGAAGTAGAATATAGTAAGTTCCATGTTGGTGTATCTAGAGCTTAAGTAGTTAAAAATTGTTGAGGAATCATCTTTTATGAAAACAAAAGTGTAGACAGTTGAGGTGGTCAGCATCATGATGGTGGATACTAAGGTGTTTAGAAAAATGTCTTATCAATACATGCATTTTACGCTAGAGGTATAAGTAAGAGAACCATGATTATCATTCACACACATATACCAATTGAAAGAGTATAACCACAAAATTTCAAGCCACTTCTAAGACTTGGCATAAGACTAAATGGTGGATATAAGGCATAAGACCCTAGATGGAGATGTATTGTTCGATGTCTCGAATTGAGACAAGCTAAAATTCTCAAGTGAAACTTATCTCTATGAGTTGCCTTAATTTATAAATATTTATGATCTCATTTAACTCCTCTTACACATCAACGAGGACTACATATACTTCATATGCTAGTGCATGCAGATCTTTACATAGATGATAAAATGGATAAATAAGCTTCAAGACACTGGTAGAGACATCTATCAACTGATGGATGATGATAAAGTAGTGGAGCACACCATAAATATCATAAATTAATTCAAGGGGGCTATACATTCTCAATCAAAAAATGTGAGGACCTTGACATGAGGGCAATAATGTGCCTCATGAGCTCAAATTTGTGTCTTGGTAACTGGTGGATAGATGTGTCCAAGACATATCTTTTCCTATCCTACCAAAGTGTATAGGGCATCTAGTTTAATATTATATTATTAATTACTAAATAATTGAAAAAGAACATGTTTGAATGACATAGTGCCAAATGAACCTTTAGGTGGGACTCCATCCTCATCTTAATCATAATGGAAGAGATATGGACCTAATGGAAGTGAGGACAATTTATGGGTGTTCTTATAACATGATGAGTCCCCCACACAAAAATATAAATACTACACCTAACCCACAACATTTAACCTTAAATATAAGACTCACATAATGCACTAGTGTGAGCATTACATCAAAGCCTTTGGATTAGAGTGGCACATTCCCAAGGGGCTTCCTATGAGCATGTTTGAGATGGTGACTTTTTCCATGATGCATCACTACTAGATCATGTTATTAACATTGAAGGATGGGAATAAGTTAATATGGTTAAATATCCCCTTCATCTTCTTGATGGAATACTTTTGGGATGTGACATGCTAGATCTTAAACACACATAGGATAGACATCCCATTCAAGGAGCTAGATGCAGAAAGATAAAGAATGCAATGTAGGTTTCCCCATATAGATGGAAATATGACTGAAGATGAAAAAGATGCCTTAGATTACCCAAACATTAATCTAGTCCAAGAGGTCACCATATTTAGATTCATCCATAGGCTCTACTATGTGATAAAGCCAAGGAAGAAGGATTCTAGTGTTGGGTCTAAGACCGAAAGGAGAAGAGACCCCCTAGTCTAGGTCAGAGATGAAGGAACCCTAACACCTATCAAAAAGAAGAAGTATTAAAATAAAAAAGAGTGGAGACCTTAGAAGAAATCAAGGAGTGGATAAATTTGAAAATTACTTCATAAGGGGAAGCATCTTATTTTGAGTCATATAATAAGTGTGTACACTTCATACAAAAACCCTCCCCCAACGTAAAGGAGAAATAGAAGGGGAAGGATCACTCTTTAGTGCCTAAAATTATTATATCTAAAGAAGAGGAACTTTACGAGTCTAAGGAAGAAGAGTTTGGGTAGAGCACCTATATTTTATGTAAGGATGAGGAGTCACTTCCAAGTGAACAAATCCCTTCCCCTCCACCTCAAATTGAGCCAAAAAATCCTAACTGAAGATTGAGAAGACTCAACTCTAGTGAGGCTGACACTCAAAGGGTGTATGAGTTGCAAGTGTATAAAGAAGAAATGGCTAAGGCAAGGGTGCCAAAGTAATTTATTCAAATGGTGGAGGCTAAAGAATAATATTATGAGGAAGAGCACAAGGTGCATGAGGGGAAGGAAGAATTAAGGAAGGAACAAGAGATAGGAAAGGAACATGAAGAGGTAACCTACTCAGGCACAACAATAGAAGAAGATTTGAAACACCAATGGAATCCCATGGGCCTTAACCAAGGCCATATTGATGTGGAACTAAAATTTCACTAAAGGTACAAAGATATGGGAACCAAGGGCATGCCCCAAGATAAAATAAATTAGCTAGAGGTTGAAGAAATGATCAAGAGAGAAAATAAATGCACTACACAAGATATGAAGAGAAAGGCCAAAAAAGAAAAGGCCAAGAAAGAAGAAGAAACAATAAAGGCCAAAGTAGAGAAGGCCAAGAAGAGGGAGAAAGAATAGAAATCCACTTGGGATGTAATGGTGTGAATGATAAAGGAGAGGGAAAAGAAGAAGGGTCCTACTAGTATGGAACCTAAGGAAGATAAATTACTAGAAATGATTCCTAGCACCTCTAATAAGATAGTAGAGGAAGTTGCACAATAGGTGTGCCCTAATTTTGAAGGGGTGCCTAAAGATAACAAAGGTGACACTAGTGCCTCAAAGAATCAAATGGAGGATATAAGACCATGATAGGAACAAATAGATGAAGGGGAGAATTCCACATAAGAACCCCTACAAGAGAAAGATGATGGTGGTTCTATAACCAAAGAAATAGAAGGAGAAAGAAAAGAATAAGATGTGAAGAAGAAGAAGAGGAAGAGGAAGAAGGGGGGAAAGATGAAGATACCAATGCAGGCACCAACATTAGTGACGAAGAATAGCTAGGTGAAGATGAAGAATATGAGCTTGAAAATAAGGAAAGGGCATAGTAGGAGTTCAAGGAAGATGATGACTTATACATGATGTAGTGCATGCCTTTAAGAATTTTTATGACCCTAACGTGCCACTAGGTCTCTTTGGCTTTAGAATAATACATCAATGATCTAAAATTTGAGTTTCCAAAAAAGGAAATCTAGTACACCAAGAATCCTAAGGAAGGGAATTATTACCACCTAATAAATCCTCATGATATGAACCCCATGCACTTTGTGAATGTGCTAATCAAGATGGCATCCTCAATGGTACAAAAAAATATCATTAATGATGTTTTTACTAATAGTTAGAGAAAAATAGAAAAATATATGGAGAAATAACTTAAGCAAATAAAGCTAAAGCTCAAATAGTTGATAGAGCATGTAGAAGAGGTGGAGCCATCCCTCGTGGATGGTGTGGATACCTCTAATATGAAGGAAGATGATTACATTTGTTCACTCATATAATAGATGATATTGAGGATGAGGATGATGCTAGAATAAAAATAGAACCCCTATGAGGCCTTGTAAGGAGGGATAAACAAAAATATGGACATGGTCAAAGACCTCTTTACAAATCTTAAAGAGGGTGCTAAGGAGGTAGACACAATATGTTATAACTTTGACAACTAGGTAGAGTTTATTGACAAATGACTCAAAAAGACAAAAGAGAAGGATGTTTTTCTCTAACACTCCATAGTAAATAAGACCAAGCATGTGTAGGTAATGGCCAGGTTCAACTCCATTAATGATAAATTGAAGACTTAGGATCAAGACTTGGGGTGGTCTTCTTAACCTTTCAAATAAAGGCTAGTGAGTAGGGGAAATATTGGATGGTAGGGTCAAGCGATTAAGGGAAAGCCTAGAAGCCTTTAGAAATGAATTAGAAAGCATAGATGTGCTTGCTTTGGAGGCCACTTCCATTAAATAAAATTATGCCATTAAAGATATTAGGGGTGTCATCCAATGCTTTGAAAATTTTAAGATTTAAGGTAGGGTACGTTTGAATTATGTGTACCTAAGGCACTAAAAGACTAGTTCAAGGTAGAATAGTAATTTTATATGGGGTAATGGAAGGCTCCTTTTTGGAGTAATTACATGGACTACATAAACTAGACTAATCTTGGCATGAGGCAACCCTAGGAGAGGTTTCTCCCCTTTTTTACATTTTGATGCTAACTAGAAAAATCCCCACAGATCTCACACCAGTTGGTCGGTGGTTGCATAGTGCCAAGTTACATGAAGACACCCTTGTCAAGACTTGGACATGGCAGCTTGAGAAGCATAGATGTCAGAGAGTGGAGTAGGTTAGATTGTAACCCTTTAATGATATATCAGCATATGGTATGCACTTTTCCACCCTAGATAACATAGTGGATTTGATGGACTTATGATAGTTTAGCACTTGACACGTGCCCAACTAACTTGGTAAGGAGACTCATTTTTTTACCTATAAAAAGAGACCCACATTTTAAGATAGGAGAGGTGATTAAGTGTAGTGAAGCTTTGTAAAAATAGTGATCAAACCAATAGTATTTCCCAATATGCATATGGTAGTTAATAGATTTTTATGTATAGCCAAAGCTCGTATGTGAGCTATTGGGCATGAATAAAGATAAGAAGAGTATATGCTCTGGTTCTTTGTATTAAACTCTATTATTGAACAAGTTAATGAGAAATGAGGTATTGATCCATGTTTTATAATTTGTGTGATGTTATGCTTATAAGCTAGTTTCATTTAAGATTTGTTAGTTCTTGCATAATATATTAGAACATGGAGTTCAACCTTAGTCATTAATGGCATTCTTGTGCCATTTAGTGATTTTGACCAACCTATAGATGTATTAAGTGTAGGAACTCAAATGCACCAAGGTTCAATGATCCACACCTAGAGCACTATATTAAGAATGGGTTGTTGAACATAAATCATCCTTATGAATCAGTTAAGTATTTGAGTGGCTCCAACTATATATTCCCATAGTTTGTACCACTATGAGCCCCACCTAGATAAGCATGGGATTGAACCTTAGGACTTGGGAAACTAAGACAAATCTTAACTATTGAGATTCCATTATAATACTTAACACTAGAAGGCCACTTGAATCCCTTTGGCCAATAACTAAGACCCTTTGAAACCTCAAGTTGTGCCATGTTGCAACTAGCCCAACATGGGCTCAATCTCTTTGTTATTGCACTTCAGGTGAGTGCACAAGGCCTGAGTCTAGTGTGAAATGGATGTTGACAACATAACATGATTAAATATTTTGAACCACCTTACTATCCTCATATCTAGCTCCACCAAGTATAGAACTAACTTGGCTTGACAGCTAAATGCATGACCAAGCATAGAATCTAACCTAGTGAACTTTCCTACAACATGTTTCCACTACCATTACACTATGTTTCAACCTTGTCTTTCATGTTCTAACCCCAAAACCAATCCATAGTCATCCTCATCCACTCATCTACCCTTAATTCTATGTTTTAAAAATGTGAAAAAATATATATACCCCTTTTAACCATTAGGAACTGTAATATTAAGGAAGAATAGACCTATATGGTCACCTATAGGAAACCATCTTAATCATACTATGTAAAGATTATCAAAGGTAATGTGTGAACTAATTATGGACATAAGAAGTGGTATGATCATAATATAATGTATATCCTAGGGAAGTGAATTAGAGTATGAATATTTCACAAGAGTTTCAAGTAACTACATACCACTATTTTCTCATATAAACCTATTACTCAGACCCTTACAGGTAGTCCACATATATGAGTGAATGCCTAAAATAGTGTTGATTCATATGGATATCCACATATTGATAGTGGTAAGAGGAAACACTCATATAAGGATAAGTAATGTTCACACTGAGGAAGATTAAAAATCTTAGTGATCACTCTATCTAAAGTGAAAGATAACATCAAACACAAGCTTGATGATAAATAGGCCTAATTGAGCATAGACCCTAAGCCTAAAAAGAGGAAGATATGAAAAGGAAGAGATGAATAAAATTTATACTCAAGAGTATCTATATTCCTAAGACATATTATTGACATCCTATCAACATGATTATCAAAACAAAATATAAAGGCCATTAGAGCCCTCCTTCTAGCACCACTCAAAGTTATAAGCAACCTACAACTAGTTAGAACAAAATGGTTTTTTGAGGTCTCTGTAGGCATGACTAAACCTCTAAACTTAGTAAAAATGATATTTTTTAGTAGTTAAAGGAATATATTCTTCTATTTGGGCTATACAAATAGTGGGTATACCTAATTGTTTGTCTCAGACCTAGCCCAGTCTATGACAATCAATTTTAGGGCTAGGTGAGTGAATTCTTGTTTTGAAGGGCTTGCAGACATATTAAATTCCATAGATGGTTTTTAATAATTTAAATATAATTTTAAAATCATTCATACACTCTTGAAGGTAATAAAAATTTATGTTTCCAATCAAATTCCCTTAAGGGTAGACTCAAGCACACAGACCTCAAGCTTGGTCATATACCCTACTTTCACCTTGAAGCATCTCCAAGTCCTTATGACAAGGTTGATGACCATGAAGGGTGTGAAATGGTGTGTTAGGCCCTGATAAGATGGTTTCACATAAATGGAAATAAGGTAATTTTTTGAATGGTCTCAAAACCCTACTTGAGCCATAAAACCCTGACACATCCAACTCAATGTTCAACTTCAAGTGTTTATACACTTCACCACTGAGAGGCTTATGTTTAGGACCTTTGTGGATATTTAAGTCTCCATATGGACTAAAATTCCATGAAATAGTGATAGGAACTTAGGGGATAAATTTTATCAATGATCACTATGAGGTTAACCTATTAAAATTGGCTCATAGAGATCCCAAATGTCACCTTTCAATGATCCTCTCTCCACACATCTTCTACATGAGACCATAGGCTATTGAGGGAAGATGAAGGAGATAATGAACTATAGGTTCACAGAAATTGGTTTTGGTTTAGATGTTTATACTCTTTAAACCATCATTCAGATGATGGACATTTTATACCCCACCCAAACCCTATATAATACTTGATGGTGGATTTCTACTCCAAAACAAATCTAGATGGAGTTATTTAAGCTTGAAATGATCTTTAATATCTCCTCAAGTATTTTAAGCATCATAATGACCTACTAATTGCCTTGTGTAGGGATCAAGATATACATAATAAGCCCAAAAATACTACTTTGAGACTAAAAGCAAAGAAATGAAGAGTGTTTGTGTGCATTATGAAGATAAGGAGGGATAATAGGTCATAAATATTCTAAATGACCCTCTATAAATCATTTATAGATACTTCCATGACTGGTTCTATATGAAAATAGACTCAAATACTAAAATTAAGAGATGTATACACTTTGAATAAGTTAAATGGCCTAATTAAGACAATATTTCTACTCCATGAGACATATGAGGTGATATTTATATTGAAGACAAGGTATAAGTTCCTTACAAATTTAGGGTAAGGGAAAAATGTAGGGTTTATATGTGTAAATATATTTGTCTAACACCTCTATTAGAATAGTGTCATTAAAAGGTGAAGTAGAGATCTAATTGAGGAGTAAGGTCACCTCAACACTTTATGGAGAAGTCATCATGATGATTAAGGACCTTTTGGTCAGTTTGAGTTCCATGAGAGTTCATATAGTTACCCTTTTTTGTCTATGAATACCCTCACATAGCTCAAGAAGCATGCTTATAACTTGAAGATCATTTTAAAATGCTCAAAATTGTAGTCATACTTCTCATGGGGAGATAAACACTTCAATATAGATATAGGGGTCTATCAACATGGATCTAGTGTAATTGGTTTTTAGGTTTTGTCCCTAACCTATATGAACCATTGCTAAGAGTCCCTAGCACTCTTAAACCCCTATAAAACATTAATAAGGACTCAAATAGGGAGATTTCATGAGAAGTGCATCCTAAAAAGTAGAAACCACTAAGAAAACACCTATAAAATGTTTTTAACTCATAGGAGGCCATGTCCATGGTACCTGATTGTACGGAAGTTATATGGATACCTCTAGAAAATGTAAAATTGTAGAGTTTTAAGTGTAAAATGGGGTACATAACCTAATAAAGAGTTATAAACCATGGGAAATGTTATTTAAAGATTTGTTATACTCTTCTAAGGATAGAAATGTTCATATATCTACCTATAGGTATCTTTGTTAACTTCTCCTAAGTAGCCAATTTGTGTTGCTAGTTTAAATGGCCTAGTCATGAAAGGTAGATGAGTTTGAAGATGGAGGATGCTTGAAAGGTATATATTCCAATGTATTGGGTAAATATAGGAGTAATATAAGTCTTATTATATGATTTCATAATCTAATTCAGTTATCCTAGTCATTTAAACTATGAATATGCATAAAACTAAACAACTTGTAGGTGAGGCCTATTAGATCAACAAGTAGAAGGTCCTAATAGGCATATAATGACATTAATAAGTTAATGAGACATAATTTTCACTTTTTAACTATCCATTTAGGTGATAATATTCCATATTGAATACCATTATGAAGGAATGTGATAGTTAATCTGAAGTCAACATGTACATTGAAAAGGAGGCTACTCAACACCTCTTAGAGGCCTATTCACACCCCATTTTCACTTTGTAACTAGAATTATATGAGTTATATACTATTATTGGGTGTGGTAAAACTTTTATGAGGATAAATGATGTTGATCCACTTCCCATCCCCTCACCTTCAATACCAAAAGGGAGTGATTAAAAACATCAATTCATAGGAGTGATTATGACTATTGTAACTACCATATGGCCAAATTGGCCAAATTCATGGTCTCTCCTAAATGTATATGCTTCTACCCTCTCTCATTAACATTATAAATAAATATTTATTGAGATCTTTTTTATTAGCCCTCGACTGGGTGTAGAAAATCTCTATCAAAATTATACCTTAAGCCTTTGAATCAATAGAAGAATAGTTGTAGACTTCTTGTTTAAATGTTAGTGTGTATTGTGAGAGTTGATTCATATAATGTATGATTTTAATTTTATTTAGGTCCTTTCATGAACCTAATTTCATGTTATTATTATATGCAAGTTATGTGAAGTATTGATAGGTAGGAGTGTTCTTGAAGTGTTGATGGGCTAATATTGTCTTATATAGACCTAGGTTCTTAGCCTTCAAGTTGAATAGCTTCCACTTTATATTCACATGAAATATTCATGCCTAGGACTTTTTAAATATTTTTTATCAGTTTTTGGTCTTCATTAGGTTCATAAGTGTGTCTAAGGGACAAACCATGAGAGGATATTAAAATATTGGTGCATCACCACTATTAGTGTAGGTTTATTTCTAAGTTTCATATTTATACCTTTACATCCTAATATAATTAGGTATTATATAGAGAGATCAAGTGATAAATCAAAGGATATAGCCCCATAAAAATAGAGGTTTGACTTATACTGCAGGTATCCCACAACCTATAGGTCAATCCCATGTTTGTACAAGATTGAGGATGGTTTGAATAGTCTTCTTCAAGTGGATTGAACTTGGGTAGATAATAGATATATAGTCCATTAGAAACAAATCTAGGTCTCTAATTTTTTAAGGGGTTCAAAATAATAGTTTATATATTTTATCTCCTTTTGCATGTTTTATTTTATTGCATAATTAGTATGAATCTCACTTAAGGCATGAAACATTAGGTCATGTTAATTTAATATATTTACATGATATGAAAACTCATAATATTTTTATTATACTTCATTTTATACCTTATTATCATGAAAATTTAGAGGGTTTCTTACATAGTAAGCAACATACTAACCTCTTTCACAAGAATCATGATGTAAATTCCTTACATCCTTTAAAATTGATTCATAGTGATGTTGTAGGATCTCTTGACATTTTATCTCTTAATATTTATTTATATTATATTAATTTTATTTATGATTAAAATAGAATTATTTGGTCATTTTTGATTAAAAATAATTTTGAGTTATTGTTTAAATTCAAGGAATTTAAAGCCAGTGTTGAAAATTTATATGTTATTTCTATTAAGAGATTAAGAAATGATAATGGTGTTGCATATGTTAGTAAAGAGTTGGATTATTTTAAAATTAATTATTTTATTAAAATTAAATTAACAAATCCTTATTCCTCTTAACAAAATGGTATTGGTGAAACAAAAAATTGTACCATTATTGTGATATCTAGAACAACGTTGCATTCTACAAATGTTCCTCTTAGTTATTATAGGCCAAAGCCATGAATATAATTTTTCATAATATGAATATAATCCCTAATTAATCTTTACATTTTTATACATAAAAACTACATGTAATTTCATACCATTTCATTTGCTTTGATAAAACTATTTTGTTGTTAGTTTAGAGATACTAACTATTTTGAAGTGTCTCATATACATTATATTTTTTAGTAAAATGATTTAGTTTGACTCTTAGAAAAGGTTTATTAAATTTATATTGTAATGGATATATTTATATTAGATGAAAAATCAAATAAATTATATATATATTATGTTTATTTGCAATTCTTATGAGTTATCATGGAATTACATTATATGCATAACATCATGCTTAATTAGACAAAATGATCATGTTTAGTTATTGCATTTAGTAAAAATATCATTATCATTGAGTTTGGATTTTTTTGTTTTAATGATTTCATTTGATTATTGATGTAATTTCATTCTAATATGGTTATATACTCTCATTTGATTATTTATGCTAATATTATTATATGCTTCATTTGATAATAAGATATGTTATGAAATACAAAGTGTAATTAGAGTTTGCATTATTTTACCTTCATAATTTAATTTACTAATAAATATATTCATACATATCTACAATTATTTATTTAAATATCATATTTTTTTATTGGATGATGGAATTTCATGCTAAAATTATCCATATTTGATGTATGAGAGATTATAAATCTTTTGTTGAAGCATATTAAAACTGAAAAGTTTTTTGATAAAACTCAAATGATAAAATGAGTTATTTATAATAGGATATCTAATATTTGGATAAACATAGTATCATATTATTAGTAAATTATTATAAATTCATCACATGATAGTTGTGGATGCTCATCTTGTCAATATTGGAGACGTCCAATAATGAATTGCATATAATAATTTATGTTTTTTCACTTTCTAATCAAAGTAGTGAACTTGATTAATTAAAATATGACTTGATTGTTTTAAAATGTGTTTAACCATATAAAAACATATGCCATATTTGTGTGTATGTGTTTATTGTGATTCTAACCATACTATGTTATTATGAATCTATTTTTGGATGTGTGTTTATGTTTTGTGTAGGTGCACAACACCAATAATTTAAGCATATTAAAGTTCATGAAATCCTCAATGGTGATATTGATTTATAGTTTTGTCCTATGACTGGACAAGTGGTATATATATTAATAAAATCACATGGCTCTACCATGTTTTGGTAGCTTCATGTAATTTTGGGCCTCTGAAAGTTTTCATTGAGCGAGAGTGTGCATGAAATGTCACTTCCTAATGGACATGTGTTTATTATATTTATCTATACTTATTATTATTATTATAAAGAATTGTAAAATTCATGTGTAATTTTTGTAATTCAATTAACCTTCATGTGGAAGTTTTATTTTTGTACCCAAATACATTTAAAATCATAATTTTTAATGGAGGTTCTTATATTATAAAAGGCCTCAAATATATTTATTGATTATTCATGAGAAACTATGAGATGTAATCTCATGATCATGATAGCCTAAACTTAATTTAAAATAGTTTATGGATTATAATTCCTTTTTTTCAAAAGGTGTTGTTTTGTATGATGAAGGTTTTTAAATCCTTTAATTGTGTACATAGTATAATTCCTTTTTTTGAATGTGACTATGACATTTATCCCCACTTAGCATTAAGGGGGAGTATTAAGACATTTAATTCTAAGTGGGATTACTATCCCTTAGACTTGGTAAAATAATTAAATAATAATAATAATATATTATTTATTAACACAAGGTAAAAAACTCATGAAAATAAATAATAAAGTTATGTTTATTTAAAAATTACCAAATTAATTAAATGGGTTATCAGGATAGATGGACCAATTATTTCAAAATGTTCACCTCACTTATTTAATATTATAAATATGGTCTTACCCCTATTTTAAATTCATTGTAACTCAATATATGTTTGGGTGAACAATAGTTTTGTGAATAACATAGAAGAAGTGATATCGAGAAAAATTTGTATTGGGGTTGTATTAATTTCTCAATAATGAATAATATTTTGATGTGTTTTTACCTATTTTAGGTTTTCCCATAGTAACCCTATGTGAAAAATTGATCTTTATGGTTTATTTATGATTCTATAGTTATTTTACATCATATATCTGCTATACATTTCATTTTACTTTTTGGAATTTATCAGTAGAAGGTATTTTTTATCTTTTATATCACATTGAGTGATAGATTAAAAGATGAGATATGTAGGTCTTATCTATATGACAACCCTATTCTATTGTATTTTTTAATGTGTTTTTGAGTGATTTTTAATCCATACTCCCATTTATAGATATTGATTTTAGGATAAGCCTTTTACTTAGGGTTAAATTGATTTCTAGGGTGCCATATCATATGATCAAATTTGAGACTTGTGATCTAAATCTATAGATAGAACTATTGGGGAAGGACCTTGTTCATATTTGTGTTTCCTCATTGGGAGGACATGATATCTTCATGAAGTACATATCCTTTTAATTTTGTTTTAATTATCATTAGCTAAAGAAGTAATGATAAAAGACCATTACCCATTAGCCAAGATTGATGACTTTCTTATCAAATGTAGGGAGCCAAAGTTTCTCAAAAATAGATCTAAAGTCTGGATACCATCAAATTTAGGTTATAAAGGCATATATCTACAAGATTTATTTTTAAATGTCATATGGGCATTATGAGTTTAATGTTATAACCTTTGGTGTAACTAATTCCCTAACAGTGTTCATGGGTCTCATGAATGTATTTTTTCATACCTACCTAGAATATTTCATGTTGATCTTACTTGATGACATATTGATCTATTCATAGAATTAATAGGAACACATGGATCACCTGTGTTAGGTTATGTAATTTTTGAGAGAAAACTGATTGTATGGAAATTTGTGGAAGTGTTATTTTTCACATTTAGAGGTGTAGTATCTTGTGCACATTATCTATATGGAGGGGATCTTAGCACACCCCTATAAGATCCATGTTATAATAGAGTGGTTGATATCTAATATAATTTCATAGGTTGGTTTGGTAGGCTACTATAGTCATTTTGTTGATAAATTTTATTACATTATGGACCCCATCCCATTAATTTAGAGAAAAGGGAATAAGTTTGTATGGAAAAATGAGTGTGATTAGGATTTCTAATTGCTTAAGTATTATCTCACTAGTACACCCATAATAGTATTACTTGGTCCTTTTGAGGATTTTTTCATCTATGCAGATGCCTCTCATGCATGGTTGGCATCCATACTCATGCAAGAAAGTATGGTGATTACCTATGAGTTTATAAAACTCAAGAAATATGAATTAATATATCTAACTCATGAAATTGATTTTTATCTGTAATTCATGCTTGTTTGAGATGGTGGCACTTTTTTATTAGTCATCATGTATTGATGATAGATCATTTGAGATTTCAACACATTTTTAATCAACCTAAACTTAACAACTATCAATGGTGTTAGATGTAACACTTATGTGATTATGATTATCAGATCATTTATATTAAGGGAATAAAGGACATATATATAGATGTATAGAATAGGAGATCCTATGATTTGGCAGTTATGAGGTTATGCACTGATTTATGAAACTAAATTCTTGAGTAAATTTTTTATGATAGTTTATACCATGGGTTATTTCGATGTTATACTTATGAAGGGACCTAAAGGGAAAGTATGATGGATTTACTATTGATGAAAAAATATTTTTAAAACATAATGGGCATATTTATGTGCCCGCATTAGGTGGCTTTCATGACATGATGTTGTCATAGTCTTATCAATATCCTTATTAGGCA
The DNA here is from genome assembly GCA_037957365.1 of Torreya grandis. Lineage (NCBI taxonomy): Eukaryota > Viridiplantae > Streptophyta > Pinopsida > Cupressales > Taxaceae > Torreya > Torreya grandis. The sequence continues at coordinate 442,357 of JARHVA010005936.1, forward strand.
TACCTTAAAGTGAAGAAGACACATGTAGAGATGAGATAGTTATATCATGATTTTAGTTTGTGGTGTGACATTATATACTTTTTATTTAAATGTATTGAGATCTAGAGGGTCAAGGCTGAGTATCAACATATAGAAGGGTTTTATACCCCCCATGAGATTTTGGAATGGAAATGGAACACAATTTACATGGATTTCATTATTGGAATACCTAACTCATCTTATCATCATGATATAATCATGGTGACCATGGATAAGTTGACAAAGGTATCTCACTTTTATCCAATAAGACAACTCACACTACCATGTTAGTGGTAAGGGTTTTCTTGGATAACATTTTGATTTCATGGGATTCCCTATAAGATCATATCTAATTGAGACCCATTGTACACATCCCACATTTATACTACTCTATAGAATGCCTTAAGAAATCATATCAATTTCAATACTTATTATCATCGTAAGATACATTTTAAGATTAAGTGAGTCAACTAGGTATTAAAGGACATGCTACATATTTAAATCATGGATCAATAATTTCCTTCAGAGGATTACTTATACTTTTAATAATTTTATTAAAATAATAGCTACCATAGTTCAATCAAAATGGATCCCTACAAGGTGTTGTATGGAAGATATTTTAGTAAACATTTGAGTTAGGATTGAATTGAGTATCAAGTTGTCATCAATACTTCCATGTTGAAATATGAGTGATAGGTTTTTTATATTTGGAAACACATTGAGGAGGAAAGATAACAACAAAATAAGTATGCATATGTGAAGAGGATAGGTCACCACTTTCAATTAGGTGATAATGCATTTTTTTATAGTGAGACCTAATAATCCCCTTATCCATTATAGAAAAGGTTTGAAATTGGGACCTCATTTTTTTTATAGTTTGAGATCTTGGAAACCATGAACCCTATATATTATCATCTATCCATATGACATATCTTATCACATGTTCATTACATATTACATATTTATATTTTTGTTCATTAAATACTTGACACTACCCATGTGCTAGACTAGATGGCATTATTGGTAGATATGGATAGGAATTATATTTTAGAGCTCATCTAGATTTTAGTAAATAGGATATTGGGTCTTTGAGGTTGAAACTTAAACCAAGTAAAGTTATAATGAGACTAATATGATAATATTACTAACACTTGGGATAATTTGACAACTTTTTGGGTCTAGTATCCCTAACTATTTTAGTGACTTCCAAGATGAAGTACACATAAGGAGAGGGGGATCTAAGGCCCATGTTCTCACAGTGATTAATTTTATAAATTTTGTTATTATACATATAGACTGATATGACATGTTGTATATGAATTGGGACTAGATAATTTATTAATGCCTTATGTTAGAGATATTGGAATTTATGTTTGTGATGATTTTAGTCTACTTACATTAATTTAGTTGTCAATTATTATGCTTCTTATATTTTTTTACTAGTATAAATTTTTTTTTATGCATGTGTTTGACTATACATATTTTTAGATGATTGTAATGAGTATATTACCATTGATATGTTATTATTAAGATATTTCATATGAATTTTGTATGTATTTAAATTACTCAAGTAAGATTTTATTTTATCTATTTTGTAATGTATTATTCATATCATTACTTTAAATAGAATTTTTCCCTTGTTTTGTTTATCTTCAATAAATGTAGGGACACTTGTCTTACCATATTTAAACCTTTGATTTCCATGGTTTTGTCTCTAGACACCACTTAGATTATATTTCCTATTTGGGCTTTGGATATGCACCACTCCTCTTAATTTTATTAGGTGTTTTTCAAAATCCATTTTTTGTTTTGTTTTGATGTAATTGGGATGTACATTCTAGCTTATATTCTTATATTATTGTTTCCCTAATTTGTGTAGTGTTAGTGGCTAGTGGAACTTGGTTCCCATGCCCTCTTATGTGGTTCTTCAGGGTATAATGGTAGTGGCTAGTGGAACTAGGTTCCATATCCCTCATACATGGATATTTGGAATGGTTTACTAGATTAAAGTCCTCTAATGCCCAAGAGAAGTGGTAGGATAATAGGGAGGCATCCCCATGTTTTTATTTTACCTTGATGAACCTTATTATTTTAGAATGCTCTTGTGAATACCTTAATATTTTTTGTTTAAATATTGTGTTTTATTTTACAATTTTTTTATTAGGTTATGTAATCCTCTAGTACAATAAGTGATTTTTAACCTCCTAATTGAGTATCCTAATTGAGATTTATTTCACCAAAAACATTTTTCATTTCTAAAATTAACCTAATAAATACCCTTGTTTTCACTACACCCAAATATTTAAGTCCTACACCCGTGGGTGCCTAGGGTAGTCATATTATGATGGATAATAGATGGGAGGTGAGCCCCTCATTCTATTATCCTTATGATTTGTTATGGAGCATACTTGAAGGCTTATTATTTAAATACTCTTATAATGAATTGTAAATATGTTATCAATTTATTTTAAAGCCATTATAATATAATAATTATTGGAATTTATGTCTAAATAAGAAGAAAATTTTAATAGGCATTGGAATTGAGTGTGATGATTTTATCTCTCTTATTATTTCTTCCAAACTATTTGTATAGGACTATAAATAAAATTTATTGATTATATTTATGTTTAAAAACAATTTTTAAATATTTTTTGGAAATTCTATTCTCTATAACTTTATAGTTTAGTATAAAAAATATGGTTTCTTTCCAAAATTTCATATTGTATTGATTTTTGTGAATAAAAAAGGGATAGAAGCAATTATAAAAATTTTACGTAATTTAAATTATCTTATTTCAATCAAATTTTATTTTTTATATAAAAAAATTGATCATAATAATAATCCAATTTATGGTTAATTTTTAGGACTTGAATAATTTTATACAAATTTTCATAGTTTGTTGCTAAATTTCCGAGGTCTCCTTTGTAATCTGGTTTAACATCAACTAATTTTATTACACATAAATTAGTGTACTGGAGGATTTGAAATAATTTTAAATAAAAATTTAGGATTTTTTTGGCCTATTCTTAGTTAGTTAATAATTTTTTGACTAATGAGGCTCTAGTTATTTTTTATTTAGTTTTGTTATTTTCTAGGGTTTTTTCCCAGTATGCATTCCCTTTGGAAGGTCACATGTATCTTCACATGGGGTAACCCTATAATAGGGATGGAGGACACCCATTTTATTTCACTATAAATTTTGAAGTCCTTAAGGGTATATGAATTGATTTTGGTGGTGACCACTACAACTTGGGCCAGAATAGTCACATTTTTTAATACATAGTGATGCCATAGTGTGGATAATGGGAATGGGGTAGATAATTTACATTACCATGTTTCAAATAACCACATGGTTATTAAATTTAATAATATTAATTTTATTAATATTAAATTTTTTAATTTAAACCTGTATATTTTTTAATTTTGAACCTGTATATGGACATTTAATCCAGAACTATTACCTAGGAATTATACCTATTTTATGGAGACAATTCTAGAGATCCTCAAACCTAGAGTTGGGGGATCCCAAAAGGAATCCCCCAAATCACCCCTCATTTTTATCTACTTTCTCATGGAAGAGGTTTTAAGACCAAAAGTGGCACCATTTTTGAGATATGATTCTTTTATCCCAAGATGGTTAATTTAGACCTTTTTTTATGTTTGTGGGCTCTTGATTATCCTAGGAAAGACAAAACCAATACTTATCCCCATTTTTTAATTTCCTTCCACATGAATTAAAAATAGTGATAGAATTTTTTTATGTAAGGTTTTTTTTCTTTTACCTATTTTCAGGCCATTAATAGTTGTCATGGATGTTGAAGCTCCTAGAGACATTTTTGAAAACCATAGGAGATTAGAACTAGCTAGAAGCATAACGTGAATATGGTTACCTAAAAAATTATAACAAGCACTCATGTATCAAATAATTTTTTTAATGTAAATAAAATAAGAATTAGACCAAATGCTTGGATACTCCATTAATGGTAGTCATCCAAGCCTAAGGAAGGAGAGGAGGGATGACTATGGATAAGTCATCCTCTAACATCTCCTTCCTCCTTTTTAAAAATACAAATTGAAAACTTATTGAATGTTTTTAATAAAAAAAACATCCATAAGGTTTTTTAGGGTTGATTCACTTTTGACCAATATGTCAATCAAGTTAGAAATAATCCAATGGCTGAGATGGAGTGATCCATCCTCAAAGAGCTAAGTAAGGACATTGGACCCTTTTTAGAGGTTGTGTGATGATTATATAACCACTTTTTAAAACACCTTCCTCAAAATTTAAGTTAAATTTAAATTATATTCATATTTGTCTTTAGGTGTGAACCAATCCTTATGATTGGCTAAAATCACTTGGGACTCTCCTTGGACACCATTGTGAGGATGCCCTATTTGAGCTACTGGTTGCTTGAACTCACCTTTGTTAGTTGTGTGTTATTCTTATTATTTATGTCCATATGGCCCAATAGGTTTACATATATATTTTTAGGCTTGTGTGAAATCCTATAGGTCAATTAGAGTAAGTGTGACTTACATGGTTGTTTAATGACTATCCTTCCACTTGCACTTTATCACTCATGTTTTCTAGGCATGTCAACTTCATTTGACATTTTTTTCACCTCATTTTAAAGGTGGTTAACCATTGGGTATATTATGTACATATAATTTGCTTTATACATTCTCAAAAAATAATTGGCCCATTCTTATGTGGTTTAATGATGTTTTTTTTGGCATGACAAATCTATACATTTTACTTGGTTGTTTCACATGGATAAAATGATGTATTTTAGTTATACCTATCAACACCAATCATAATTAGCAAAAGTAACAAATTTACTTCTTTTATCCTTTTAATTTAGCATTAGAAACATTGGATCAAAAAGTGGGGCATTGATATACACCTAAATTTGTCATTTTACATTTTAGAAACATAAATTTGAACATACTTTGACAAACTTGCATATTACACATGTATTTTAATTTTTATAAAACTTTCCTTCTATGCATATACCCCCTTACTATCTTAGCCACATTCATTCACTAGATAAAATTATTTAAGATTAGTTGAGTCTATGTATGAACCCTTGAGAATCATAGATAGATAGTCTTCAAATTTAATATCCTTATTTTTCAATTCTAGGACACTATAAGTAAACCTATATATTTTTTTATATTTTAGGTGTCTCCATATATTGATAGTGTCTATAATCCATCTATGGATATTTTAAAAATTTCTAAGTCTCCATTCGGTCATGTTAGACACATTTAATGAGTCAATCATATCAAAAACTAATAAAGGGTCATCTATAAATACAAATCACCACTAAGGTTATAATTCACAAAGAAAACTATTATCAAAATTTATAAATCACCTAGCACTATATTATAACATTATAAAAAGGGATAAAAATATGTCATAATATCAAGGAAAATCCATAGAGCTGCCCATAGATCCAAATCTAAAAACCAAAAAATTTAAAGTCGCATGACACCAAGTGTAGAAGATCAAAAGGTACCATTACATTCTATAATGTTTAATATGTTACATACATACACATAAATGGGAAAATTTTGTGCATTTTGGTCCCGTTTTAGAGTATTTTAATTTAGGTAATAATCTACCATTTAATGGGGATATTTAAGGTTAAATGACTCAAAATAATACCCATTTTTAAGAAAAACCTATGGTCAAACAAGCATAATTAGTTTTTGGATAAAAGAATTAAAAATAATAATTTTAACATATTATTAGAGATTCAAAACCACATTATCACATTTTAGGTGTAAGTGTGGGGCTCCTCAAAGTATTAAACACCCAATCTATATAGGAAATAAATTGCATTTTTTTGACATTCTTGTTTTATGGAAGGCTATTAGTAACCCATACGCAATATATTAAAATACATTTTTCTAATATAATTCACACCAAATTATCTTTGATGTAGCTTATGTAAATAGATTTTAGCTTCCTTAAATAATATTCATGTAAGAAATTTTCCTTCAAAAAAATATAAAAAATCTCTAATGATAACTTATCATGCAACATGAATTTTTATTTTTCACTTATCATTGGTAGTGAAATGGTCACACATTGTTTCATCCACTAGATATTTATAAATGTTTGTGTACCATTATAGAATATCCATTTCTTTATCTAAAGTGAAAACTTTTTTATCTAGTGCAGGTAGGGATATTTTTGAGTGTTCCATCCATTTGATACTGATTATAGCTTGGTCATAAATTATGTTTATATTTTACCATATTTTTATTTTATTAATGTAATAAAATTTTTAAAAAATCACTATTCATATTGTATAAATTATATAAATAATACATGAATCTAGAATAAAAATTCAAAAATGATTAAATAGTTACTACTTATTATTTATCGAAATGTCCTAAAAGTGGAAGAAAGATGTGCTTGTATTTTTTTGTCTATTTATCAATCAATAGGTTAGAAAAGGGTCTGTAGCAAGGTAAATGTTAGTGATTATTTATCATTAATTCATGAATATTCATATTTTATAAATTGACATTTGGTTATTTTATTATGTGGTGAATAATGTGGATTCACCTAAATTATAAGGGTGTAAGTTAATTTTCTAGGTCATCTTGCCTACTATTTAAAATGAATTCAATACATATAAATATAATTGTCCACTCCATAAAAATTCAATCTGAGATTATTTTACATCATATTTAATATATAATCATTTGAGGACTAAATTTTTGAAGCATATCAACATAGCTACCGTTCAGAGGTGCTTGTGTCATTTACCAACATAGTTATCACTTACCCACAACATTATCACCCATCAAAAAACACAAATGTTGTTTTATAGCATAATTATTAGTAGATAGTGAATCTATCATAGGATAAATATTTTGTCATGTAATAGCTATGTTATCTAATGACACATATGTTTTCAAGCAACCATAATGTTGTTGAGATAAATAATATTGAGTGACATCATTCCTATCAAGTGAAAATAATACTATCAAGGTACAAATATATTTTTAGATGATAATAACACTCAAGTGAAAACATAGATATTGAACAGAAGTAGACTTATCATTTGACATTATGTTTTGCATGTGACAACATTCTTGTCATTCAACAACAAATGCCTATCATCCAATAAAACTACTACCATCCATCTATGAGTTTTTTGTATAATCACATGTCAGCATACCTTATATATTAATTTAAGTTTTAAATTTACATTTTCCTACATGCCTAAACATTATCCTTTAAATTTCACTAGACATTCAAAATGCATACTTAGAAATTCACCAAAAAAACCCAATTTTTTTTCTATATGAGCCACTAAAACTTACCTTGCTCTATAAATACTTATAATAGTGTCAATAAGATGCCTTGTGGAAATTAGGGTCTCAAATAAACCTAAAAACATTAGGAAAATTAAAATTCTTGCATAAACATAAAGCATCCAGTTTTGTCATATTTTTACTAGAGGGTTTTGGGGCCTAAAAATTCTAGGAGACATTTTTCTGTCTACAATGTGATTTTGATGTAATGTGCTCTCCAAACCTATATAATGAAATTTATTTTCTTCTACTTTAATTTAAAACTTTAGGTCCAATTTTAACACTAGGTTAACCTAAGAAAATGCGGAATAATGATGGATTTATTTGACCTAAATCAATATCTAATTAATGGAAAATAACAACCTACATATCTAATATTATGAAGAGGTAAATCAAACATGTATTTATTCCTATTAGGTGTATGTGTGTAATGGTACTCTAATTATTTTAACATATAATATATATTTAAACATTCAACTAAATTAAACTTCAACCTATCTTAGGTGCTTTAGACTGTATTTAAGGCATTCTCTTTGTAACTTATTATTTAATTGGAAAGCATATGATAATACCTTTGAATGTGTATAAGTTTATAGATGTTTTATTGAGTGGTAGATAATCAAATAGGCTTAGATATATTTATTACTTATATTGACTCTTTGGTTACTTTATCACACCAATAACATGAAAAAACCTACCCATAAATATAATTTGAATTTAAATATCAGTATTCCTTTGTGTGGGGATGAGTCCATCAAGGTTAGACAATTGTATAATTTCATAGATGTCTAAGTTCATCATAATTTAATGAAAGACATGATTAATCATATGGTGATATATAAATTTTATGAGTATTATAATGGAAAAAAAGGCATACACTATATAATTCTTATATATGACTAGTAGAAAATTAGGAATTTTAGACCCATATAAGGTATATGGATGTGAGAGAAGGTTATGAAAGAGCCAAATGTGTGCTAATAATTTATGTAAGGTGAATAAAGGTCAAGAATGACATTTAAATTTTTTTAAACATAAATTTTATAAGAGATTATGCTACTTTGGTAGTATAATAGGGTTAAGAATATAGAAATGCCATTGCACAAGGGTGATAATCAGATCTATAATAGGCCAATTAAGTACTAAACTTATATATAACCATATACTAAAGTTATTATTTTCATAATAGAATAAATATATAAATTAAAAATAATATATGTATTTAAATGATAAATAATCAATATAATTAGTTTGTTTTGATGTTAACGTAATGATGGATCTAGAATAGGAAAAAAGCTAGTTGGAAGGCGATTCTAGAATATTGATCAGATTGTATATCTAAAACTTATAGATATTTAGATACTAAAATCAACATAATATGATTAAATTGATGATATTATCTTGGTTTGATGCAATTTCCTTGTACATAGTACCTATTGGAAAAGGGATGCAACCACCTTGATGTTTCTATGTTTGACTTTGCCTTCACTATAGTGTATTCAAATTTGATTCATGGACTATCATTCCTCATTAATTTTCAAAACCATAGTTATTCATCTTCATATTAAACTTATATAAAAATGGGTTAGTGGGCTCAAAGTGTCATGTTGACTCCAAATACCCCTATGTCAATGAGAACTACCTACATAGCTAATACTCTAAAGGACTCAAACTAATGTAGTTCTCCACTATGTATTGGATTGTGTATGAATCATACAATATGTGCAAATAAATTAAATTAATTACCTATATTTTAAATTATATAATTGGGCTCTTAAGATACTCCTTTAATGCTTTAAACCTATAGATGTGTTTTACATATGACTAGTTTGGAAATAGGGAAGCTTTGTTCAATTAAATTTTCTTAGGTAAGAATACTTGATATTTTTCTTGTGTTGTTAGGTGAGGAATGAATAAGAATTTATATTTTATTTATATTTATACCTTTGGATACATAACTCACATTAAATCAATTAGGCTGACCATTAGGATATGTTTCATTTTTAAAATAGATGACTTTAGGGTATTTTACACTTACGTCAACTCAAGACACTAATTTCAATGCTAGTCTCTATCTCAAACATTAGTGTTGAAGGATCAATAAATTAGTTATAGGTTTAAACCTTGTATATATGGAATATAATTAAATTTTAATAATTCTAGGCAAGATATAAGGCCCAAGTCATCAACATAAGACTAGTCAGACTAATAGATAGGACAAGGGGCATAAGATAGAGCAGATGCAAGACTTGTGGAAGTGGGAAAGGTATAGAAGTAAGATAAATAATTAATGTCTAATTTTTAAAATTATACAATATTTATGTGTTATATAATCCATAAATATCATCTACATCCCCCCATTTAATATAGTAATGAAATTATTAGTTTAAAATAAAGGAATACATACTTGGGTGTGTATAACACACCTTATCTTTGTGTGTGCCCAACTCGAGTGATTTATAGGTGACTGACCTACCAATAAGATCATGTTATAGTACATAATTAATTTATATAATCTAGTATTTAAATTACTTTAAATATATTTAAATTTAAAGAGAAAGGTTTAAGAGTACACATGTTTGTCGATGTAGTTGCCTTGCTTATTGTCAAGTTTATTTGATAAAGATATATCATTTTAAGGCTCTATAATTGAAATTAGGAAATATATATATATATATATATATATATATATATATATATTGAAACTTAATATATCCAATGATATATATATAGAGAGAATATAAGTCACATGCCCCAAACTTTGGAAAAAAGTGACTTGCCACCTAGCAGTTGATATTAGCTCAACCATGCAACCCAATGATACTTAGAACCTAGTGTGAGTAACCCAAGTCACCCACATTATAAAAATAGTGAGGTTAGATGATAATATAAATTATAACCAAAAAATTTGAAAATTTTTATTTATTTTATCACCTAAAACATACCAAAAATGGAGCCAACTACTATAATAGATTGGCTTAATATAGTTCAAAAAAATCCAAATTATAGGTAATGAAAGTTCATCAAAATTTTATAAAATATAAAATTGATTTGTATTTTATAATATTATGAGATGAATACATATAATATTCACCTTTTATATGTCTCATTTTCAAACTATGTATAACAATGGTACCAATCTAAATAATTATGCCATAACTATGAATCTGAATCATATAATAATGTGTTTTGGCCAATTCAAAAAAATTAAGTAAATTAGTAGAACATAATCCCAAAGCATGATCCCACTATATATGGATAAATTTGAAAATTGATATAAGTAGAAATGTGAATAACATGTTTACAACACATTTCTCCATTGTAATTTGGATATGTTGAATATTTAATAGGTTTGGATAACATGCTTCCAAATCATGCCCCAACTAAATTTGAGAACTATGAATATGTAAAATTCATGCCCATATGACATGCCTCCATTAAATATGAAAATAGATATAAGTCCCACATAATAAATAAGTGTGTATAACATTCTTCTAAAGTATTCCCCCAATAAATTTGAAAGTTTTACAAAGTGTGGATAACATTCCCTTATGACATGGCCCACTAATATGACCCCCTTTGAGGTGAGGGAAAGATATAAAATATTAGTCACCTCACCTCAAAAGGATAAGACAACTATATAATATTTTTAATGTAACCATGTATCATATATAATGAACATATATAGGTATATATAAAATTTAAGCGCATAAAACTAACATGGTCAAATGAAATCCTAAGATGTATTATAAAGATCATGGCAAGGTCTGGATAGTAACAGTACAAGCTCAATAAATAAACAATCATACACACAAAATCACTCTAAACCAATTAAAAAGGAAATGGTCCAAGGATACCATAAATAAGGGGCATGTTCAAATATTGCATATTTGAAGGGATATGACTTAGTCAAATGTCCACAAAATCAAGGATGACATATTCAAATGTCCATACAAAAAATAATGACATGCAAATGTTAATGAAATCATACATAGGAATAGGTGCCAAAAGTAAAGTAATATATTCAAATTATCAAATAAGTCATATAATAACAAAGTAATACACTCAAGGAAGTGTGTAAATTAAATTATAAGTAACCATCATAAACATGTCATAATATACCACGGATCAAATGTGTTTGGAAAAAATGGCAAGTGTATAGAATATCAAGTACCTTATGTAATATATAATCATGTATAAAGGTATATGTAAGTATATATATAATCTAAAACATGATAATGTAGATTGACCATCAAATAAAATAACATGTGTGCATTTAAGTCAAAGAAGTAGATGTAATCAATATCTATATGACATGAGTGGAGGGAAGGCCCAACATTCAAAATAAGAAAATATCAGGTAATTTTATATGTATTTATCACACTCAAGTATAAATGTGACACATATGTGTATGTAGTAGTAACTAAGTATTCCATCTATCTACATATAACTAACACATAGATGCTAAGGAGCTAATATAACATGTAGTATCAAACATATTTTTATATTTTATATTTTATATAGTATTTTTGGAATATTTGAAGAGGAAAGATCATCCTATAATGCCATCCAATGAATGGTCATAGATATATCTGCATGTTTAACTTGGTGTAATCATATTATGATGTTGTTAAAGAGTAGATATAGGTTCAATATCTATCACAATAGTATTGATGATGCTTTATGTATGTTAAATAGGACTATATGGTCATGAGCAGTAGTAGGAGTAATAGAAGTTTGGGTTCATAAAAACCATTGTTAAGTACTTTATAATTTCATTGGATTGATAGTATTAGAATATTGTTTAGGTTCTCTAGATATCTGAACATGGTGTGTATTAGATGTGGATTATGTGGAATCCACTATATGTCTTTGATATGACAGTTTCTCAAGTATTGGCCACCTAGTAAAGGGGGTTGTTTATCGTTTACCCTTTTATGATGAATAAGCATTAGTAGGATTGATAATTAACTATATAGGTATAAATTTATCTTATTCAAGATGATGTTCATATGTAATTTTGTAAAGTATAACTTTCTGATTGGCATGAATGTATTTAACACAACCATACATTATAAAAGGCATTACTCAAAGTGTATGGATCTAAGGTCTTCCCAATAATTTATCAAAGATGATTGTGTAAGGTATGAATAAAAATCTTGTAACCACATATGTGAGACTAAGTTGTAAAGGTAGGTCAATCCTACCAAGAACATTCTAGGAGATCCCATCGAATGCTTTAATTTATCTAGTAGAAGGATGTAAATCATTATGGCTATAAGACATGTGTGCAAGTAATTTTATGGTAAAAAATCTTTATTTCATAATTATAAATCATAAAAATATGTATAGGGTGTTTATTAAGTTATGAAAAAATCAATATATAATTGAGATCAAAGTCAATATCCTTAATCTCACTATCATCAAAATTAATGGAAGGAATCTAAACCATAGAAGGTATATGTCACGTGTAAGTAAAAATAATCCCATATAATGGGTGTACATAATGTGGTGGGGGAGAAAGTGTGTTATATGTCATTGTTAATTATAATTCCTTATTATAATGGTTTTTCAAATGATTATTAAATATATTTTATTTATGATGATCGCCAGGTAGTGTGCTTGATTCTTTTCAAGGATCTCAAATGTAATATTTTGGTCATCAATAATATCTTGGATCTTGTGATTTAATTTAAATCATATGGTTTTTGAATGCATTGGTCTTTGAAGATAATCATAATAAGTATTTTCATCATATCATTTGGGTAGAGGTAGGCTCATATCAACCTAGATAGAATGTGGGAGAGACATAAGCTGACACTCTAGTAACCATAAGAGTAATGAAGTTTTTGACTTAGGTAAGAATGTAAATTATCTCCTTAGTGGTGCATTGTATAAAATAATTAAATTATTTTTTTTGAAATTATGTTAACCATGGTGTTTGTTTCCTTTTTAGGCTCAATAGGTTTTACTTTATAACTTGGTTTGATTATAAATTTGGTACTAAATGTAGATGCAGTTGGTGTTTTCTCTACATATCTAAGATTATTCAATGACATAAGCTTCATTTCATAGTCCCATACAACATGGAATAATTCATTGAAATATTTAAACTTATTAAAAATAATGGACTCATGTAATGGAACAAGTAAACTTTGCTTGAATATGTATTTCAACTTTTTATCTACCATAATATTGGTTATTTTAGCTAGCCTTATATTATATCTCAAGACATATTCATTGATAGGTTCCTTGGTTCCTTGTTATATTTTTACAATTTGAGAACAAGAAACCTTTTCATAAATATTAATGGAAAAGTGTGCTAGAAATTGGTCTTCAAGAGGTTTAAATGCTTTCATGAATTGGAAAGGTAAATCATAGAAACACCTTAAAGTATAGTCCTTGAGGCTTATTGGAATTTATTTTTTTAAATCTTATCATTAGAAGCATAATAAATTCATGTCACATAAAAGGATCAAATATTTTGTTTAGAATCACCTTTTCCATCATAAAATTGCTACTTATGTGAAACCAAACTAGTTGGAAAAGGTTGTAAAGAGATCTCGAGTGTAAAAGGTTTATACAACACATCTTGAAAATCTATAGTATAAGGGGATTTTAAATCATTTTATTAAATGTTTTTAACCTTTTCCTCCAATGTATTTATAAATTGAAGAAGTGTTTGGATGGCAAACACAATTGGATTTAGATTATTAATTTGAGTAGTCACCAAAGGAGATGTAAACATGGTTTGAGTAGTAATAGGCATTAAAACTGAAATTTATGTTGAAAGAATTGGTTATTATAGGGTAGATATAGCAATAGTGGTTTTAAGAAATAAATGTTGGAAGACATATTCTATGCCTCCAATATATATAAGTATATTAATGAGTGTGAAATTAGTTATAGTACCTTATAGGCATTCACCATCACTAGGTGAGGTATCCTTAGTTTTATCTTATTTACTTATTTCAACTCTTATAACATATAAAAATGCATCATTAAGCTCTTTTTATTATTGATATGAGTAATCAATGCTTCTTTATCTTTCATTTAGAAATGGGGTTTTTTCCATTGCTTCACAAATGAAAAAAATAATATTTGAAAGAAAGTATAGTGATTAGAAATTTTTTAGAAAACCCTAATTTATCCTAGGATTTTGATGTTTAAAAGTTAGGTTCACCAAATTTTTAACCCTAAATTTGATATGAGGTTATCCTAGCTTGGTGGTATAATAGGATTAAGAATATGGAAATGACAATGAACAAGGGTGATAATTAGATCTATAGTAGGCCAATTAAGTGATAAACTCATATATAATCATACACTACATTTATTATGTTGATAATAAGGTAAATATAAAAAATTAAAACTAATATATGTATGTAAATGATAAATAAATAATATACTTAGTTGGTTCTGATGCTAACACAATGTTAGATCTAGAATGATCAGAAATAAGGCTAGAAGGAGATTCTAGAATAGTCATCAGATTATGGATCTAATACCTTTGAAGCTCTAGAAACTAACATCATCTTGGGATGGTTTCATCAACACTACTTTTTGCATTCAACACAAGTGTCATATAAATAATACCTATTAAAAATGATGTGACCACCTAGATGATTTTGGGTTTGACTTCAGATTTGATATAGTGCATTCAAGTTTAGGTCATGGATTGTCACTCATGAATTTACAAAACCCTAGTTCTTCATCTTCATAGTGACCTTGGTAAAAAATGGGTTAGTGGTCACATGATGTTGAGCTAAACCTAAATATCTCTCTATCAATGAGAATTTCAAATATAGTCAATACTCTAAAGAGGGCCTTAGAATAATATAATTCTCCCTTATGTTTTGGATTGTGTGTGAATCATATAATATGTGAAAATAAATTAAAATAGTGATCAAGATTGTAACTTGGAAAATCAGGCTCTCAATCTACTCCTTTAGTACTTCAGCATGTATATTCATTATGTTTATGATTCATATGAAAATATGGAATATTTTTTCAATTAAATTCTCTTTGAATGTTCTTTAGTAAGAATAATTGGTATTAGTCCTATGTTTTTAAGTGATAAATTAATGAGGGTTGATCTTGAATTTGGATAAATCCCTTTGCATAAGTATCTCACATTAAATCACTTAATACAACCATTAGGATATGTTTTATCTACAAAATAGAATACTTGAGGGCATTAAACACTTACATCGGGTCAGGACACTAATGTCAATGCTAGTGTATGTCTTATACATTAGTGTCTAGGGAGTAGGATAGTAGGTACATGTTAAAAACTTGTAGAGATGGAAGATAAGAACATTTAAAGCATTATATGGAAGATAGAATTCTTGTGTAATCAACATAAGACTATTCAAACTATGAGATAGGCTAATGGGAATAATATAAAGTAGATGAGAGACTTATATAAGTGAGAAAGATCCAAAACTAAGAGGAATATCCAATGTTTGAGTTTTCCATGTGTACAAGACTAAGGTTGAATATAATCCATAAATATCATATACATGCATACATACATACATACATACATACATATATATATATATATATATATATATATATATATATATATATTAGTTTTTAAAAATTCCTCCATTTTATTCTTGTATTTAAGTGAAATACAATGTTAGAGTAAGAGGATAAATATATCTACTTAAATGTGTACAACACACTTTATATTTTGAAGGATCAAA
Organism: Torreya grandis; assembly: GCA_037957365.1. Lineage (NCBI taxonomy): Eukaryota > Viridiplantae > Streptophyta > Pinopsida > Cupressales > Taxaceae > Torreya > Torreya grandis. Next base: position 458,418 of record JARHVA010005936.1, read on the forward strand.
ATGTGTAGATTGATCCATGCAACCTTAAATGAACATGTTACAGTAAATTTCCATATATGAAAATTAAATATAAAATTAAAATGAAACTTTTAAAACTTAAATAGTAAGGAAGAAATACACCTATAATTGGGTGAACCATGTTATCCCCTACGATGATGTTGTATATGATTTTTCATGTTGAATTATTAAATATTATGTTTCTAACTAAAACATGTTATAACTATGCTTCCATCTAAAAAATTGGATAATTTTTCTTCTTATTGAAGTAGTGGAGAAAAAGGGTTCCTACTAAAGTAATTAGATAATTGAGGATGATCATAAACTAATGGAGAAATGAACTAAGGTAATGGAAATGGGTTAGGAAAATAAATGACTCAACACTTGGTAATAGTGATAGGTCGATAAGTTCATATAATATCAACTACACTACTTGTTTAACTATTCTTGAACCTTATAATTAAATGGGGATCCTATGAAAGGATCATTAATAAACCTCTATAGATAAACATATATATTAAATATGTATCCTTTGGTACCATCAATTCCATGCTCTAAAGTATTGAAATTTGATAGTGTATATGTGTGAAGAATGTTCATGCCACATTAATTTGATCCAATTAATTCTAACACGATATATAATTCTATGCATTTATATTTAGTTTTGTCCCAAGTTTGAGAAATATAAAAAACCTCTATCTTATATTGTTATAAATCATTTTCATATAAATCACATATTAACCTATATCTATCCCAATATAAAAACAATTGTCCTATAATTTACACTAAATTAATAACATGTACTAATATAAACTCTCTAAAAAATGTAATCTATCCCAAAATATGATTTTTTTATATAAATGGAGACTTAAATATTTATGATAAGCCCATTAATATTCCCCTTTTTTGAGTTGAGGGATGTAGCCTATGAATTATTCATCTAAAAATAAATAAGTTAATCACATCATGTTATTTATAAAATGGTAATTATTGACTATCACTCCCTCTAGGCATGATATCAACATTATGAGTGACATAATGTTATTAACTAGTGCCATAATAACCTTGTATAGGTGTATTCAAGTGATTTTAAATAAATAATAGATCAAAAAAGAGTCTTAATAGGCACTCATAGGTCATAAGTACATTAAAAGGTCCTAAAAAGTACTTATGAGTTCATAAAAGGGGGGAAAGGGGTCTTAAGTTAACCATTAAAGTTATTTTGGGTGATTGAAACCTTATAAAGGTATTATAAGGCCACTTTAAAACTTGAAAACTCTTAAAAGCTTTTAGGTCCATACAAAATGTCAAAAGAAGTACATTTGACTTGGTGGTTTTCCCTCCATTCCTTCCTCATAGTAGACTTTAATTCTCCCAACATGGGAAAGTTGTATCAATCCATCTGTTGGCAAAGGTGTTATCATTGATGTTAAAGGTAATGGAAAAGTGGTGATTTATGAAGGATGATATCATGAAGTTAAGATAAGGCCTTGGGTGCTCAATAAGTGATCCATGTGGTTTGAGTTGTTTTGATCAATGGAGAATAATATGATAGGCTTGTGAGATGCCCTTAGGTATTTTAAGATGCTTTGTGAACTATAAGAGTGGTTCTTTAGAAGATCAAGGTCATTTGGTGATAAGGAAGCCTGAAAGGAGGTCATTTCTTAGGCATGGCCATGGCTTGTAGAGACAAAAGGGAGATAATATAGACTAATATGAGCTTGATATCGACATAGTAATTTTAGAGTATGTATATGAAGTACAAAGTCAATTCATGACTTTCAAAAGTGAGCTACAATAGTAAGGATTAATTGATGGTTTGCATCTAGGCTTATCCTTATGATCATAGGTGTCCTAATTAACTATTTTGAGAAGGATTGGTGACTTGTGAGATAATGTGAGTCTTGTTCATGATATAAATTTTTTTATCTAAAATGTCTATTTTATTACAAGTTAATTAATGAAGGTAACGTATGTGAACAATAGTTTTGTGGTCTCAAGTACATGAAAACTAAGGTAAGGAATAATGATAAATCATGTGAAATTTTAAAATAAAGAAGACTCAGGTGATGATATGGAAAGTTGAGGAATGATTTATTAAAGGTGTGCATTAAGTTTCAAGTGCATGACATGTCTTTTGAGGCTTCTCAATCTCAAAGAATGAAGAGATATGAACCTAAGAGAGAATTTATTGATATTTTTGGCATGTAAATCCTCTTCATGGTATCCTAAGATATTAGTGTAATATGGGGATGGATTCTAGGTGAAACATCTTGGCATTATTTTTACATTTAAGGTATTACCCTTTATAAACAATCTTTAACACTTGTAGGTGGTCTAAACCCTCCTAAAAACCTAATATTGAAATGAAGATGAATAAATTGATGGAAATGTATCAAAATGGGTTTTAAAATCTATTTTGATGTTTGAATCTAATAGAAAACTCTCTCAGCACCTGGAAGTGCAATTGGTGTGTCATGACTATTAGTAGACCCTACAGAAAAGATGTTGTTTCTATAAAGTTTATTGTATAAGTCAATGTTGACATGGTAAAACTATGAAAATTTATGGATCTTGTAGGAAAAGACTCATTATTGAGGCCCATAGTGTTATTTTTTCAAGATACAATCTTTGTGTCAATCATCTAGGTCAATCAAGATGTCCTATCACTAGACTATAGATAGTGAAACCAGTCACAAATAACCAGGCAAAGTGAAACAGTGATTGGGGATGATGTGAAAATGAATAAGAATTAATCAAATGGATTTGGGTATTTTTTAAATACCTATTCCTCCTATTCCCTTGGTTGGTAAGTACTAAAGTTTCTCATAAACAAGCTAAAAGGTGCTCACAAAGTGACTAGTCTATGTAATACAAGATAGTGAGAATGATCTATAGGAGAAAATTTATCATTGAAGCATATGAATTTTGTGTTGGAAGATGATATAATAGTTTTTTATGAAATTTTACATGAATTATAATTTCATTATATTGCTTCTATAGGTGTTACATTGTTATTTTTTCATGCCTAGATGTTTGTAGTGGTTGGTAGCTCTTAGTGAGGTTATGTCAAAGAAGAGTTAGTAGTTGTAGAGGTTAATTTGAAGACTCTTGTTAAATTAAAAATTACTATAAATTAATTTAGTGTCCATATATATGATTTTTTTTATCATTTTTGAGTGGAAAAAGTGTGATTTTGTATTCAATAGCCTTGACTAAGTTCTATAATGCACTAACAGTCTTGAGTAATAAAGTTGCAAGAGTGGTTTTGAGGCCTATTGGCCTAAATGGTAATGTCTAATGGAATTGGAATTTGTTAAGGTCGTGGATTTTATATTAATTTTATTTTAAGTAATTATATTTTGAGATACTTGTTTTTATTCCTCAATTATTCAAGGTAATGTTTTCCTGTATATGAAGATGTTATTATGAATAGTGAAATTGATGAGGTCCATGGAGTAAGTGGAACCTCCAAGAGATATGGTACCTAGGTGATGATTTATATAGTATATTGTAATATCTTATGAAGTATTTCACCCATTATATAATTCTCATGGTTTTCTCTTATGTCCAAGTGGTCATGTGTGTATGGGTAGACCTATTTACATTAGGTCTCCATTAGGCCTATTTATGATTTTGGGATAATGAAGAATGGATGAAAAAAGAAGTGAATTAGTACATGGTTGAAAAATATGGTAAGGATCTATTTAAGGCTAATAAAATTATTCAAATGGTAATATCTGAAAAAAAGTTTATGAACAAGTTTCATGTATATAAGCAAGGCTAATTAGGCCTAAATGGACTAGTTATGTTAGTGAGAACTTAAGTGGAACATTTGAAAGAGGAGAAGGTCATTAAGGACCATTAGAGGGTGAAGAGGATCAGTCATGTTTATCTGATAAAGTTGATACAAGTGAACACATAAGTCATTAGACCTAATAAGACTATAAGAGGCATATTGAGTGAAGGAGCCTAAGTATTTTATATGAGGTAGAGAGGTAGGTTTGTAGGTGTTAGAGCAAGAGAATTAAATCATTATGTGTGGCATACATCATATAAAATATGGAGATCAATTTTGATGTGATTGAGTTAGTGATTGATCCTTTGTAGCCTCCTTGTTAGTTGGTGCTAGCTAAAGGTCTAGTAGGTGTTGGACTAAATTGAAGGGTGGGCGCTCCTTGATCAGTTGGTGTTGGTACAAATTGAATAAATAACTTTATAGGATAGTATTAAAAAGATTTTTTTAGTGGTTTGTATCCTTAATGAGGGTTTCCCACATAGATCTAGTGTTCTTGTGATGTATACCCCTGTTTTATGCTTTGTATGTATATGCTTTCATGATTTTATTCCTAGATGAAGTTGATGTATGATTGAATGGTGAATGGAATTGAATGTTAAAGTTTATTATTTACATCATTGATTCACCCCCCAGTGATTGTAACTCCAACACCATCATCAAACTATTAGCTATTTCCAAGGTCTCATTCATGGCATTAATATTATTACTAAGGTTTTAAGGAGCATCAAGGTGAATTTTTAGGCCTATGAAAATTGCATACTCCTATTCAAGGTCCATATAACTATTTTTTTCAGGGTTTGTGAAGAAAATAAATCATATTTCACATTCTTATCTTTATGTAGGGAAGTCACATGGTGTTGGTAATCTTAGGTAAGTCTCCAAATTCAATCACAACCTATTTAAAAACCTACTTCCAGGCTTGAAAGACAAGTTTTTTCATGAGAGAGGAGATTTTTATATTTCTCATCGAGTCTACAACCTATTTTAAGATAAAAATGAAAATATGGGTAGGATTTCCTGAGAGATTGAATACATGTTGAAGGTATCATTGAGATTTTATATTGGAACATATTCTTATATAGGCTTAAAATTTCTAGTTATAGGTTTTGAGCATAAAACCCAAACTATAGGTCTATAAGAACCCTTTCAAAGATCAATAATAGCATCAAATCAACATGTATTTAGCATTTTCAATCCCATTGGAGGTCTCAAAATTAGGAGTGAAATTTGAATCTTGTTTAATAGAAAAATAAGGAAAATGTATGTAGGTTTGGGCCTTGTATGTACATTATTTTAGGAGTTTTGGAAGTCATATTCATGTAAAAGAGGTCTATAATACTTCCATAAGCATCTAAAGGTTGTCTCAAGTCTTCTTGAGGTCTTAACAGGTAGCACAAGGTATAGTAGCTTTCAAACATGGAGGTAGATGCAAATTATAGATTTAAATAGGTTTTCTTAAGAGTTACAGGGTCCACCATGGTCCTCAAACATAATATAAATTTAAAATGGGGTCCCATAATCATATTTGATCTTTCACAGATCATTAATGAAGAGAGTAGTGCCCACAATCATCAAAATAAGGCAAAATAATCTAAAACCTTTTTTGTAGGCACCTAAAAGTGAGTTTCATATATGATATATCTTTGTTATCTTGTTTCATGATTCTATAAATACATTATAAGACATGAATGATGTCTATAAAAACCATCAATATGTTTTTAGTGGAAGTAAGAGGAAAATAGGGCTATGAATAATCGTTAACAAGCCTTGAAACTACTTGTAGGTTTACCTAAGAGAGACATAGTCGAGGGTTTTTAAACACTCCTACAAATACATGGATTGAAAAGGGTCATATGGGGATTTCAAATGTTTTTGAGAAAATATCAATAATGATCAATTTGACCAAGAAGACTAGAATCATGTGTATTTTCTCAATAGACCCTACAAAAGACTAAAACCTCCCTACAACCCTAGGGATATGCTCTAAATTTTTAATAGTCTTTTTTAGTATTATGAAGCATATAAATGAGATAAGAGTTGATAATCAAATTTTTGACAAGGATGGTGATTAATTACAATTTATTGGTGGTTACAAATAGTGTTTAAATCCCTAGAGTGGTTAAGGGCTCATCATCAACCCTACAAACCTTCAAGTATAATTCATGAAAATTTAGGTCTTACATGTGGGGGAAACAAGACTATAGTCATGATATTGAAATATAAAACTATTATAAAACTCACTTTTAGGACTATATAATAGGATTCATGAGTGATAAAGGACGAATTCAAGATTTGGTGATGAAAATTATGGGCAAGTTTTGAAGAGCTGTCAGTAAAGGGCATAGTTCTAAAGTATTATTAATAGGTTTTTAGCCTCATTAATTCACCTAAAGGTATACTACATTAATAAACAATTTTTCCAAGATCCTCTTCAAGGTTCCAAACATAGCGGAAATTCCTACATGCCTACTAGTGTAGTGTTAGATGTGTTAGAATATTTACACAAGTTTGCAGACCTTCCCACAAGATTCCTTAGGGACCTAGGTCATGAATCTAGGCTTATTAATTATGATTTTTAAAACAAGAGATAAAATATACAAGGATTGAATATAAGGTTTTTTTAATCTATGAAATAAATTCTTGACCCTAAAATATCTACAGGTCTAAGATAGATGAAGTGCAATCTCTTTTGCTGATTAACACTTATATCAAAGATGTGAAAATATTAGGTAAGTGGTACCCTTATTGAAGTGATTGGTATATTATTAAAGTGATGGAAAATATTATAATTATGCCTAAATATACGATAGAGACTTCATGAGTGATAATGATCTACTCAAGTTTTTTTCAAAGATTTTTGACCTTGAAAAATTATAGGTATACAAAAGGTCATAATGAGGGTTCTAGTACCTAATAGTGCACACCTAAAACTTGAGTAAGTGGAGATTGTCATGACCTCAATATATAATTGATGGGCTTGCAAAAAGTTTCTAGGAGTCTCTTAAGGACTTAAAGGTAGAGTGGTAGGTTTCAGTGTATAAAGTAAGGCAAGATAGAGCCTCAAAGTGTAAAAATATAGGTCTATAGACAAGCCTGTAGTCCCTAAGAGAGATTTATTATTTAAAAAATATGGAAGCATGATCCTCAGATCACTCAAAGTGCCTGCAAGTTAGGTTTAGATAATTTTTATCAATTTTTAAGGCAAGAAGAACATGATGGCATGATTGCAAATATGATGCAAATAAAATGTAGGACCATCAAATAATGAATATGAATGTTTCTTGACTTCTCAAAGATCTATCATGAACAACTAATATGTTACACAAACTTCTCAATGTTTCCTAAAGAATCTCACATAGATTTCAAGATGAATTTTAGTTAGCTTATACTCTTACACCCTATTAAGTAAGACCATAGGTGAATTAAATGGCCATTAGGAGAATGAAGGAGGCATGAGGTGTTGTAAAAATTCCCCCTTAACGTGTATAACTCCTTTCATAGAGTGTTGGCCATGGAAATTCAACCACAACTCCAAATAGGCATATGATATCCTTTCCCAAGTTAAACATTCAACATGAATGAGAGGTGGATATTGGTGAGTTAAGGCCATTAGGATAAGAGAGACATTTTTTTAAAGAGTGGAATAGTATTGAAGGAGAAAACCATGCATGCACATACATTCCAAAGGTCAAGAAGAGAAAAATTAAAATCTTCACCTCCACTACTAGGCAAATCTAATGCACTGGAAAATACTTAATTCTTCCATTTTCCATGTTTCTTCTCTTGGATAGGTTACTTTAGTATATTAATAATAGAATTTATGAGGTATTCTAGTTCTCTTTTCTCATCCCTCATCTCATTTTATTACATATTCATATGAAAATTACTTATTTATGATCCATCTTCTTGGGTATGATGATACTCTACTCTTTTGGATACTTGTAATGTTGGATTAAATTTTTGATTCTAATAAAAATTGATATTTTCCTCTCTTATTTTGTTAACTTTCTTGAGAATTATGTAAACATGATTGTTGATATTCACTTGTGGATGTTTTATTCACTCTTATTTTTATCCTATAAATTGTTCACCATCACCTATAAGTTGTATGTTGTATAGACGACTACCTTCATACAAATTACTTGTTTAAGTGTTGAGAGAGTTGAAGGTTTTAAGGAGTTGTGTGATTTATTGTTAATTTTAAGGATTTATTATGTTATTCTAAGAGGAGAAGATATATATACTATTGGTGTATCACCACTTTAAGTTCAATTCAATTTATTCTTTTTTCCATCACTAAAAATCATAGTTTTAGTTGTATATAGGTCTATTTATTATAGTTTTAGACCTCCAACTAATTTAAATCAGGTGCATCTAGTTTAGGTAGGAGTTAACCTTCTCCAGAGGTTCATTGCTAAACATCCAAGGTCTTAAACCTTGGGAATGATACCATTATTTCCATTGGATCAATTGATGGAATTAGTAGGTGGAAGATCTAAGTGAAAATAGTAATAATTTAGAATCATGTGATAACATGTGGATAATGTTTCATGTTATAAATTAATATATTGTCAAGGCATATAATGAACACATAGTGTATTGTATAAATTTTTCATGTCAAGATATATATATATATATATATATATATATATATGATGGACATAGTAGTAACCATCACTAATATAATCACTAAATAATTAACTACCCAAGAAAATGTATGATATGGATCATGACACCCCACATAGATAGGCAAGTGCATGATATGGAGAATGACAACACAAACTTAACAAGCTCAATATATAATTTTAGATTTATCGAATTATAAGCACATAATGTCATGGCTATGTTGCATACAATAAAATAACACATAATAACACTTAATGGCATGCCATATAAAAACCACACAATGGACAATCAAATATCACACAAGAAAGCAATGTTCCAAATAAAGAGAAATCATAGAATGAAAACCTCAATGAGTAAAATTATTAAAATAAGGCATGGGAAAAAAGATAATGAAAACTCAAGTAAATAATAAATGGTAAAAATAAGGTAATGGCCTAAATAAAGAGTCATCCAATGAAAAATCAGTCATGAAAAGTATTAAGAGAAGGAAAGCACCCAAGAAAGAGGCATACAATGATACATTCAAAAAAAAATTATGTATTGAAGCAAGAGCTTAAAAAACATAGTCAATAATTAGATACTAAGAAACGAAATAAAAACATTAAAGCATAGAGTAGAACTAATATACACATTCAATATATGTCAATTTCATATCATAAAACAGTAACATCTTTGAAATGTAGTGTTATAAATAATATAAGAAAGAGAAAGATATGTAATAAATCAATGTAGATCAAGATGATAAAAGGAAAGGTCATAAGAAAATATAAATTTTAAAAATTTAATCTATGGAATGAGATATCTAGAACATTGTGATGGCCCCTGGGTATAGTAAATTCATGCATCTACATATTCATGTATCATGTGAAACATTTATGTCTTACATATCACTCATATATACCATGAAATTAATTTTCATATGAAAAAGGATATGTTATCTACCAAACATGTGATAAATAACCTAAATTAAATAATGTAAACTAAAAAATATATCATTTTTAATTCATGATTTAGATTTTAGGGACATTATTTTTTTTGTATTTCTAAAATAATTTACTTGTGTATAAATTTTAACCAATTGTCCAATCAAGGAGATGGTCATGTGTAGGTCATGTATTAAACATGGGAATGGTTACCTATTTTGAGTAAGTAGTATCATATGTAGCTATATTTTAATATAAGGAATGATATTTTGTTGTAATGTAGCCATCATCATTATCATGAATCATAGGATCATGTATATTATGAGTAACTCTAGGGAGAATAATATCATGTGAAATATGTTGTAGTCAAAGAAATATGTTCTTTTGTTCATCATCAAACATTTCAAACTATCTATATCAATATATTAGGACATGGAGTAAATAATATATTGTGTGAGTCTTGAATAAATCTATGATGTAATGGGTGTTGAAATACTAGTCATCTAGTAAATTCAACTAATTTCCTTTAAAATATCTATGTAGAATGAACCCAAATAGGTCAATTAACTAACTTCATAGATTTAACCTAAAGAGGTCTAGTAGATAAATATGTATAATGAACATGAGTATGTGTAGTAATCTATGTTGGGTTTACTAATATGTTTTAACTTATTTTGGATTTGACTAATCTAATAAGATATATTATAATAAATCTAATTATATAAATTATATACTTATTAACTTATTTGATTGATCTAACTTATTAACTTATTTTTAACTTTTACACTATTCAAATTATATAAATTATAATAATAATATGTTAATTTGAATGTAAAAGTTAAAATTTAATTAAACAATTGTAATTGAATATCTATGGAAATGTCCTCAACAATGTGGGATAAAAATTTAATTAGATTTTATTATCTATTTATCAATCATAGAGGTTCGAACAAGGTCTATAAACGCTTATAACAATGTCACTAAAATACTTGATGAAAATATAGGTTTTAGATTTGCCTGGACACCTTCATAAAATTATATGCTTGTAATAATCTAAAGATTCTACTTTTACCAATTTTTTTTTAGGATTTTATGGCATGAAAATTATAGGAGACCTTTTTATATGTTTAAAATGTGTATTTTGATGTAAACACACTCTCTCATCCTCTGTGATGATACTTATTTTTTTATCCTTTAATCCAATACCCTAGTCCCAATTTTGACATTTGGTTAACCTATAAAATTATTAATAATGATGGATTGATCTGACCTCAACCACTCCATAATAAATATCTAAGTGTTTCCTACATACCCAATACTATGAAGAGGCAAATTGAACCATATACAGTTATCCTTATTAATAAATGTGTGAAACATGTAATCTAGATGTAAACACATACAAATGGCAAATTTAGCATGGCTTAGGCTCTTCAAAATTTTTCTAGGGAATGCCCCTTATGATTAATTACTAAATTATAAAGTATAGGGTAGTCCTTTTAATGTGTAAAAGTTTTTATATGTTTACTTGAGAAGTGTTATATCATAATATAGGTTTATACCTATTATTCATTTATACGGTACCCTTTGGGTACTTTCTCATGCCATTAAAATTTTAAATTTGTGGGTTAACCCATAAAAATAATCTAAATTTAAAAATGTTTGTTGTTGTGTGTGGGGATGTGTTTATTAGATTTGGAAATTTGTATAATTTCATATTTTATTGGAGTCTTCCAAACATTTTTGAAAGAAATTAGTACTAATATAATCATATAGATATATGTTGAGTATGATAATGATCAGGTTAGGTGCAAACTAGGAAATTATTCTAGGTGACTAATAGTGAATCATGAAGGTTGAACCCACATAAGGCATAGATGTGAGAGAAGGGTGTACAAGATCAATATGTATATGCGCAATTCATTTAAGTTGAATTTATGTCAAGATGAACATTTCCAAGTGTATAATGCATATTTTGATGTCCACAATATATTTTAATAATTAATTAAACACCATCCATAGCATTAACATTTTAGTTTCACTTTATTAGAATATTATTAATTTCAAAATCTTCAAATTATGTAATGAGGTTATGTTCTAAATCTAGATAGGGTTCTTAATTTTATTGCTTGATATTTTATAATCACATAAAATGTATATGATAAATAATTATGAATCATTGTAAACCTTAATTTATTTTATTTTGAGAGATTACATAACCTATAATCCTAATATTAAAGCTCATAGTCCATAATATTGTTAGTGCAATGAAAAATTAATGTCATTATAATGGTATAGGATTCCTTTCAGGAGTTATGAGTAAAATACCTAGACTAATTCATTTTTATCTATAAAATTATATTTTCCAAATTTTTTTCAAAGGCATACATAAAAAATAACTTTGAAAAGTATCACTTACTTTGGTATAATCAGGTAATGGTGACACATATAAATGTTATGTTTTAGATTATGGTAAAAGTAGGTTTTGAAGGGACCCAAAAACCCTTTAACAGAATCAATAAAGTTAAAGCATTAACAACCACCAGGAAAAGCAGTCCTAAACCCTACTGAAGAGCAGCATCAAAATTTGGTTTTACAGGGACAACATCAATATCTAGTTTATGAATACTATTCAACCCCCTAATATTCCAAGTAAGATTTTCATATCTATTTTTTAGGGGTAAAATCTAGAATGGTTGCCTACCTACCATCAGCAATATTCTGCATACTTTCTAACTCTCTAGTTTTCTTAGTGGATCTTCTTCCAGGTTTGTTTGGGGAACCAACATCCAGTTTCACCTTAGAATGTTGTTCAACTCTTTTTCTAGATTTATTTATAATAGAAGCAAGAGGTTTTGCCTTAGTTTGCTGATCTATTTTGCTACTTCAAGTTTCTACCCCCTTAGTATTGATCCTTTTTTTAGCCCTTTTTCTTTGGTTTAGTTTATACTTTGAGTTTTCTCCATTATCTTTCACAACTTCTATGGGAGGAAGTTCATCCAAAGGAAAGTCATTATCAGCCTGAGATAACACCTAGATCTCCTTGGAATGAGAAGAAAGATCTCCCTCCTCTAATTTATTTCCAGCTTCAGCCAAGAATTCACTTTCCTCTAGCACAATTTTGTCATCTACATCTCTCCATCGATCTTCTATCCTTTGATAGATCTGTCAGGTCATCTATTCTTTGTTTAGGTATTATGTTATCTGATTGCAAACCATGTCCTTTCTCAGAGTTTACTTTCTCAAAAGAAGGCTCTTTATCTACCTCAACATGTGGAACATTAGAATCTTCAAAAGAAGGTTCTTTATCTGCCTCAGCATGTGGAGCTTTAGAATCTTCATTATTCTTTTGTTCTTGGCTATGATATTCTTTGGGTTTCCATACTTTCTTTTGCTACAACTTGGTCTTTTTCCCATCTGAAACACTACTAGGATGATTTCTACTTTTGGAGGGACAATTTTTAACCAGATGCCCCTGTTTCTTACAAGCATAACAAGAGTTGGGCAAATCTTCAAAAAAAAATTCTTGAGTTTTTTACCAAGCTTGGATATTAGTTCCACCTTTTCTAGGAGATGATTCAGGTCTGCCACTTTAACATAAAGTCTGGCACTTTGAAGTTTGGTTCTAGAAGCCGTAGCATTATCCAATGCCACAAGTTCACCAAAAGAACTAGAAATACCTTTAAAAATGTCCTCATGCCAAAATTCTAAAGGGAAACCAGGAAGTCTAGCCCAAATGGGAGTGGTTAATAAAAAAGAATCTGAGAGATCCATGTTAGGCTCCCATTTTTTAATAGTGAGAGAGCATTTACAAAAAGACCACGGTCCTCCACAAAGAACCATATTGATGTCTTCCTTACAGTTGAAGATAAACAAGAAGAAACCATTCGACATTGGTTTAATATCTACCTCTCCTTGAATAACCCATTTCCTTTTAACCATTTTTCTAAGAGATTCTAGATCTGGTCTTGCTCCTAAAAATTTGTCCACTAGGGTGAAGTCCATGGAGGACACAGAACAATCGACTAAAGGATCTGGAATAAAAACTTGAAACTCACCTTTCTCCCAACAAGACTTATTTTAGGTATAAATTTTAGATAAAATTACTTTAGTAACATGAACCACTTGGATATGTATCTATAAAGATAATGCTTATGCATGATATACCTTGAGCATCCACTTTTGCAATAACATGAATTTCAATATTAGGCATGTAATATTGATGTTTTTTCATTACACACAATATATCCCAAAAAAAATATTATGTTGAATTATACTTCATTTAATAATCATCCAAGCTCCTACTAATATAGTAAATTTCCATTTATAATTGACCTTACTTATCATATTATGTTGGTAAATTACATAGATCATAATCAGTGGTAGAGATATATAATAATAACACTATATTTAGAATAATCAACATCATGACTAGTGGATTTTGCTAAGTAATTTTGTATTTCAACCAAATATTTTTAATGCCATCCCATTAAATAAATTATACATGAATCTAGAAAATGGTAGGGTCTTGTTAGCAAACTAGGCCACAAATATTCATATTACTTGTATTTTACCTTACAAACTTATTAGTTATTTTATGTTTTTGTGAGGTGGAATATTACATATATATTTTAAATTTTTAGGTTCCACTTTTATTCCATAATAAAATATTATAAAACCCAATGATTTATGCAATGTGACACCAAAGATCAATTTTTTGGGTTTAATATGACATTGAACA